>JANPWX010019780.1:634237-889011 GCA_024734555.1 Trochalopteron elliotii
TAAAGCTTTCTCCTGGTGCTGCAGGGAAGAACCAGAGCTGCACCATCACTTTTGTATCCAGCAACAACAAGCTGTGTTGATGAAGCATCATATGATAACGTGATAACATTCCTCGCATGTGAAGAACCATAAGCTATAATGCAGGAGGATGGCACCAAATTAATAAAGAGTTGAACCTGGCTGGGATTAGACATGATCTACTTACTGTGTGGCAGGATATACTGTCAAATACTTTGATCAGTGTTTGATCCTTTTCATTCTTACTTCAACTTTCATTATTGCAGATTAAGAGCGATAGCTGAGAAATGGTTTGGGAGAAAGGCATTGAAGTATCAAATACAGAACTCTAGTAGTGATCATAGTTTACAGGTATTTTCTTACAAACTGCCCAGCCTTGCCTGATCAGTGATGGATGAGTTGTGTGTTCAGTAAATAGAATCCATCTGCTGGGACTATAAGCAAACTGCAATTAAATTAGGGATTGTTCTATGACTTATGCAGGTTCCCTCATTTTGTTAAGCTGCTTTTAAAATTCAGTTCAAGCCTTAATGCAAACTAAAATATAGTTGGGAACTTGAACAGTAACTTACAGTAAGAGTAAATAGAAAGGTAGATGGCATTCTCTACTTATTCATTTAGCCCTTCTTGTTAGACCAAGTCATGTAGCGAGTTTCAGATACAACGCTATACTTAATTGGGTTGTATGTCTGAGTGTGTGCCCCTAGCCTTACTCAGTATCAAGATAATGCTGTGGTAGTCTCCATGGCATTAATCACAGATGACAGTAGTGACTTACAAAGGTGAGGCAACTTTTTTGTAAAAAAGCTGGTACCAGCTAAATGATACCTTATCTTGGCTCACAAGTCCTCTGTGGAGTTGTCACTCTGCAGGATCACTCTAGCATATTGTAGAGCATTCTGATATCTTAAATTGCAAATCCACACAGACAGAAGGGTTGAATGTTTCTTACTGCTAGATCTCAAACTCTTAAATCTTTCATGGTTCTGAAGTTGGGCTGAGGTCTAGTAGTATTATCTTTTCCATGGCCACGCTGGCTTGCTTTCAGGACAATATAGACTACTGCTTGCAGCGTTTAGGTTGATCTTTACATAATCCTGTGGGTTTTCTGTAGTGCCACTTTTGCTTTTGTGTACTGGTCATGGAACACATCTTCACTGTGAAATTTTAGGACACATGCAAAAATTATGAGTCCATGAGATGAATTCTGATGAGAGCTTTATATATAGTCTTCAAATGTTGTCATGGATGTTTCTTTTAACAGTGTTCTTCCACCTTTGTGGAAGAACCTTCAGAGTACAACCTTTGGAGTGATGAAAGGCAGAATAAAACCTGATGTCAAGTTTCTGTGAACTTGGTTTGGTCCTGATGACAAAAATAAGAAGCTGACTTATTCTTGCAGTAGTTTAGTGGATCTTTGCCAGTTAACCTCATACACAGAGACAGAAGTTTATGGCTTTAAACACAGTTCAGCTTATTGAAAACATGCTTGTAAAATGACTACTTACATGACTGGAAGCAGAAAATACATTACTGTTAACTAGGAAATGGACTGTTCTCTTTCAGTCAAGGTCTGGATGACAGTTTTTGAAGGAGTTAAGCACTGAAGGCAAGGTATGTAGCTGAAGTGAAATTAGAAAAAGAAATATGATCCTTGGTCTTCTGGAATTCCTATGAGTTCTGTTTGTGTAGACTTATAGACAATGACTTTAAGTTCCTAGACTTTATTAACCTCAGAGTTGTGTTCTTCACTGTAATGTTGATGCAAATAGTATGTCCCATTTGGGATTTTTTTTTCAAGATAAGGTTTTTTTGCCATTTGCTCTGTGATATTGAAGTTCTTACTGGTTGTATTCCTGTAACTTAGCCTTTTGCAATAAGTTCTTTTCTGCAGTAGCTGAAGTAGTCTGAGATGATGAGATGGTGACTATTGTAGAAAAATCCCATTTTTCTACAGACAGTTGTATGTTTATCAATGATTTTGGTTGTCCTGTGGAAATATGAGTGTGTTATTTGCTATTCAGACTTCCAATTTTCCAGAGTATGATTAATTTGTGCTTTGTTTTTGTATTGGACCGTGAAAATTGTTTTATACCTTAGTGGTGTGTGTTAATTTTAAGATGTATTGTTAATGAGGTTGTAAATGTTTTGGGGTTTTCTATTGTTATTTTTTCTTCTTCTTGTTTGATACGCCTATCTGGATGGTCATTTATGACAGTTCTGGATTTTCTCTTCCAAAATTTAGCATTAATAGGATGCAGTTAGTGGGGCTGCTTTTCATACATTACTTTTACCTGTTAATGAGAACTTAAAAGCTACAGCTCTTCTTTGTCCTTAAAACAAACCAGTACATTTCTTAGAACTCATTCAGTCTTATTTGATCAGTAATGACATTCTGAAAAGGTTTTGAGAGCTCGACTGGTTGTAGAATTTGTCTTGACTGGTTTTTGTGGAAAAAGCTATTACCTGATACTGTTAATTATTTATTTTGTTTGACCTTCAGACATTGCAGGAGTATTTAAGAATTCCAGACAAGATGCAGGATTATCTGGGCACTCTGGTAATGTAATCAACAATTGCTTCAAAAATTTAGCTTGCTCAGCCCTTTCACTGGGTCTGAATCATAGCTTTGATGGGGAAACAGCAGCCAAGGACTCCCTCATGTGGCGGGTGTCCCGGACTTTCAAAAGAATCATGCTGCATTGTCAAAAGGCTGTTTTGGTTCGTGTGAGTAGAAAGTGTGTATTGATGCAATTGGTTTGCTGTGGGAAGAAATGCAGCAATGGAAGCTCTTCCAGTGCTGCAGTTGCTTTCTTTGCAGCACCTGCTAGTTATCTGGTAACAATACCATTGTGTACTACAATGAGCAGTGTTGGGGGAAAAAGAGGTACCAGATGTATGCTCAAGCAAAGCAGTTCTACAGCAGTGGCTCTAGATTCTGTCAGGGAAGACAAGCTTCTCAGATATGCATGTTGGAAAATTGTTTTCAGCAACAGCTTCTTAGAGAGGGAAATGATGAGAGCACAGGTTTAGTAGATAGGTGGACAGCAGGAGACATCAGGACCAGGCTTTATATAGGCCAGAAATGTCTAGGGTCAAACCTGTTGAAATTTCTACCCAAAAAGCATTCAGAGAAGACAGACCTAGTGGAATACAAAGATGCTTTAATCAGTTATGAAATAAAACTGTTGTACTAATCAGCTACTGTCTAATCATGGTGTTAGTCAGAAAGCAATATCCGTCATTTTCAGGTGCTAGAAAATGTTGCAGGACTACTGAAGCGTTTAAGTTCACTCTGCATTTGTGACAGTCTCTTGAAAGGGCTTATTTAACTACTGTTACGTTAAAAGTTTTATTCGTCTACTTTTCAAGTCTTGCTTTTAATGTATAGTGCATAGTTGTTAAACATTTTCATGCAAAATGAATAGTTCAGATAACTGAACTCTTGGAAACATAAAATTGTTTTGGAAGGGAACTTGAAAGATCTAGTTCTAACCCTCCTTCCTTAGAGAGGGACACTTTCCCCTAGAACAGATTATTCAAAGCCCTGTCCAGACTGGCCTTGAACTTCTCCAGGAGTGGGGCATCCACAGTTTCTCTGGGCAACCTGTTCCGGTGTCTCACCATACTTACAGTAAAGCATTTCTTTCTTATACCCGATCTGAATCTTCCATCTTCCAGTTTAAAACCATTCCCCCTTGTCTTATCACTACATGCCCTTGTGAAATGTTGCTTTCCAGCTCTTTTAGGCTCCTTTTACATACTGGAAGGTGCTGTAAGGTCTCTCTGGAGCCTTCTCTTCTCCAGGCAGAACAAATCCAGTCTTTTTAGCCTGTCCTCACAGGAGAGGTACTGCAGAATCCCCACCCTTGTCCTGCTGCCCACACTGCTTTGGATGCAGCCCAGGAGACGTTTGACTTTCTGGGCTGTGAGTGCCCATAGCTGGGTCATGTCCAGCCTCTCACCCACCAGCAACCCTTCATCGTCTCTGGCAGGGCTGTACTTCATTCTCTGCCCACCTTGTGTTTGTCCTTGGGATTGCCCCAACCCAGGTTCAGGACCTTGCGCTTGGCCTTGTTGAACTTCATGAGGTCCTCACAGATGCACACACCTTTCAAGCTGTCCAGATCCCTCTGGGTAGCATCCCTTCCCTCAGGTGTATTGATGGCACCATGTAGCTCAGTGTTCTCAGCAGACTTGCTGAGGGTGCTCTTGTTCCCGTTGTCCATGTTGGTGATGGTGAAACACAGCCAGTCCCAATACTTACCCCATACAAACACTAGTTGCCACTTGTCCTTGGTGTCCACTTGGGTGTAGAGACATTGACTGCAGCTCTTTGAATGTGAACATCCAGACAATTCCTTAGCCGCCACTGAATCCATATTTCTCCATCTTACAGACAAGAACGTTGTGTGGGACAGTATCAAATGCTTGGTGCAACTGTGGGTAGATGACATCAGTCACTCTTATCTCATCCACCAACACTTCAGCCCTGTTATATAGAAGGCCACCAGATTTGTCTGGCACAATTTGCCCTTAGTGAAACCATGCTGTTTGTTGTCACCTCTCTCTTTTTTCCTTGTGTCTTACTTTAACTGGAGGATCTGCTTCATGATCTCCTGCCCAGAGATGAGACTGACAAGCCTGTAGTTCTCCTACTTTATTTATTTCCCTTTTTGAAAATAGAGGTTATGTTTTCACTCTTCCACTTCGTGGGAACTTCATCAGACTGCTGCAGCTTCTCAGATATGATGGATGGGGGTTTAGCTATTTCCTCTGCCAGTTCCCTTAGGAACCCATGTATGTATCTGACCAGATCTTATGGACTTCTGTACCTTCAGGTTCCTTAGATGGTATTGCACCTGATGCTTTTGTACAGTAGGTGTTTCTTCATTGTCCCAGTCCCTTCTTTGCCCATCAGGACTTGGGCAGTGTGGCTGGAGCACTTGCTGCTGAAAACTGAGGAAAGAAAAGTTGTTCAGTATCCCTCACTTTTCTATATCCCTGCCAACCAGGTCATCTTCCTGTTCCAGAGAGGGCTCGCATTTTCCCTAACCTTTTCTTTCACCAGCTTTCTATGTAGATGCTTTTCTTGTTT
Organism: Trochalopteron elliotii; assembly: GCA_024734555.1. Taxonomy (NCBI): domain Eukaryota; kingdom Metazoa; phylum Chordata; class Aves; order Passeriformes; family Leiothrichidae; genus Trochalopteron; species Trochalopteron elliotii. The sequence goes on from JANPWX010019780.1 coordinate 639,354, forward strand.
GCCTTGAAATCCCTCGCCAGATTTAATTATTTAGCTTTTCAGAGCTTTTTATTTACCTTTAAAAGCAAAACATGAAAAATGGATAAGTGTCACCTCTATCACATCTACTTTATGTGACCTCTTTTCTCTCTGTATAGCATCTATTTGTTCTGAATATTGGACAGCAGAGAATTTTCTTCGGGCTTTTACAGCTGTGTGCAAAATTTATAGTTTATAGGAAGCAGTTATGAAACAACTTGGGTAGGATACAACTAGTTTATTTGTGGTTCTTCTCTGATAAGCATTGTGAATTAGCCTGTGTACTTTTGAAGCTAAAAAAAATTCATCTTTCAAGGCACAATAGTAAATGCAGGAGCACTGTGACCATAGCTGTTATTTCCTACTTATTTTAACTTGAAATTTCTTTGATCTTTTGATGATAGGTGCCTATGAATTCTGTCTGCTTTCCATTCCTAAATACTGAATCAGTGTGTTGATTACTTGTTTTTTAATGGTAAATTACATCATTTATGCTTTTCTAGTGTACCCTTGGATGTCCAATCACTCTCTTGAGCAGTCTGATTAGAATTAAATTGTTGGAAATAGCTTTTTGCCCTTCCCCTCCCAAATCATTTATTGACTAGTGCCAAAAAGCAATTGGCATTATCTAATTAATTACTGTTGAGTTTGCATAATTGCACATGTTGATCAGGTCATATTTATGAAGCTCAAAATCATGAAATAAAAATGGAATAGTTTCTCCTATTAAACTGAATAGCATAGTGCTTTCTGAACTTTTTCTTGTAGGCCACAGAGGCTGAACACTTGTCAGTCACAAATAGATAAAATGTGTCTAGGTTCAAAGTGATGCCTAAGTGAAAAGATTTTTTGCCACTTGTGCTTGAATTTGACTTTGTTACAAGTGCCAGTTACATAAAACATAAAATGTAATTACTAATTGTGAACGTCCAATGTGAACTTTCAAATCATAGCTTTTATTCTAACTGCTTTGCTGTCTTACAGGCTTGTGAAATGCACTACTTCTACTATGTGGCTTTTGGGGTTTTGAATTTTTTTTAAGAAAAATTCAAGTCAGACTGATTTTTTTTCCCCATTTATTTCCTGATTCCTTCCAGATAATTTCATCTTTTTAACTTTTCCTGATTTAGATGACTTTTACCAATAATTTAACTAACTTGGGTTTTTTCTGCACCATGTTGTGTAATAATTCATAGTGTTGAAAGCCTAAAATCTAGTAGGAGGTTTACGGAAACATCTTTAAGCAGATTTGTGAAGTAGTCACAAGAACTATCCAGGAAATTAAGCTCAACCGATATTTAAATAAGAAACTCTTGACCCACCTTTATTTAGGATAATCTAAATTTAATACTACATGTAAATCTGAGTTATGAAATAAAGGGCTGATGACACAAGTAGTCTCTCGTCTGTATTAAGGCTGAGTAGGCCTTAATTTTGAGGATCCTCAAAAAGCAAAACTGGCTATTCAAAATACCTAAACATATAGTATCAGAGAGAGCACCAGGAAAGCTAACTTGGAGAGGTGTAAGTGTTTTTGCAGACAGTGTCATTAATCACAAATTGGAAAGACAAAGCTGGGGCAAGAGCCTGCTGGAGCTGACCCTGTCTTAGTAGGAGACTAAGCAGGTTTTTGATACACATTTAAGTCTGGGGATTGTTTAACTTGTGGTTAGCTATAGATTTGCCTTCTTTCTTCTGTTACCTTTTTGCAAACTCAGACATGTAATCTATTTTTAAGCATGTTACTAGACTTAGAGACAAATGTGTGTTCTGTAGGACATTGCTGTCTTGGCAGATGGAGTTTGGTGTGGAAGAAGCTCAGGTGGAAGAGTCCAGTTCTGTCATTGTTCAGTTCAGTCCTTAGGTTCAGGCAATACAGCTAGTCATTACATTAATTAAATAATGAAGTTCCTCTTACATATCCTAAGTGGTGGCTGATTTGGTTTAAGTCTACCTTCTCTTTGTTTTATCTTGAAAGCAAATGTTTAGACATTGAGGAACGAGGAAAAACTGCACAGAAGGAGAACTGGTTTGAGTTATCCTGGCCAGTTGCTTCTGATTTTATTTGGGTAAAATTTGTGCACAGTGGATATGGTGGTGTCTCTTGTCTGAAATCCACAGTAAGATGAGGCTTCTCTTTAGCTTATACAGCCATAGTGGTACTTGAGTAGGTTTGGACTGAAGTCCTTTCACTTAGAAACTCAGTTCTTTCTTGTAACCCACTTTGTACTTTCTCACCACCTGTCAAACGTAGCTTGGAATGAGATACCTAATGGGGTGTTTGGAATAGCTGCTTCTACTGCATTTTATTAAGTGCTTGTCTGAATTTCCTGGAACTCAGCCATCTGTCCATGAACTGACAAACCACTTAACAAGTGGTTAATACAAGCAGGAAGATGTAAGAGTGGGTCCTCAAACACTGATTCCAGAAATCAGGTTTGATTTACAATTATTTGCATTGCTTGTTCAAAGTCAACATTTATTTTTTTTATGTGCTGTGAAGAAGGTGATTTTTGGGCTCTCAATTATTATTAATATCTAATTAAACCACTAATCTTCAGGCATAGTTTTAAATTCTAAGAAGTTTTGCATTTTCTTAACCTTTCTAAGTAAAAAAGGACTTTAGAGAAGACTTTTGAATTTTAGATTATAACCTAAGTAAAACAAAACTGAAGTAAATTAAAATTTCATTCACAGGTTCACTGAGGATGAAAAGAACTTCTGGAGATAATCCAGTCATTTCCTCAAGCATTCCTCAATTTCTCAAGTAGATTTTCCTTCAGCAGATTGCTCAGGACCATGTTAGTTCAGGCTCTTGAGTATCTCCAGGAATGGAGACTTTACAGCCCCTACAATTGCCTGTTTCAGTGTTCTACCACTGTCATGGTGAAAGCTGTCTTTCACTGTAAAATCATAGAATAAAATTGGAAAAACTATTTCAGACTTCTCAATAAATTACTGGATTTTTTGGTGTACCTTCCTAGGCTAGTGTTCTAATATTTATCAAGTTCAGCTAATAGGGGTCTCCAGAAGAATGATCATGAATTGAATCCTTTATAACAGCTGAGTAAGCTCTTTTTCTGCAGCAGTCTGGGTGAGTTTTGTATGAAAAGCAGATCACATGAACAGAGAGGGACAGGAGAAATAATTTCTTCCCATCCTATTCTGTTAGATCTGGAATGACTGAGTGTTGTATTGGAAACATCCCGTATGAAATAGCTTTCTCTTAAAGATTTTAACATCTTTTAAGGTTGCCATTTAAAAGGGCTTCTCAGGAGATTAATAACAAACACCTTAAATCAGCATTTCTGTATTAGGAGGTAACATTGAGATCAGTCATGCACAAAAAGAGATTCCTCTCTTTTTGGAGATGTTGTTGGGAAGAGTTTCTGCAGACAGTGGGAGTGATGGAAGTGACAGTTACAGAAATTTCTCTACGGTAATCAAACTAATAAGTAAAAAGGCTTCTAGGATTAGAAACTTAACAATATCTAAGTAGAGCTGTAAATGAATAGAAAAATGCTTTAGGGTATTTCCGTATGATTTGTTACAGAAACATGACAAAATGCTGGGGCTAAAGGCATGAAGATCATGGAGTCTAACCTACTCAGAGCAGGGTTCTCTAGAGCAGGTGCTCAGTCGTCTATCTTGTTGGCATTTGGATTCTCTGTTAATGCATGTATTAACCTGTTCATGGATCCAGCTAGACAATTTATGTTGCCTGATGTGTTTTGAGGAGGAGATGTGAAAGAATGGAAGTAGCTTTGTGGGGTGGGGTGGTGGTACCCTCTGAGCTTTGGTGCCTTGGTACGCATAATAGGTGCAAAATTGTAAATGCCAGTGATGATGGGCTAGTGAGTAAACGCTCTTACAGTATATAATTAAGTGCAAAGTTTCCTGTTGTTTTTTTTGCATTACGTACTGTTAAATGTGTACTATATAGATACGATACAAAAAGTGGAGTTTTGTTACATCTTGTTTGGACAATAAATGAATGTGCCATTTGTGCTTTATGTAATGTTGTTTATCCTTTTATATTGTTATGTACCCAAGCTAATCATTCTAACTAGCATTTTGTAAATTAGATATGTCAGATGCTTCCCCATGGCATGTTGACAAGTTTTTTTTACCTTGGTTTGGTGTCTTAAAAAACCCAAAAAACCACAAACCAACAAACAAAACCACCTCAGAGTGTTTCTGGAAAGATCTGTGCTAATAAAGGATAGTATTCTTGCTAAATACATCTTTTCACTGTGTTAAAACTTTCCACATATTTGCATTCTTATGCTCTAAATGTAGGATGCTAGTTAGGGATAGTATACTCTAGGTTTTGAAGCTGTCAAAAAAGGACTACTGCTAAACTCAAGTGTTTAATAAGTGCTTAGACAAAATTAATGGTTAAAAAGGGGGTGTTGTTCAGAGATAAGAACTAGTTAAAAATGCTTTATGTCTATCTGTCATCTGAATTTCCAGCACTAAAAAACCCTAAGAAAATAATCTTTGGCTGATATTTAGTTCTTGGTCAGATAATTGTTGTTTTGAATATTGGAACAAAACAAGCCTTTAAACTCCTTGTTACTGGTAGGCTCTAAGTAGTGTATGAATTGCATCTGTAATTTTTTTTTGTTTCTAATATGCCTCAAATTCTGACATTGAGTGACTTTCAAATGTACTTCATTTTCAAGCAGTAGTCCAGAATTTTGCCACTATACTACTTACGTTCAGTAAAAAGTTTTAAGAGTGAGTGGTGGATTCCTGATGTCACTTTAAACTTGATGCTTCTGCAGATCCTCTGTTGTCTAACATATCATAATGCACTTCTGAACCTACTCCGCTTACCAGTTTTTAAGTCTTGTATTAAACTGAATGTCGCAATTTCTGTGTTGAACACAAGAACAGAGGGAGCTACTTGAAGTCTACCAATATTGGTGGAAAAATTAGATGTGACCCTTTGAAATTTTGTTCTTTGGAGTGGGTACTATTCTTCAGTATAAGAAATGGTTGCTCAGTGTGTGTCTGTAGGTTTTAAACAGTTAGCTATTCATTGTGTGGCACTGCAGTACTAATGATGTCTTTTGTCTTTTTAATCAGGACAGAGCTTGGGTTATGGTTTTGTGAACTACGTTGACCCCAAGGATGCTGAAAAAGCTATCAATACCCTGAATGGATTGAGGCTTCAAACTAAGACTATAAAGGTATGTAGTGTTAAAATAATTTAAAGAAAGTGAACTGTTTTGATTTCCTGATTTGTTTTACCTTTACATGTGTAACAAGCATTCAGCTAATGTCAGTAGTATAAACTAAGATTTCATGTAGTAAATGGTCCTTTGTAGTCTATATTTAGAGTTAGATTAAGTATAGAAGGTGTAAAAAGTTGCATTTTCTTAACCCACTTAACACTTTATATGTGCAGTTGATTTGTTTTAACTGAGATTTTGTTACATACCTTAGTTGAAGAAATGCAATATTGCATGTTACTTGAACACCATGTGCTTCCTCATTTTCTCAAAGATGGTATAACTTCCTTATTAACACTTCACATTTTATGTTGCTAGTTGTCTTGTTTCTCTTACAAATACTTAGAATGAAGTCCTGAAATAACTATTAGTTATCTATGGATTACTCTGTTTCTAGGACTCTGGTCTTTACATCTCTAATGTTTGGCATTACTGTCTTCTTTTGTTATGTTACAGCTCCTCATGCACTTGTTTACTAAATTCAGTTTCTCAAATTTCTGGAAACAAACCTTGAGAGTTACTTATCTCATCTCCTCTTCTAATCCAGTAACGGAAGACTGAGGACACTCATTTGAGCAACTGAACTGTGAAATTCTGAGGGAGGAGATTAAATAAAATTATCAGGAAATGCAGACTTTGGAACATGTTTCACAGGTGTGGGTGTCTGAAGGCAGTATATGTTCCAACTAGCCTGTTCTTCCTCATTAAACTGCAGGGTTTGCTAGCTGATGACTTGGATAGTTGGTGCCTTCTAACTAGGAGCATCTTTGAGGCATGAAATAAAGTTCACCTTTAAAAACATCCATAAGTAAAAAGCAGTGCAGAGCCACTGAAAGACAACTGAGACAAAAATAAGATGCCAGTAGTTTTGGCTAAAGTGTCTTACCTGTTCTGTATTCATAAGATTTAATAAAGTGGATTACACTATTTGAAACTTAAATAGTGCTTTGTAACAAATGGTGACTCATGGCACACAAGTAGGATGGATGAAAGACATGGACAGATGCTTTGCTGCTGAAAGCTCCCTGTGTGTTTCTGGCAGACTTCTTGCCCATAGTCCTCTCTCATTTTCTGCTTTGGGGGAAAATTGAATGAAGTAATTCTGTGCTTCAGTATTTTTGAAGCTGTAGTTTGCGTGGTGGTGAGACAGGGAGTCTGTTTGTGTTCCAGTAGTAATGTTTTGCATGTAATACCTTGGATTGAGCCAGCATGACTTGTATGTCCAGGGTGACAAACTGGAAGTTCTGTTGACTATATAGGCAAAAAAAAAGGTAGTTATAGAAAATCAAGCCAGATCTCTGGAATCAAAATGTTCCTTTCAAAGGGGTTGTGGTAACTTCATACTGGCCATATTTGAATTTTTAATCCTCCTTCACCTTGCTAAGTAATTAATCAACTTTCACTTTTTAAAAAAAAGGTGAAAATTAGGTAGACAGATATGAGTGATGACAGTGATGCTTTTTCTTTCCTGCTTTCCCAGGACCAAAAAGTGGGATTGTAGGTTAGCTACCAAAGACCTTTGCAGTGAGACTAAAACTTAGGTCTTTGTTTTCAGGTGTTTGTACATTAGATATGTTTATCTAAAGCAAAGCTGAAACTCTGGAGTTGTCTTATGCCAAAATGATAGCCTCGTTGCCATTATAACGAAAATGTCCATTTAATTGGAGAAAAGTATCTTTAAATGCTAGTTGTTAATGTTACAAGTCAGTTCTGACTCTAGCTACCCCCAGTCAGGCCTGTTGAGCTTCAGCAGCACCTTTCAGTGATAGTGGGCATGACTTGAGTGCAAAAACTGCTTCACTTTCTTCTCCTTTATTTACTCTTCTTTCATGGGGTTTCAGGCCAAGTTTTTTTGTGACTGGATTTTCCAAGATCACAGAATCATAGGATGTTTAGGGGTTAGAATGGACCTTAAAGATCATCTAGTCCCAGCCTCACCACATTTATCTGTGAAGCAGTAGAAATGCCCAACCTATTGTGGAGCATTTTTAGCTGACATATTCCTCAGATCAGCCAGGAGGCAATGGTGAGCAGAGGTCAAGTTGATGTCTGAGGTCTTTTCTGCCTCTGGAGACAACATCTTGGGTGGAGAAAGTCTCTTACAATGTCCCACTCCCAGGGCTTTTGCAAAGGTTACTTCCAGTTTATAGACCACAGTGTTCCTAATTGTCCAGAGTTGGTAAGTCAACTAAAAAAAAAAAAAGGCAACAAAACCACAACATCCCCCCCAAAAAAAACCCAAACAAACCCAAAACCTCAACCTGTTTGACAAGCTCAGAATCTAACCCATAACTTTCATCCACACTTCAAAAAAATGTGTGCAACTGAGATTTTTGTGTACCTACATATGAAAAGTTATTGGAGTGGTAGTGTATATTTAGGCTTCTCTCTGTACATTTGTGGGACTTCTGTAGGAATGCTTAGTACTTTACTAGATTGATGGTTCAAGTTTGTTTCCGGTTAGTATATAAAACTGGAAGGAACTTTGCTGATTCAGTCACAGTGAGATGTATCCTCACATTGTGGCTGAACTGAGTGTAATCCTACTTAGAGGAAACTCACTGTCTTAACCCTGATGTGTGATGCTCTGGATTGGAGCTGTGACAGATATCTCTGATCCACAGCTTCTATACTAGCCTGCTTGTCATTGGATGTATTTTTCTCATCCTTAAGGGCATGCCACTTAGTGTTTTCTTGAAATAAAATACATTGAAAAATGTGGATTTGCAAAATTCTGGCTTAAAGGTTAGGCTTCTTTATTATAGATAGCAATACAAAGTCCTATTACCTCTTCCCTTTTTTAAAAGAAGTTCCTATGGAATGCTTTATGGAATAATTCACTGAATCCTTCACAAAGTATCTTAATCAACTTTCAGGTGCATATCTCCAAAGCAAGTAATAGCAGTCTTAGTCTTGTCTAACCTGTTGGTGGTTGTATTGCCTTCTGATTTAACTGAATAGTAAAACATTGAGGTGGGTGTATACTCTTGATGGTAAAGCTATTTATGGGTGTGTTAGATAAGTGAACCCTGCTCAGCTGCATGGTATGCCTTCATTATTATGTGGTGTCCTTTGTGGCATAATTTATGGTTTATTTGCAATATAAACAGGCTTATGTGTACTGCACAGAGCCTGTGAAGTTTGGCCTTCATTGAATTATGCAACCTTAGCATGAAAACATGTTGCATCTCATAAAAGGTAAAATATTTTCTATGGCTTCTCTTTTGGAAGGTGATGCTGCTGGCAAGGTTTTTATTTCTGTTCTATTTGAAAGACAGGAAAAACGTGAATTTTTGTTCCTGGAGTCATGTTTCTGCTTACTTGGTTACTTGTTCATGACTTCTTTTTTTTTTTTTTTTTTTTTTGTAGGTTGTCTGGGAAAGATGTGTTCTTCCCAAATGGGGAAAACTCAGAGAAACAAACAGGTTATGAGCATCACTGAGTTACCTATAGGGATAAGAAAATTGAGTGCCTGTTTTTGTTGTCTTGGCTTTTGCCTTCTCTCTTGGGAGAGGAGAAATGCTCCATGGCTTCCCCTCCCCTTGGTTTAGGGGGTTTTTATGAGAAAAGTCCCAAAAAGAAAGAAGATACAAGTGAATTTATTGTGAGATTATCTGAGTAGAAATGTCTTTCAATGTAAAAAAGTAAAAGAGTTCTGCATTAACAAGAGAGTGTATTAAGATTCACTGTCTAAAAAGGAGTGGGCAGACAAATGGCCTCTCTTTGCACTGGCTGAGAGCTGTTGCAGGTTGGTGAGTAGGAGGCAGCTTTTTACCTAGACTATGAGGGGTAGCAGGAAGACACAGGACAGTATTTTTGACTTTTCTTCGTGGATGCTAGTCTGCCTTGATGATGAACAGAGTCCTTTGTGGATTGTAGCTGCCATGGGGACACTGAAGATGACAGTAATGCTGTGCTTTTTGGGGGCTTGAAGTGGCAGAACCCCTGCATGCAGGACCTGGCAGTTGTCTTAACAGAGAATGCTGGTGAGACATGTCTAGACATGTATGTAAATACATGTTGGAAAAGGGGGAAGAATACTTTGTCCAGCCTAGAGGCCTTGGAGTTGTCTCTTTTTTTATAAGATAGTATTTCTAAGATGTCTGTATTCTACTTAGCCTAGTGCTGCTTCAAAATCAAATTTAATAAGATTTTCCTTCTCTGAAGTTCTTTGCATTATTGGGATGTTTACATGTGTATTACTACCTGTCAGAGGAATAGAAATTTAAGCACTATTTTATCTAAAGTATTAAATCTGTGGATTTTCTTCCCTCTCCTTTATAACTTTGCATGTAATAAAAATAAAAACAGGCTTACTGTATTACATTCTGCCAATTTCCTGTTGGAATGAATTTGACAAATTCTTTGGTTACAAACACAAGATGTCCTATTTTGCCATCATCACCAAGTTGACTGTCCTACTGTAGAATGTTTAGTGAGAAGAGCTAGTTAAAACTTCAGTAGAGAAATGAATACTACATTCACCTTTACAAATGCCCAAAAAATTGCTGTATAGCAAGGGAAGACTTGAAATGAAATGCTGCAAGTTCATTAGAGTTGTTTGAGTCATTGTCGCTAAAACTCTACATTATGCAATGTGATTTCACTTGGTGTCTTTAACCACTACTTAGATTTACAGCCAGATTAATTGTAAAGGAATTATCCTCTAATTTAACTATTCAGTAGCTGCCCTGGTAAGAAATTTTACCAATGATAGTACTCTTGAAAACACCTTAAACACTTAATGGAAAATAGCAAAATACTGAAAAAAAAGAGAGATGCTAGTTTGATTTCTGAGGTTCAGTGCAACAGGTAAAAAAGATTGAGATTGTTCCTGACTTCACCACGGATACTTATGGAAAAAAATTTTGGTGATGTCCCTTTTTTGTAATAATTTTTTGATTAACTAATATTCTTGGGTGGCAATGAAGTATGCATGAGTTGTGTAAAAACTTTATTAACAGGGCAAGTGAGCTGTGAAGGTGAGAGAAACCCTACTTACACTCTTGATTTTTTTTTTTTTTTTTTTTTTATTCCCACCTCCACTAGTATTTAAGAATCTTGGTCTAGTAAGGAACAAAAAGAAATTCTATGTGGAAGTTCAGTTTAAAGCTAGTAAGTTCTACTGATGTTGTCAATCAGCAAAGGCAGAGAGAGGGACTATGATGCCAGAGCATTTAGTGGTCTTGACAAGGTAATTAAATACCTCAGGACTGTATTCTTGATGGCAAATTGACTTGTTCTAGCAGACCTGAAACAGAAGAACAGTTTTTCTTGGAACAAAGGTAAAGATTTTTTTTTCCCTTAAAGTTCTGCAGGAGCTACATAAATTATAATTATGCAATCTTCTAGCTATGTTAACAGTTAAAACTTTGACAGCATTTTGATTTTAGTATTACACGTACACACACATCTTTTCACCCCCAGGTAAAATTTGTTCTTCACTGAAATTGAAATCTCCTTTGAATGCTTTGAAGACTTTGAATGTTACTTGTTCAGCTTAAGCTGGCTGCTTGTTTTTCACACAGCTGAATTGTACTGAGAGAAGGATTCAGTTCTTAAAGCATATTGCTGTCACTTCCTGTAAATGGTGTTATGGCCAGGTGGTTGGCTGTCCATTCACACAGTGTCAGGCCAAACCGTAAAATGTGCTGTCCTCACAGCCATGTCTTGCAAGGGTCCATCCCTGTTTCTCTGAGGGAGAGAACCCTTGGACGAGTGCAGCTCACCCTAAGACTGCTGAGCAGCTTTACAGCCAGAAAGCTTCAGTGGTTCAGTTAGGTCCTTCCTGAGTTGCATAGGGGTTTCCTGACATAGAAACAGATGTTAGAAAGGGCCAACAGTACTCTGTAGAGCTGGTGGACATCTGCAGGCATTGCTCAAAAGCCAAGTTCCATGCAAGTAAAAACAACAACAAAAAAAATTCTACAAAACCAGTAAAAATCTTCTGTTACTACTAGGATTGATGCTGCATCTTTGTACCCTGCTGTCCGTGCTATGCAGAGTCCTCTAAAAATGTTGTGGTTTTCTGCATGGATTCAAAATGCTGTAAATGCCAGGCATAGAAATCTGTTACAGCCTCTTGTTTTGAGGGGGGTTTTTGTTTTGTTTGTTGGGATTTTTAAATTATTACTGTTTTATTTTGTTTAAAATCCAATATCTGTCTTCTTTGTAAGAGGATTTTTATCAATGTAAAACATGGTTATGCTTACTTTTGAAATGATGGCAGTCTTGAGACAAATAGACCTCTGTTACTCTAACAGCTTTCAAGGGTTTTTTTGTCAAATTAAATGTTGACTCTGCTGTCTTTCATCCATGCAGTAATATGTTTTCCAGAAAGATTGTGAGGTATTTCAGTGAACTGTAAGTTGCAATGGATGTGTTTCGTGCATTTCTAGATGTGCCTGTGAAATAGTGCAAGAGATTCCGAAGTGTTGTGTTTGCCAGGGTCTCTGTCAGTAGTAGAAACTCCTTAGGTATGGCCTGAAGTTCACTCATTTTCTTCAGGAGAATAATTGAGGTCTTGCGTTTTAGAATTCTATTCCTGTTTGTATTATTCATGTGGAGGGCTTAATATTATACTACATACTCCTGTCCTCCTTGAAAGGTTACTACAGTGTATCTGAAGTTCCCGTGCAGTCATTGTTTGGACATGAGTGGGGATCAGAATCATGAATGTGAAGTATGAAGAGAGGTCTTTTGAGATTCCTAAGAATGTGAGAAGTATGAAATGGAAAATGTTTGTAGACTCGATCTACTTTCATTTCATATATTTTATTTGTACTTAAATTCTAAGTTAAATATTTCTTACTTTTAGCAAGATAGCGATAGTTACGGACTGCAAGTTTTAAAGTGCTCTTTTGTATTGGTTCTTTGAAGGGCGCAACAGAATTGCTATTCTGTGATTGTAGTGCATAATTCCCATCTCATGTTTTATGTCAGTGAACTTGATTATTGTTTTTCTTTTATCAGACATTTATGACCCTGATTTAAATCTGCTACAGTATCTTGAGCACTTCTGGGAAAACCCCTGCTTCTGTTTCCATCAGTGGCAGGATTTCCAGCTGGTTTCTGTTCTTAGCACCTAGGTCCATTTGCTTCTGTTCACCAAGTGGTGTTTTGGATGTCAGCTGATTTGGACCAAGCCTTCTGGAAGCCTGTTTCTGGTTTTCCTATGTGCTAAATACAGCAGCATTTTACAGCACTCCTCTTTGAGCAATGTGCTGTCCTTAATTGGTTATATCTTGAGGAAGACTTCTGCTCCTCATCCTCTAAGATATATGAAGACTGGTCTTAAATCTGAGTTTGTCAGGTTGGTCCATTCATGCCCTCAGCTGACTGACAGCAGACGTGGATGCTGTGACCCACCTCAGCCCTGTGATTCTGTCATGGGTTGTAGCTGTCAGAGCTGGAACACTTTGAGGGGTGGACTAAAATAGTGAAACCTCTTCTGATGATAATGCTGAAAGGCTGTTGCTTCAGTCTCTGTTTTTTCAGTGCATTCCTTATTGTACAGCAGGCTGTAGAAGCTGGTCCTTTATGGGGATATGGTTGTGTTTATCAGCTTAATCTAAACTTGTAAGCGAAGCTGTGTTGAGCTTTTTTAGTTCCACAGAGCTGGGTATAAGTTGGCTTTACAAAAGAAAGTCTGGATTTCCAGTTTGCTCTGTCCACAGAAATGGGCTACTGCAGGCTTCCACCGTGAACTCAGCACAGTGTGCACGTGTTCAGCAAAGTTGTGTACTGGGAAAAGTGGCCTTAAAGCTTTGCTTGGAGTGCAACAATCTTATTTGAGGGGAGACAAGATGTAAACTTCATGAATAGACAGCAATGTACTCTCCTGTTTCAGGCAACAACCTGTCACTGATGACAGCTGAGACCTCATCTCTGTGGTGTGCTGCAGCATCTTCTTACTAGAAATCAAATTAAGAACAGTTCTTGAATCATAGTATCCAGTATAAATTTAAGTACTAGTTAAGAACGCTTGCCTGGCACAATGGCTTCTGAGAACATTCCTGTAAGAAAAAGCAGTAGTATGTCCTTGTTTTTTATTGTGCTTGCAGTAGAAGCATACTTGCTCCTAATGTATTCCTTTTCTCAATATAAATCTGTCTGCTTTGTAGGTAGGTTTAACCCATTTTCATCTGGACATACTGGATGATAGTTTTTTGTTGGAGCTCTTTTTCCATAGAAACATACATTTTCAAAGAACTGGACACTACTCTTAAGGGCAAGTAGTGTTTTAAGCAGAAAGATTGCACTTGAACTAGGGAATCTAAATATTTACTGAAATATTGATTTTAGCATTTAAAAATTTCAGATTTAAATACTTGGAAGAATACATTAAGTAGAAGTGTTTAGAAAGAAATTCTCAAGTTAAATTCTCAAGTTTTTGAGAGAATACAAATACTTTGTCCTCTACTAATAATAAAATAATAAAAAAGCTTGAAACATGGTACTGAGGTGTCTAGAGTTAGTAGCAGATAGTAAGAAACGGAAATATTCACTTGTAGGCACTGTTCTTTATTATTTTTGGTAACTTTTTTGCTTTACCTGCTAACTTTCACAGTTTTCACTTGAAAATTGTGAATCAGTTCTTCTTGATGCTAGGAAATTAAGTATTAAAGCAGTGCAAATACTTAGATTTGGTGGTGTAATGTTGGCATTTTTAGAAATAAGTGTCTTTCCTACTAACTGCAGTGGAAAATTCCAGTAAAGCTGTTTTTAAATTGGTATCTCCAGAGTAGTGCTGTTCAGTGTTGTACAGTGTGTGTCATCATTCAATATTTAAAACTGCAGGTTTTCAGGGTGTTTCTTGACTTGGCTTGTGTTCAGTAGTGTTGATACCACTTAACTGTAATGTTCACCTGTTGAATTAGCTGTGGAATAAAAATCTTGGCACAGTTGTTAATTTAGTCATATAAAAATTATATAAAGAGACTAAATATAGAACTATCAGCAAGTAATTACTGAATGAGCAAAATGGCATTATACAGGTACGGAGATTAGTCTGGAGGAGTCTCTGCTTTGGATATGTATCACAAGTGAAACGACTGGATTTTGACATCAAAAATTATGAGCGATATGTCCCATGTATCCTCTAGGCAAGGTTCTTTTCATAGGAATTAGTTATACCAGTAATATTTTGTGGTGTCTTTGTTTTTCCCGAGTGATGCTGACTTAAATTACATCACATATCTGAAGTTACATATTTCTTCCAGATTTCTTGCCTGGCCAGTAGTTCTGGTACTTAGCAAAACAGTTAAATATCATGTTCAGATATTGGTGATGAACCACTGATTTTGGTTTACTATGTGTTATTACTGTGACTAATGTGCCCAAATTCAGTGTGTTGGAGTAGTCATTTGAAGGTAATGACAATGAAACTGGATTTGTAAGAGTAGTGTATACTGGTTAGAGTATTGCTTCCATTTACTTGCACTCTTGAAATTACATTCAATGTAGGCCTTGACTGCTATGTTAAACTATTTGAAATGTCTTTCACCGGTGAGGGCACAGGCAATACTGGACCAGCTGTCACCATGCAAGAACCCATACTCACTTACCAGAGGAAAATGACAGTTTTGCTGAAGCTGCTTTATATCTTGAGAGACGCCAGTTCTGTAACATAACGTAAACTTGCACTGAGTTAGAAAATATTTTTTGCAGGTTTCTTCTCTTCTGATAGATTCTGTGTGAGTTTATATTTTCATACGTGGCAGCATGTGTCCAGAAGTGTGAATTCCCCCTTGAAAGACAGTGTCTGCTAGGGCTTGGTAATTCGTGATTTTACTGGGACTAATCCTGTTTCCCAGGCAGTCTGTCTCCATGCCTTGGCCTTGTGTCTGCTTAAAGTCCTGCCAAGTGAGGCATGAAAGTTTATTTCTTAAAGAAGCTCAGGGCCAAATGGGCAAGTTGAGCAAACTTGTTCATTCCTTAGTTGTTTTTTTCTGCCTAGTAGAAAAGGGTAGCTGTCACTGTCTTTGTTGCATCTTTGGCTGAATGCGGTTGAACTTTACCCTCTGTTTTCCTGTAACTTTGAACATAGGGCTTTAGTTCTTGTGTGGCTCTCCTGGAAAGAACAAGGCAGTGTGACTTAGAAGGTTCCATATTGGATAGCTACAAGTTTTAGAGGTCAGTTGTCTTCAACCAGCTCAAAGGTACCTTGCACAAAGCCTCTGGGTGGAGCTTGAAGCAGCAGTGTTCAGGGTACTGGTTTTTAATCTCCAGCATGCTGTCCTGTTCTGCTTCCACAGCAGTCTTAAGAGTCTGCTGATCTGCATGGAAACAAGACAGGAAGGAAATATCAAAGAATTAGGCAAAAGACAGAATGACAGAATCAAGTTCCAGTTGCCCAGTATTGGCTAACAGTGCACAGAAGGGAAGGAAAGGAGGTAAATATGACTGTGTCTTGAGGACCCCTTTTACTTTGATGTTTTACATAGGTGAAAAGCCTATATGAAATATTTTGTCCTGTTCGAGAGGCACAGATGTTCTGTCCTAATCATTCTTGTAGTAAAACCACTTGCACAAACTTCAGGAGGAAGTAATGAGCATGCTGTTTTGTACCATGTGTCTAAAGGTCAAAGAATCTATTTGATCATAAAGTATTTTGACTGACACATCGAGGCAGCAGGTAAAAAACTTCCAAAAAGATCTGAGAAATTCACTGTTAAATGGCATTTATTTTTAAGGCCTCTGCTGCAGAAATTGACAAGCTGCTGAACAGGCTAAACGGAGGTTGGAGTCCTACTTCTGGCATTCATTCTTAGGCCTGTGAAAGTGACGTAGCAGAGTTTATCTTGATCTCATGAGTGATTGTGATGATGTGTGATTTGGTAGCGACCTCAACACATACAGAAGACATAGAAATTAGGAAATACTTGCAAACCTCTAAGTGCTTCAGACTGTCTTTCTGTGCCTTTGGTCTATATATCACACTGAAATCTTAATTCCTTGTGTGTTTTAGTGGTTTTTAATGAGAATTCATGGGACATTCATGGAACTTACTAAATTTGTTACTTCAATCCTTAAGTCAGCTAACTGAGAGCACTTTCTCCACCAAGGCTTGCTGGAATGTGTAGCTAGCTTTTTTTCATTTATTTGGATGTACTTTTTATATACAAGTTCATGTAGTCAGCTTTTCCTCTGTGTGGTCTAAGTTGTATTCCTTCTGATTTTAAAAGGCAGCTCCCAAAAAAAAAAGCCCCAAACTAAAAGACAAATGAAAAAACCCCACTGAACTGGCTTTGCAGAGTAACTGTTTTGTCTGCTGTTGGAGATGTTTTAATGTTTCAGAACAAATAACACTGTCCTGTTTCAGCTGGTTTTGAAGTGTTTGTTTTTCTAGGATTTTTTTTATGGTTTTTTTCTAAGGTTTCTTATGCACGACCAAGTTCAGCTTCTATCAGAGATGCAAATTTGTACGTTAGTGGACTTCCGAAAACAATGACCCAGAAAGAACTGGAACAGCTCTTTTCCCAATATGGACGTATTATAACTTCTCGTATTCTGGTTGACCAAGTCACTGGTAAGTAAGCAGTTTTGCATGGCCTTTCATGGACTCACAGTTTAGGAACTATTTCATCCTTTGGTACAATAGTTTTGTCTCCATAATGTATAAAAGGTATATGTGGGCCAGAAAATGCATTTTTCTCCTGGAATCATTGATAAATATGCATGGACAAAAATAGACTGTGTAGTGTTCTGAGCCAGCTTGAGTCATTTCCACCCTGAAGGTGCAGGTTTGAAGCTTGTTTGATGACTTGTAATACATTTACAGCTGCCATAATCTTCCTTTCCAAGCCGCTGTATGAAATTAGTCTTCCAGTGCCTTACAAAATGCTATTGAACGTTTTTTCTAAAAAGAAAATTTTATGCAGAAATGCACAGCCGGTTCTCTGAGGCTAGAATTACTAAAGCCCCAGACTGGCAGTTGCTGTTAAGGCTGTTTTCAAGGCTAACTCATTAAATTTGGGCACACACATGAGCTTTGAGTTCCTTAGGAGCAGGTAAATTCTGTGATTACCTATGCCTTAAAGTACTAAGATGTAGCAGGTTATTTGCAGTATTACAGTATGTATATATTACAGTATGTGTGTCAATCAGGTAATGGTTGTCAGTGCTGTGGTTTTTTTGCTGTCTCAAATGGCTGATCTTGAGGAGCTTTGTAGTTTTCAGAATCACCTGCTATGACATCTCTCCCAGATATAAGCAATTGAATGAAAAGCCAAGTACATGACAGGAGTATTGAGTGTACAAAGCAACATATGAAGAAGCAGAGCTCTTCAAATTCTCCCCCTTCCAGAGCACTAAGGGGTGGGATGGAGGAAGTAATTTAACCACATAATTATTCCCTGAATAAGCTGAGTTTGATTTCTTTATTTTTTATATAGTTATACCTTTTCAAAGCCACATATCATCTTGGGTGGTAAACAATTTTCAATTGTAGAAGGTCATAACGTTTTTTAATTGTCTTACTTTGAAAAGTTTCCATATGCCAGCATTTGAGTCTTGGCTCATCTTTAGAGAAACTTGTGTGTACTTCTTTGACTTACACTAAGTTAAAAGAAATCTCAGTTTTGACACCTAATACTTAGAGAGTGTTTTAATAATTTGAGTTGTTGAGAGTGTAGAGAGGCCTGGCAAGGAAAGCTAAAGGCCAGATACTGACTTGTAGAAGTAGCAGATTTATGGGTCAGATTCCTAGTCTTTGTGCAGTAAATAGCTGTTCACAGTAAGTTCCTGTATATTTGCACATACAAAGAGATGGAATTTCACAAGTGGATCAGTAAGTAAATATAATTTAACTTCTAATATGCATGATAATTCTATTCATGTTCATAAATCCTGCTATTTGCAGTGTACGTTCTGGCATACGGATTGTTGTTAAGGCTCAAGCTTTCTTGCCTCCTTCTTTTTAGTAATTGGAAAGAAGTAGGCTTAGAATGGTGTGAATTATAAGGTTGTGACACAAACTGTCAGATAAAAAATGCAAAGTTGAAGCTGTGACATTTGCCTCTGTAAAGCTTTCTTATGCCTGTTCATTGTCACTTTTGATGGCTTAAATCATCATTGTTTATGAACAGAATACATTTATTGACTTTCTCAATTGAGGACAAGTGTCTTAACTCATCTCGTTATTCATGAATCAAAATGTAAAGGGGCTCCAAATGGCACTAGAAGTATTACAACAAAATACTGATCTAACTAATGTTGGCTGTTAGTAGCTTTAATATTAATTGGTTCAATCATCCACGGTTCAATGTGTTTATGTCTAAGACAATTGGAATTTTTGATGTGTGGTGTTCCTTCCATACACACTTTTGGATTCCTTTGCATGTTGCCTTTGTCTTTTCTATATCAAGAAAAGTTTTCTTCAAAAGTAACACTTAGTGATGTGTGGTGATACCTCTAAGTAAAAATTTGGTTTTGGTGTAACCACTGACTGTTAAAACATGGCCATAATTCCCATTATTGGAATATAGTATGTGCACATCATTGTCCTCTCACTGTGTTTGCTCCAAAGAGAGCTTCAGGGGATACTGCAGTATAACAAAAGCCATTTTTTTGCAGATAGAGGGCAGAGAACTAAGCTATTGACAGAATTTTTGTGAATGTAGGTACTTCAGAGTAGCATGAGCTGACCAGAGGTTACAGTGCAGCTGATTTGGGTTCATCTCCATCCAGAAAAATTGCTTTGCTTCTGAATGCCACTATATTTGTTTCCACTATTTCCCCTCAAACTTTCAAGCTTTCTACACAAATGTGTCTTACATCAGTTAAATTAAGAAATAAAGTCAGAATTATAGTAGAAAAATTTTATTTTACACAAAATCTCGGTTCTGTCAAAGTTATCCTGTGTTCACTGCATATGACCCTCAACATAGCAATTGGCCACACAAATAAAAAGTTAGCATCTGATATTCTGGAGTCTCTGAATTCATTACTGTGTGCTTTTTTCGCCTTGTGCAGGGGTGTCTCGGGGCGTGGGGTTTATCCGGTTTGACAAGCGAATTGAAGCAGAGGAAGCTATCAAGGGCTTGAATGGCCAGAAACCTCCAGGTGCCACAGAGCCCATCACTGTAAAGTTTGCTAACAATCCAAGCCAAAAAACCAATCAGGCCATTCTTTCCCAGCTGTACCATTCTCCAAACAGAAGGTATCCCGCCCCTCTAGCTCAGCAGGCTCAACGTTTTAGGTAAGTCAAATAACGTGCACAACTGTGCTGAGACTTGCATGAAACAGGCCTGTTTGCCTCTATGCTTGTGCTTTCCTGCTTGTCTGACTCCTGTGTGGGAAGGAAACAGGTGAATGTTGAACTTCAGCTATGCTACCACAGTACAGCTAAAACCAAAAATGCATGCCATCCTGTTGATAGCATTTCAGTGTCTAATAAGCGTACTTAGATAAGCCAAGGTGATATGTTTCTTGTACTCAGCTTTTTTTCAAAGATTACTTTTCATTTCCTATTCTGATTATTCTTGATTAATGTGCAAGTCGATTCAGTTAATGTTGACCTAGGAGATTTAGTGTTCTTTTCTTAGCCATACAGCATGCCACAGCCAACTTCCTCTTTATCTACCCCTACATTTTTCCTTTGCATTCTGGCTTTCAGGCTTTTTTCTGGTTAGTTGTCTATGTTCTCTGTGCCATATTTCATCTTTTCTTATTACAACCTTTCATAATGAAAATTGTATGTGTATTTTCCATGTGTCTTTTTGGGGATTTATGTTCCTGTCATATTGAAACTATGGCCATATAGTTCTCTGTGCAATTTAGTGTATTGAAAAGAACAGATGGTGAGAACAAAGTGAAACTAACACTGTAGTGTCTACATCCATGAGTACCTTGGATTTTTTTTTTTATCTTGGTTATTTCTTCCCTCCCTCTGCCCCTGGACAGTGTGATCAGATTGTGTTAAATAGTAATACACTCAAAGAGTATTTCTGTTTTGTTTTTCAAGAAACAAAACCTGTTGACAACTTCCTTCAAAGAGAATATACCAAATTTCAAAAGCTTTGCATTGCCTAGGCTTGCTTATAAGCTAAATATTCATGAGTTCGTGGACTGAACTTCTGTCAAAATTTCTACTTCAGCTTTTTGGCCTTATCTGCTGTGTCTCACAGGTGTGAAGAGTAGGTGTTCTGCTGTAGGAGAGAGGATAACCAATTTTATTTACTTTTTTGTGGTTCTTCTTACCATTTCTTAGGTAATGAAAGGGCTACCTTACAACAGGGTTCTGAATATTGCATAAAATTAGACTTGCCATTATTCTATAGACAGAGTATAGGGGCAGAAATCTTAGGATGGGCTGAAGTGCATGGTATGAAATAAGGTCATTGGTTGTGTGTTACAACATTCAACATATTCTGGCAAGTCTGGCCTGCAGACTCCTTGAGTCCTTCTGACTGTTCATGTTCCAAGATACTTCTCTGTTCAGCTTCGCTCAGATGCTGGCTAGGGTAGCATTGGTATTTCACTGATACTCCAGGAAGATTTTTCACGATTTGTAAAAATTCTCCCAGCTTTCAGAGGTTTTTGGTTTTGTGGTGGGTGTTTTTTTTTTATTTGGGGGTGGGGGGGTATTTTGTTTGTTTGGGGGTGTCGTGTGCATGTTTTGGGGTTTTTTTGGGGGGAGTTGGGTTTTTTGATGGGGGAGGGCTGGTTTGGTTCTTCTTGGTTAAGACCTATTTCTTTGCACTCAGCTAATGTCAGTAGACTGTCCCCATCCTGCAGCTTTAGGCTTTGTATCTTAAATTTTGACTGGTGATTTATTTTTCTTTAAATGGAATTGTTTTTTTATAAATGTCCATTTACATTTCACTTGGAAGCTTTGTTTTTTCTGAGAAACATAACCGTAAAGTAATGCTTAAAAGCACCTTAAGAGATACTGTGATTTCCCCCATATACAAGTTTAATGGCAAAAAAGCATTGAGTCTGTAGTAAGTAGGAGAGTCAAATCTCTCTCACTTTTATTGATTTGGAAGAAAGAAGTTGTTTAACTTACTGGTCAAAAGGTAAACTGCGGTTGCTGACAGTTTTTTTGGGTTTTTTTTTGGTCAAGGCCATCAGGCTAATCTTTCATCACTAAAAGACAGTCTTACTAAATTTTAAATCTTTTACACTGGGAAGAGAAATCATCTTTTCTTCTTGCTTAGTTTTTTGCCTTGTAATGTTGTATCATTCCAGATCTGGTGCTGACTCTATAGTTGAGATGGCACCAATGCTTCAGATCTTTCATGTGTTACACATGCAAGAAATCTTACTGGCATTTCAGACAGAATTACCTGATGCAGTTGCCCCATCTCTCTTTATAGTTGATAGAGGCCTGAAAGGAGCATAAACTCTAATAGTAAAGTCAACATGCTTCCTTTTTTTCTTATTAAGAGGAACTTGAGCTGGACTTTCAAAAGCAGCTCCATATAATTGTTCCTCAGTTTCTATAAGGTGTATAATTTAAAGTGGCTTTAAAAATTTTCTAGTGAAAATCCCTGAGAATTTTTCCAGTATATTTTCAAGTCTTCAAGGTAACTGATGAAAAATCATACAAGTGATGCCATTACTGTATTAACTCCTCATCTGACTGCCCTTGTAACAAGGACCTTTAAGTGGTGGTGTTTCTAGAACTTCACCTTGTTCTCCACCCCTGATATCAGTGACAGTAGACCTCAGTCATCCACACTGTCTACTGACAAGTTGTCAAGTATTTTTTAATTTCCTTTTTTTCTGTTCTTTTAGGGGTTCAGTAGTTTGTTGTCAGTGTATTCTGCAAACCCAGCTCACTGCAGAATCAGTGTGCTCTGGAAAACTAAATAAAGTGTACATTTTTTACCTAGACTCATTTTTTATTGAGTCTTAAAGAGGATCTGTAATAAGACCTCTACTTCATGTATCTGGGATTTGCCAGAAAGAAACAAGAGCTTCTTCAGGGTAAACTTTTTTTTTAAGAAGCAGTTTAAGGGACTCTAGGAATAAGAACAATAGTAGTGGTACGTACTGCATATTTTGGATATTGGCTAGGTAATTTTAAACAGTTTAGAGTTGTGATGGCATTCTATAACTGGGGGAAAGTGAGGCAAGAAACGCATGGAGAAATCTTGAAAATAATATACATATATATGTGTGTGTGTATTCTAGAAACATTTCATCCTAGAAAAACATAGTGTCATAGAATGTCCTAGGTTGGACAGCACCCACAAGGATCATCAAATCCAGCTCCTGGCCCTGCACAGGACCATCCCCCAGAGTTCCTGAGAGCATTGTCCAAACAATTCCTGTTCCCTGGCAGGCTTGGTGACATGACCACTTCTCTAGGAATGCTGTTCCGGTACCCAGCCACCCTCTGGGTGAAGAACCTTCTCTTAATATTCAACCTAAACCTGCCCTGACACAATTTCAGGGCATCCCTTCAGGTCCTGTCACAGGTCACCACAGAGGAGAGATCAGTGCCTGCCTGTCCTCTTTCCTCATGAGGAAACTAGAGTGTGAGGAGGCCAGCTACCCCCCAGGCTCCCCAGGCTGAACAAGCCAGGTGACCTCAACTGCTCCTTGTACAGCTTCCCCTCCAGACTCTTCATTTTCTTGGCCCTGCTTTGAACATTCTTGAATGGCTTTGTATCTTTCTTACATTGTGGCACCCAAAACTGCCCCCAGCACTCAAGGTTAGGCTGCCCCAGTGCAGGCCAGAGCAGGACAATCCCCTCCCTTGCCTGGCTGTGATGCTGTGGCTGGTACAGGACAGGGTTGGCCCTCCTGGCTGCCAGGGCACTGATGTTCAGCTTTCTGTTGACTAGGACCCCCAGGTCCCTTTCATGCTTTTCAGTGTCTCATTCCCCAGTCTGCCTGTACATCCAGGGTTGTCCCATCCCAGGTGCAGAATCTGACACTTGTCATTTTTGAAGAGTCCTCACAAAGAAATTGGCCAGTTCTTTGATATTCTTGGATGAATCCCATCAAGTCCCATAAATTTGTAGGGATCCAGTTGGAGCAGATCCCACACAAGTTCATTCTCACAGCTCAGGACACTGGGACTCTCTTAGCCCATCATCAGCGTTGAAGATGGAGGCAAAGAAAGCATTGAACTTCTCTGTCTTGTGTCCCTGTTTGTGGGGTGACCATCCTCATTCTGTAACAGGCTGATATTATTTTTGGACTGCTCTTTGAGACTGACATTTAAAAACCTCTTTATGTCATCCTCTACATTTTTAGCAAGCTTCAACTCCTGTTGAACTTTGGCCACACAAATTTTCTCCTTCCAGTGACAAGCAACATGTCTGTATTTTTTCCATGTCGACCTGAATTTGCCCCCTGTCCTTACACTTACTTTTTTTGCCTTAACCCTGCTCAGCCAAACCAGCCTTCTGCCTCCCAGCATTTTGAAATCGCCAGAAGGAGTAGGAATATGACAAATCTTTCTTTGGAGTTTGTCACAACAGTTGGTGGTGGTCCAAAATACTGCATCTGTCTTGTCTGATAGCCATGTCAGCAAACATGTCAGAAGCCTCAAAAGAAATTTTCTTCTCAACCAAGTTAGTAATGTGGAAAACTTCACTGATGTGGTGGTCACTCACAGTAATTTTGTGGTAACAGTATGTGATTTAGACTGGATTTGTGACCATGGTGCACTTTATGAAATGAACTTCTTATGATTGTGGTTACTGTGCAAGAATATCTGTTTTGTACTCACTGTCAGCTGTAATAAGGTGCCATGGCTCTTTCAGTGGTGATACTTTAACATTGCATGAGGTTCTGTACACTGTAATGGATGTGACAGTAATATGCTAAGTTTCCTTAATCTTAAAGGGTGGAAAAGTCTGAAGACTGAACATGTTGCTAAATGTTTTGCAGGTTGGACAATCTGCTCAACATAGCTTATGGAGTGAAGAGGTAATAAAGGATAGTTGGTTCATAACAGCCAAATTATTTTGAAGTATTTTGCAAATTCTTACTTTTCAGTAAGACTTATGTTGGATTTTTGCATGTTGAGACTTCAGCTGAGATTGTTCATTTTGATGCATTTTGCATGAACTAGCCAAGCCTTTTGTAGCAGTTCCATGGAATTCCTGTTTCAAATGACTTGCTAATCCTCACTGGTTTTATAGCATGCTTTCCTTTTGATTTTTTGTTACATCATTTCAGACATACCTAGCACTGTTCTCTCTAATCATGTATAATTTTTTTACTTAGTATTTGTGCAGTTAGGGGGAAAAAATACTTTTGGTCTTACCTTTCTAGCCTGAGAAACATGTTCATTCTGTGAAAAGCTCTGTATCATTCTCTTCTTTAATTTTGACTTTTTTTTTTTCTGGGATTTTTTGTGAACAGCTATATTATGATTCTATTTTGCTTTCCCTCATTCTTTAGTAGGTTTCCTCCAATGACCATTGATGGAATGACCAGTTTGGCTGGAATTAATATCCCTGGACATGCAGGAACTGGGTGGTGCATTTTTGTATACAACTTGGCCCCTGATGCTGATGAGAGTATCCTCTGGCAAATGTTTGGACCCTTCGGAGCAGTAACCAATGTGAAGGTCATCCGTGACTTTAACACCAACAAGTGCAAAGGTTTTGGATTTGTGACTATGACAAACTACGACGAGGCAGCCATGGCAATAGCCAGCCTGAATGGATATCGCCTTGGTGACAGAGTTCTGCAGGTCTCCTTCAAAACAAACAAGACGCACAAAGCCTAACAAGTTATTCTCAGTGCATTAATACATGAAAACTATACAACAAAGGCAATTTACAAGAAGCTTTATGCATTAGTAAATGCCTTTGCTGTATGCCAGTGTGGAAATGGGGATAAAATGACTACTTAGCATCCTAAGAATATGTGAGATTTTTTTATTGCTAATATTTGAATTAGAACTTCTTATCTATCTTTTGTGTTTGAGTATTGACAAGAGGTACAGGGTTTTTACCTGTCACAATGCGTATTCTATTGCCTTCTTTGAAGAAGGTGGACCTTTTAAAATGTTTCAGCTAAGGGAAGAAGTTTTTTTCTTTATACATGACTGCCTTTAGCCTATGAGTAAATATCGAGGCTTTGTGTAATAATATAATTTTTCTTTTATCATTTCTTGATTTGCTTTGTGCTTAATTTACATTGTAATGCATTATTTTGTTTTCTTATTCAAGGAAAGTATCGGAAGTTTACATTTTATTTATAAAGTTATAAGCAGTATTTATTTCATCATCTTCATTTGGGTTGGGGAATGGGAACACATTATAAAAGCTTATTGTAAGAATACTGGAGAACTTTTCGTAAAGCAGTACCTTGCCAAAGAGATAAGAGCCTCTTTGATGTGGGTTTAAAAAAGCATCTATTTTTATAAAAAAAAATAAAAAAATTTGGAGAAACTTTTTACTGGTCCTGGAACAAATATTTTGACTTGAATACTTTGAGAAATCTCTTCGTATGACACCTAGTGAGCTTTTAAAACTTACCAGGAAATTTGCAATTGTTGGGAAAAAATTTAGAAAGATTTATGATGTAGAACTACTTTTGAGACCTTTGTATTAAGAAGTAAAGTCAATGGGATGCACTGTTGGTTTCATTTTTTGTAATCATCAGTGGAGTCATAGATCATCCTGGTTATTAAGTGATAGGTGGCTCACTTTAATTTGTGATTTTGAAGCAAATGAAAATTTAAAAAAAAAAGAATATAAGAGCAAGCAGAAAACTTTAAACACTGAGATATGGGGGAAAAAAAAAATCTGTTCTTCCTAAAGAATTCCCTTCAGATAGAGCTCATGGTGTTTAGTGATGTACTTGCTATTGTTTGAAGAATTGTTTTGTCTTAAGAAAAGACATCGAGCATGGTTTGTGCAGTAGCAAATCAGCAAAAGTGGCCTGAGTTGGATACGTTAGGAGGTATTTTGAAAGTTATGTTTAAGGCTAACACCTGAGCTTTGTGTAATGTAAATAAGACCTTAAGTTATGAATCTTTCAGCTAATTTTGATTTTTTTTAAGTTACATGCTAAGTGATGTTCAATTTTGAATGTTTTTGTATAAGTTTTTTCTTTGTAAATGGCATTAACATTGTTACTTGAGGTCTGCTTCTTTTTCTTTCTTTTTTTTGTCCTGAGGACTTGAATTTACAGTGCATCTGATCTGTTGCTATTTTTGTCTGTAGATAGTCTAGCTTCAGCTGTTTATGGTGATGCAACATTTTTGTTTATAGATATGTTTGTGGTAAAAAAACAAGTATAAACATACATTTTGAGCAAATTTCCTTACATTTTTCATATGAAAACCATAAATACCTGTATGCTATTGAAGTTTAACTTTGTATGATGCTTAAATCACTATTTGGGGAAATAGAAAAAGTCTTTACCATGTATTGAAGAAATTTAAGGAAAACAAATACAGACTTATTTTCTGATTAACATCTAGCTTATAATTAAATTTAAAAAAAAAAAATCTGAGGGTTTGATGCCTTCACCAGGATGCACTGACAACTATGTAGTTACGTCCTGCTTTTTGTATAAACTGAAATGCTCATACGCTTCCCCTTAGAAAAAGCAATGTTCTATGCATAAAAAGTTGTACACTATCTTTGCAGTTGGTTTTGGTTCTTATTCTTTTAAATTGTAGTTACAAAATTTTCAGTATAGTACAGTACATATACTGTGAAGCGCGTGCTAAAGTGAAAAAGCAAGTTTTCATGCTGACCCACTCAATGCTATTCAAAAATCAATTGGCTTCCTGAGTACTTCATTCTTAGATGCATTTAGATTGTTAAAGCTAATCCTCTGCATTAGAAGTTGTATATAGTATAGAAAACACAAACTTTCTGATGTGGGAGAAATAGTATCTACATGCTTCTTTCCTATACTACTGTAGCAACTAACGGCATTGATGAGAAGGCATGTAAATTGGGCTTCACTTTACAGTGTTTAGCAGAGCACTTAGTAAAATATAAGGCTGGTATTTATTTGAAGTTGTATAGTATGAATTAATTCACATTTGTTGGAATAGAGAATATATTCTGTTGGATATTTAAGAGGTTGTACATGTTTTCTTTTGTGTTTGGATTCTTTGTACTTTTTCATGTTCAGTACATCAATAAACAAAGTTGAAGGGAAAACAGTCTCATAACCTGGTTGTTTACCATATTTTCCACTGCTTTAATGAGTAAGTAATCTCATTAAAATGTTTCTGCAAAGCTCTCGCGCTACTTGTAATTTTGATTAGCATCCTAGTTATCAACAAGGAGGTAAGACAGTGGAGGTGTGTACCAGTTCTGTTACCTTAGAATTAATGTAGAACCTTTTCACTTTAATTTTACATTAACCACTCAGTACTTAGGCTGATATAATAAATGAGAATCATTAAATGCATTCAGTAAAAAACAATTGCTGTCTGTCTAGCAGATGCTATGCAGTGTAACTAAGTGAATGCCCTAGTGTGTTTTCCAAGAGATGAGATAGATTAAGAAGTATCAGGGACTCACTTCAGGGTGGAGATAGACCAGTTGAACTGTTCTCTGGCCTTCCTGAGGCAGGAGCAGTGACCAGAAAGAAATCCATATCCAGGGCATTGTGTAATCTCCCTCTGCTAGGCTGAGTAGATCAGAAGGAAGGAGTGAATGGAGGCACGCTTTTGCTTGGCACAACAGGCAAAAGGCCCTTCTTGTCCACCTCATCCTCCCAAGTGCCTCTGTGCAATGGGTGTGAGGCACTGGATGTGGTAGGAAAATCAATGGATGATTAGGACAAAGATCCTTCCCCAACAGAGAAGTCTGCCTCCCTGGGACATGATTTATAGGCATCACCAGAAAACTTCCTAAACTGGGTCAGCCATCCAGACTCATACTACTTGTTGCAGGTCCTCCACATGGATGGTGATGATGCCACAATGCATAGTCCAAAGGCTGTCAAAAGAGACTTCAAGGCCCTGGGCTGGTCGGAGAGGTAGTCAGGGGCACAGGTTATTTTTTCCTCTACTCTTGTAGGTGCAGGTAGTGACATTGAAAAAAGCAGATGGACCCAGTCTTAATACCTGACTTTGGGGGTGGTGGCGCACTGCCACAATTTTGGTTTTTTTCATAATAAGGGGTTGGCCTCCATGGTCCTGGACATGATGAGTTTGGATGGGATTTGCCTCTCTAAAAGAGGAAAGAGGGTCTTTGTCTAATGGAGCTTATTGATAAGGTGTTAAACTTGATATGGTGGGGGAAAGGGATATAATCAGATTTAATGGTGATAAGGTGTAGAGTGACATGCTCTTCCAGTCAGCAAGAGATGACTAAAGCCTGGAGAGGGTAAGCAGGTCAACAGGAGACCACTTGAATTACATCAAGGAATTCCAGATACTCCAGCCAGAAGGCTTCATAGGGGCCCAACTCAAATGCCACTATGTTAATGTACACACAGCAGGGAAAATAAACAGGAGGCATTAGAGATATGTGCAGCCTTTCAGTTATTGGCATCATGGAAATGTGGATTGACTCCTGTGACTCGAATGGAAAGGTATGGGCTCCTCAGAAAGGTCAGGCAAGGGAGAGGAGGAGGCAATGTTGCCCTCTGTCAATGACCAACTAGAGATCATGGAGCTTCACCTGGGGATGGATAGGAGCAGACTGAGAGTTAATGGGTCAGGATTAAAGGCAGGTAAGTGACAGGAGCCTTTGTAGTGGGGGTTTGCTACAGATTGTCTGACCAGGAACATCAAGCAGCTGAGGCCCTTTACAGAAAGACCGGAGTGGCCTTGCGTTCACAAACCCTGATTCTTGTGGGGGACTTCAGCAACACAAGTGTCTGTTGAAAGGACAGTGCAGAGAGACATAAACCTCTTGCATTAGGAGCTTCCTGGAATTCTTTGGTGATAACTTCCCTCTATAGGTTGGATGGACGAGCCAAGGAGGGGAGGTGATATGGTGGGTTTTGTTCCGACAGGGACGGCTGGTGCAGAATGTGAAGCTCAGGAATATTCTGGGCTACAGTGTCTGTGAAACGGTGGAATTTGAGATCCTTAGGGCAGCAAGGAGGTTGTACAGCAAGCTCATTACCTTGGAGGTCAGGAGAGCAGACTTCAGCCTCTTCTTGGTAGAGTACCAGGGGATTGAGCCCTGGAGGTCAGGGGACCCCCAGAGAACTGTGTGATGTTTGAGGCTTGTCTCCTTGCCAGGGAAATCAGGCAAGGATACAGTGGGCCTCCACATATGAGCAAGGTGCTCCTGGACAAACTTAAAACACAGGTTGCTTACAGAGGGTGATAGCAAGGAAAGATAGCTTGGGAGGAATAGAGTTGTGACTAAATCATTTTGCTGTTCCATCACTTTTGGTTCAGCCAAATGCAGTTTCCTCTGCTCTAGAAATTGGCCCTGCTTGCCTTCATCCCCAGCTCTGCTTTACGATGTCCCTGCACTAGGGCTGTTTTCCCTGGCAAGTAACAGTTTAACCATCCTCAGGTTCCAACCCTAGTGTTTCTATGATTTTATGAAGTACAGGGAGGGAGGAGGATTTACTCTATTGTTACACCCATTTGTTGTTCAATTACTGCATTAGTGTAATTCAAGGCTCTATTAATTGGATGTAGTTTGCTGGGGATTTTTTCCCTTCCCAGTACTTAAAGTAAATATTTAAAAGCTAGTGAGTTCAACTTCCTTCTGCCCTTTTGAGGTACATACACATATTAATTCATATGCTTGACTCAGTTGAACAAGTGAGGACACAATTCCAAATATGGCTTGTGCAATATAGCTTTTATTTTTAAGTGTTTTCTTTCACCTTTTTCATCTCTACTGTGAGATTTTTGGTATGAAACTGTGTAGCATGTGTTGTTGAGCATCACATTACAGTGTTGTGGAATTGAGATTACATGGATGGTAGGTCTGTGAACAACACACATAGATAATAGTACCTCAAGATGTCAGTCATAGTTGATAAACTGCCTGCTTAGGGAAATAGTTGTGTGCTGATGGCTTTTTGTATAGTTATGTGCTTGGATGGCTGGAGTAATGAGAGGATGCAAAACGCTGTACTTGGCAGCAAATGAGGAGTTATACCTGGAGTTTGTATTCCACCAGGGGCATATGTATGTTCAGCTTTCACAGAAGGATATAGTTCTCAACTTAGACCAGTTTGAGTACAGTGTAACTAGTCATAGTTGAAGTATTTTGCTGTATCAAAATGAGGACAGAATATGTTTATGTAAATTACTTCAGTTCAAAATCAAAACTTCTTTAGCTGCAGAGAAGGCAGTAGTCAAGAAGCAACACTAAAAATTAACAGTTATAAATACTGTTGCGCAGAGGAATTATGAGTGCTGAAAAATACAGATTTGATTATATGTAGCTGACTCTCTTATACACAGATAATACTTTTCTTACTATAGTAAAGTTTTATAAAGCTGAAGGAAATGTTCTGAAGTTGCCTCATGCCATTTGTGGAGGACTAGTTCCTTTCGTATGTGAATAGTAAGAGTTCCAGGAACGTCTTTAAGTACCTGGGAGGGAGCTGGAGTGTTAGCTGGGGCACTGGCAGAAGGGCTTCATTACTGCAAAACATGCTCAGGGTTTGTGTGGCCTGTTCTGCAAAACATGCATGCTACAAGATTGGTCATAGCAGGTGACCTTCCCACCTGCATCTAGGAAAGCCTTGCTTTGGCAAGAGAGTGTTTTCCCAGCATGAAAGAAAAATAAGTATTTTTAAAGTGGCTGACTGTCCACTAGGGTTGTATGTGGTGTGCATTCTTTGTTTTTTATAACACCCAGAGGTCATCAAGTGCTAAAAAGTCTTATCAGTACTGCTGAGAAGGCCTGAAGCAAGTTAAAAACTATTTCTATTGTTACTACATGAAGGTGACTAAATGTATATAAGTGGTGACTTTAGTTAAGCCTTAGAAAGCAGCAACTAATTAGGACTTAATAGCAAAAGAATTATAGATGTATTTTATGACTAGAGATAGTAAGTCTGGTTTTTTATCTGTAACAGTTTGAGAAATGAATACAACTTGAGATATGCTCCATCATGGATAAAATAATAGCCTGGGACTGCACAATTTCAATCACATCAACACTGTTGATCCAGCTGTGCTTGCACACGTTTTAACATTGGGATTTGTTTGCCCAGTTATGGCATTTGGACCTCACCATTTCAGGTGTACATCTCATAATGAAGTGTAGGTTTTCTCATACTGACACTTTCCTAATTAAACTTCACTGTAGAGGCACCTTCTGCTAAGGTACTGCTGTGATGGCTGATGGTTTGGGCCACCAGATGTGCTAGCACGTTGGTGGTCATCTGGGCCAAACAGCTTAAAGCTGGGGGAGAGATTGGGTCTTTTGATGGGATGAGGTAGCCCACTGTGATAATCTTGGAAAGGCTGTTGTTGGGGTGAAGAGCAGTTCTAATCTGAAAGGCTGGAATTGTTGCCCATAGTTTCAATAACTAAGGCAGAAATTGAGGAAGGAGTACAAACTTTCAGGTATTTTCAAAACAATATGGGCAAATTCAGTGGATTGAGAGGTTTTCTAACTTCATGCCTTGAGGTTAGAGGGATTACTGTCTCATCTTGTAATTACTCTTTTCAGCCAACTTTCTGCTCTGAGACATAAATGGGAACAAGGAAAACTATCTTTTTTAGTATTTATAAGATCAATCTAAAAACCAAATATTACTGCAGAGGGTTAGTAAAACTTGATTTCTTATTTTATGTATTGTATCGTGTGATTCCTGTACACTAGTAAATTTAGATCAATATGACATTTTTAGTGACCTTGTAAGACTGTAAGTGAAGTCATTACAAGTGCTGGCAGATTGTAAGCACTGTGTACTTACAAAAAACATAAGAGCTGAACTTTTTTTTTAAGCAATTCTTACTAAATTGTTCTCTTCTATGCAGTAAAGCACTTCATTAGCACAGTACTGGTATTTCTGTTGCTTTGAGTGCAAGGATGTTCTTAGTTTCAAGTGTTTATTTGAATGTTAACAGCTTCTACAGCTGTTAAAAGCTGCTTCTATTAAAAACCCTGATAAAAGAGTGCTATTTTCCAGCACCTATGAAAGACAATATTCTCTGATAAAAATTAAATATCCCTGATAGATGATCTACCACTTCTTGATATCTGCCTGTCTCAAAAGTTTGGCATTAGCATTTAGAAATACAAGGTACTTTGTAACAACCTGTAATATCAAGGAGAAAGTGAAGATAGGTCTAAGTGAAACACTTCTTTCCTACTGCTTGTCAGTGCTTTGTGCCATCATTCGAAATACAAGATAAAGAGTGGCAAATTTATTTTTTCTCTCCTTGATTAGTATTGGCACTATATCTGATGGATCCAAAACGGTTCAATTGTAACCTTCACTTTAAGCTGTTTGCCTTCCCTGTTCAACAGTTCGTGTTTTCTGAGAAGTAAAGACTCCAGAGACTTTCTGGTTGAATTACTCTTTTCTTGTAGTGCTGTGTTGCATATTCGTTGTGCATAGATACATTACCCAGTTTTATTACCACTAACTCAGATATGTTATAATTCTGAATTTTGAATGTAAACGCAATGCTTGCAGTGAATGATGGCTGTTGATGATGCTTTTTTTCCTTTTTTCCCCTTTTTTTTAATATAGGAAAGATATTTACTAAAGTGAATTTAGGCTTCCTCAGATGGCTCTTTGTTGTGCTTACACTCAGCAATCACACTTGACTGTTCTCCATCCTACTACTCCAGTTTGTTACTAACCAATCCTGGTGCACTGCGCATCTAAACCATGAAAGTAGATTTGTGCGTGCAACGTAAGAAAAGGCACATCTCTGTGTTACAAACTTCAGGGGAGACCAGAAAGGTAATTAATGTTCAATTAGTTCCATTATATTGCCTGTCCAGGAGTTAACAAAGCTGATCCACAGCTGATTAACAACTTACTTTCAAGCGTGCTCATTCCAGAAAGTGGTTACTTTCCATATTGAAAATATTCCTCTGCATTCTAAATAGCTTAATAAGATTTGCTATAAACATGAAGTTGATACCTTAGGATCTTATGTGGCCATTCCTCAGAGCAACCAGGGGAAAGAAAGGAGGAAATTCCAAAAGTGTCAAGTCTGGACCAAAAGAGCTCTCAAAGTTGTTGAAAATTCAGATTTTGTTTGAAGTTTATGAAGATTTCTCATTTCAAAGACTACCCTTGTGGTCCTTGGTCTTGTTATGACTTATTCAGTTTAGTTTGTTTAATTTCCTGCTACCAAGATGTAGCTCATCCAGAAAAGCAGAAGCAAAGATTAGAAAGATATGAAACCACTATAAACAGAGGCAGCAGAAGCCTGAAAAAGACCTTTCAAATTGTGATACCAAATTTCAGCAGACCTGTTAGTTGGTAATGTGCTTCTTTGAAACTTGCACAAACACAGAAAGCGAAAAAAGAAAAAAAAAATTAAAATTAAGTCTGATTGGCTGAATTGCCACAGTGAATACAGTGAAGCTTCTAAATTTCTGGAAAACTTGATAAATCTTTGAGAATACTTTGAGCGCCCCTACTCTAAGCTTCTATTCAAAATAAAATTCTGTAGATATTATCTAGAAAAGGAAATGAAAACTTACAAGAAATTCATTATCAAATATCTTCCCTTATGATGGAATTTGAAATCATTATTAAATGTATCGAAATACCTTACTTTATACTCAGTTCCACACAGATATTTTACCTTAGCAGTGGCTCTAGATGAGGATTTCTATAGTATCATGAAGAAAAGTTGTCCATGCCAGGAACTTAAAGGGAAACTCATTTTTCTTGGAAAGTTAAAAAAAAAAAATCCCTTTGAAAATTCCTGAAGATGCCGCTGCAAAGTCTTTCACTTCTTCTCTCAAAACTAGCAGATACTTTCTTCTATTGATGAAGATCAGTTTCATTAAATATGCCAGCTGGGAATGTTTAATGAAACATTCTTTAAACATTCATCGTTATGCTAAAACTGCAATCATCTTATAGCATGGTCTCATTCTTAATCTTCTGCTTTTATAAACTTTGGACTGTAAACAAGCCTTACAATATCTAATTCAGGGCACATGTGGTGTGTGGTTTCAGGGAGTCTTGTCAAGGCATAATGAGACCATTTTATGCTACTTGACATAATTTTCTCTGTAGATGGTTCCTTAAACATGAAAGTTCCTTCAGTAGTATGGCAGTATTGTGTCAGATGTCACAAATATTCCTTCTCAGATTTTGATTTTTAGCTTTTTCAAATACCCTGTTTAGAAAACAACCCTCTAATCTGATGAGTCTACCCTCTGTCAAGTATTCCTTCAGCAGAAGGGACTTCAATTTTGCAAGTTTATCTTTGAACTCTTCAAAGTTATATGTCAGAATCCAGAAGTAGTCACAGTAACAGGTACCAGCAGGTTTTTGGACTGGAAACTCATCTGTGTGGGTTTGGGCAAAACAGTCTTCTCCAAGTATTAACACACTGGGAGAAAGAAGGGTCAGGCTCTGGGAGAGCCATGTTCCTAATGTATTCTGGCTTCACTTTGTCACTAAGACACTTGGGAAAGAGCTGATACTTTGGGTTCAGAGCATGGCTTTGAACTTCTCTAGTGTTTCTCCAAGAATTCATACACAATGTAGTGGAAATCACCGAAGAGACAGTAAAAAATGGTATTGAGTGAGCATCTGTGTACTTGAATATGGGAGCCTGTTTAAGCAGAAGAGATGCACATCAGCTTCCTAAACAGTGCAGCCTGGCTGTGGTGGAGGGGAGATGGAGACTGCTGGAGGCATTTAGTGTGAATCTTCCATTACACATGCTGATATGCTCGTCTTGACCTAAATGGACCTACTTGCACACCAGAGCTTTGGGAAGGTAGCTACATTTTAATCTGTGTTGGTACTGGTCTTTGGATATTTGCAAACCTTACACATTCTGAGCTGTTCTTTCTAAATCTGGACAGCTAGTCACCAGCTGGGCTCTATCAGCCCTCTTAAGAATCAGTGTTTCCTAGGAAATCAAGCGAAGTGGATTTGGGGGAATATTTTTTTGTTTCATATCTCAGCTCCCTATGTATTGTCACTTTCAACTCTGGCCTGATATTTTGTGCATAATGCTTTATGAAAAGAGCATGCCTCATTTTGAAGTATATTAATATTTGTATATCAGTTTGGCCAGTGTAATGTCTTCAGACTGAAGAAGAGGGGAACAGAAGAATGTGAGATTGTCATTTCACTTTTAACACTGGTCTCCTTTTGGCTACTAGCATGAACGTGCAAGCTAAGCGTGTTTCACCGGGGCTGTGCTCCTTCTTACTATGTGGCTTGAAATGCAGCAGTCAGCTCAAACGTGTCTGTGTTATTTTTTTTCTGTCTAAAATTACAGTAGTGCCCTCTTGGATCCATTACTGTTGCAATCAGAGGACCTAAGTTCAAGTTACTAAAGAAATCACATGATCTTGTACTATTGCAGCTTCTGCAGATAAGCAGAATAAAAAAAGAATTCCCCAAACAATAAGGAAAAATTAACGGGAGTAAGATTTAAGATGAAATGAGATTTACCTTGATATGGAAATACTGGTTTTTCTCCCTTTACTTTAGACTGCACATGCTTTTTTGTATTGGTGCAAGATGTATGTTTGCAGTTGATAAGATGCATCTGTTCAAGGTGCTCGTAGGGAAAAGACCCAAAGAAAGATGATCCAACCACCTCATTGACTGGGGAGGGTGGAAAGACACTTAAACAACTGAAAGCTCTTCTGCATTCCCTGCCAGAGAGGCATAAGAAGAGATTGCACTGTTCACAACTTCAATGTAATCTCTTTCATTCTGTGGATTTAAGCACAATCTTTTCACTACTACAGAATTAAAAGGAGGATTTGGAGGGAATGTAGCACCAAAAACACAAGTAGTTTTAAATATGAAACTTAAAGTCACAGGATCATTAAGACTGGAAAAGACCTCCAAGATCATCAAGTCTAACCTTTGCCCAGACACTGTGTTAAACTAGTGTGTGGCACTGAGTGTCATGTCCAGCTGTTTCTTGAACAAGTTCAGAGATGGTGACTCCACCATCACCTCACTGGGCAAACCCTTCCAGTGCTTGACAGTCCTTTCAGTGTGGAAGTTCTTGCTGATACCCAACCTGAATCTCTTCTGGTGCATCTTGTGGCTGGTCCTTCTTCTGTCACTGACTGCCGGGGAGAAGACACCGACCTCCATCTGGCTACAACCCCTGAGCCTCCTTTTATCCAGGCTGGAAAATACAGTTCCCTTAGCCACTTTACATAAAACTTGTGCTCCAGACCCTTCCCTGGCTCCTTTGTCCTGCTCTGGACATGCTCCAGTACCTCAATGTCCTTCATCTAGTGAGGGGTCCTGAACTGGTTGCAGCACTTGAGCTGTGGCCTCATCAGTGCCCAGTACAGAGGACAATCACTGCCCTGCTCCTGCTGGCCACACTATTGCTGATACAGGCCAGGATGCCATTGTCCTTCTTGGCCCCCTGGACACAGCTGTCTCATGTTCAGCCACTGTTGACCAGCACTCCCTGGTCCTTTTCTGCTGGGAAGCTTTCCAGCACACTCTACCCCAGCCTGTAGCACTGTATGGGGTGGTTGTGGATGAAGTGCAGGACCCAGCACTTCACCTTATTGAACCTCAAACTCTTGGCTGTTATTGTTGGCCCAGATACTTCTGCAGTGCTTTACTACCATCCACGAGATCAAAATTCCAAGTTGCCATGCCCAAGTTACTGTAATCTTCAAACTGATTGCAGGTACACTTGATTCCTATGTGCAGATCGTCACTGAAGATGTTAAATAGAATTAGCCCCAGCACAGACCCCTGGGGAACACCACTGGTGCCTGGCCACCAGCTGGATGCAGCACTGTTCACCACCACTCTCTGGGCCCAGTCATGCAGCCAGGGCTGCTGTTCAATCCATGGGGAATGTCATGGGAAACATATCAAAGGTTTTGATGAAGTCCAGGTAGATACCAGCCACAGCTTTTCCCTTATTCACCAAGCAAGTCACCTGGCCTCACCATAGGAGTTCAACTTGGTCAAAAAGGGTCTGCCTTTCCTGATGCCATGCTGTCTGGGCCTACTCCCTTGTTTCTTCTCCATGTGACAGATGATGACTCAAGATGATTTTTTCCACAATTTTTCCATTCACAGAAGTCAGGCTGACAGACCTGTAGTTCCCGGTATCCTCCTTTCAGCCCTTTTTGTGGATGGGCATCACACTGGTCAGCCTCCAGTTCTAGTAATAGCCAAAACTGAGGATAAACGAAGGGAAGTGGCTTTGCGAGCTCTCCCACCAACTCCCTCAGTGTCCTCAGGTAAATGTCATCCAACCCTACAGACTTGTGTGTCCAAGTGAAGTCACTAACTACTTCCTCCTGGATTTCAGGGGATCTATTCTGCTCCCGTCCCTGTCTGCCAACTCTAGGTCTGGTTGCCCTGAGGATAAGTGTTCATATTATTAAGGACTTGAGACAAAGAAGACATTAAGTACCTCATTATCCTCATCCTTGATGACAACATTCCGCCATGTGTCCAATAAAGGATGGAGATTTTTGGTCCTTCTTTAGTTGTTAATGTATTTATAAAAGCACGTTTTATTATCTTTCACAGCAGAGGCCAGGTTGGGTTCTAGCTGAGCTTTTGCCTTTCTAATTTTCTCTCTACATGACCTAATAATATCTTTGTACTGTTCCTGAGCTGCCTGTTCCTTCTTCCAAAGTTCATAAACTCTCTTTTTCCCCCTAAGTTCCAATGAAGGCTCCTTGTTGAGCCAGACTGTTCTTGTTCAACTCTGGCTTGTTTTTCAGCGCATAGGGATGGCCCACATCTGCACCTTCAAAATTTCCTTGTTAGAGTATGTCCATTGTTCTTGGACCCAAAGTCCACCTCTGGAAGTCCAAGGCAGAGGTTTTGTTGATCCCCTTTCCTTACTTCACAAAGAATTGAAAGCTGTATCATTCATGGCCCAAGTATGCCTAAGACATCCCCTGACTCCCATATCTCTCACCAGCCCTTCTCTGTTTGTAAACAGCAGGTCTAGTGGGTCACTGTCCCTTGCAGACTCACCTCCAGCTGTGCCAGGAGGTTATATTCCAGATGCTCCAGGAACCTCCTAGACTGCCCCTCTTCACTGTGTTGAGTTTGCAGCAGACATCTCACAAGTTAAGGTCCCCCACAAGAACAAAGGCTAGTGAAACACCAGCCACCTTTTTATAGCATACTTCATCCGCCCCTTTATACTGTCTGGATGGTCTGTGAAAAACTCCCCCTGGGATGTCTGTCTTGCTCTTTCCCCTGATCCTTACCCACAGGTAGCCAACCTCATCATCACTGTCCTTGAGCTCTGTGCAGTTGAAACCTTCCCCAATAAGGGTTGTTTTCAGAGCCACCCACCACCCCTCCTTTTCATAATATCTCTTACCCAGGCCCTAGGAAGGCAG
Organism: Trochalopteron elliotii; assembly: GCA_024734555.1. NCBI lineage: Eukaryota > Metazoa > Chordata > Aves > Passeriformes > Leiothrichidae > Trochalopteron > Trochalopteron elliotii. The sequence goes on from JANPWX010019780.1 coordinate 677,998, forward strand.
CAGCCTCCCCTGTGGGCTGGTTCCAGTCAGCATACAATCAGCCCTCAGTTCCCTTTGGAAGGGAGTCACCTACTACAGTTATGCTTTCTTTCTTAATACCTGTAGTTGAGATGTGCCCAGTGACTGACTTGCTCTGGGCAACCCCCAGATAGACCTTCATCTCCACTATAATTTGCCTCACCCTGGAGTTGCAGAGCCTCATATCTATTCCGTAAGGGCACCTGGGAAGGCCAGGGAGGGGATTCTTCTGCTACCCCAAGTAGGGATCTGTTTCAGTTTCCCCCATCTTTAAGGTCCCCTCCTTTTGCTTGGTAGCAAGAGGGTTGGGGCTGCTTTGACTCTTGCCTAGGCTCCATCTGCTGCATTTCCCTCAGGGATTAAAGGGTGTGACTCCACCAGTCTTATTTTACACAATCTCTAATAGTCCTCAGCCTCTCCACTTCCTTTTTAATCTCTGATATTGATACTTCTGCGTGTTAATCTTACAGAGGCACAGATCCCTCATGGGCTAAGAAAATCCATCATATTATGTGTGAATAGCACTTGTATTCCCATGTAAACATGCCATTTTTCATACCACTCTTCCCCCATAATATATTTCTGGCATGTGTGCTCTTCTAAATAACATAGTGAATTTTTAACAGGGATAGCATTCAAATTCTTCACAGCTATAGCAGATCCCTAAAAACACACATCAGGAAATCATAAACTGTCTTTGCATGTGAGAGTTAGAATTTGTGCTGGGTATCTCCTGTGTCAAGACTGACGAGGAGCCATACACCCCTTCTTCCCAACCTTCGTCAAAGAGAGAGTGAAGGCAAGACAAAATACAAGTCCAGAGGTAGTGTGGAACCATGGGCATCTCTATCTGATGGTGCAGAGTTTGCTTGGTCTCTTCAGCAAAAGGAAGGACTGCAAGTATGGGGTCAAACTACTGCTGGAGGAAATTGGAAGCCCTGGTATAACTTCTCTCTAGCCAGAGGGCTGCTGCTGTCTAGGGCAGACCTTGGCGATAAGACAGGTCTAGCCTTAAACATTTATGGGCAACTACTGTCTTAAATCTGTTAAAGATTTTTTGGGAAACTGATGTTTAAATAGATGGTAGATGTCAATATGACTTACTGGGATACTCTTTTTGTTTGGTTGACTTTTTAGGAGCCTTTGCCCTGTGAAATTTCAGAAATTCACTGTAAAAAATAGAAAATGGTGTGATGTTGTTGATTTCAAAAGAGAAAAATGGCACTGAGGTAGAATTGCATTATTTTTCTGGAACTGGAAAATATTCTAATAATGGGAATTTCTTACTGTTTCTTAACTTTTCTTTCTGTAGCTATTTATATATTCTCTGCTTCAAACTCAGTTTGTAAATATTGACACTGTTGAAAGATGCTGTGTTATTACTTTTCCTGAAAGTAGGACACTTAAATGTTTAAAAGGTGCTAGAAATTGTATCTGAAAGGTTAAGGTTAAATTTATGATTGATGAAGATACTAGCTTCTGTGGTTATCTCGTGTCTTCATGATTAATGTTTTTCTCAAAGGTTAATGAAACACAGAAACATTGTGAAACCACGAAGCTGATTTTTGTGGAAAGAAAAAAAGAATGTGTATAGAAAGATCATTAAGGCTGAACTAGGCTTTAAAGGCCTGTATCTATGAAAATGCTTTTTCTCCTTAGACTCTGGATCAAGGGGAGATGCATTTGTTTAGCATTAGGTATTTAGTAATACTAATAATTAATTTCCCTTCAGTAAGAATTGTTATCATTTGTGCTGTTTGATAGTGGTAAGAAGATTTCCTCTCAGGTTTTGAGTTTTCTCTTCTGATCCGAGATTTAGGTGGTGGTTCGGGTGGTGGTTTGAGTGAGTCTTTTTTGCCCTCTGAAGGCTTTGAGCTTGGCACGAGAATGAAGAGGAGTCTCAAGGTCTTGTTGTTTCTTGGATTTCTCGCATGTTTATTATTTCTTATCTTACAAATTTCTCTGTGCCTGGCCAAGATGTTCACAGCAGCTCGGACACAGGTGACTCCCCCCACGATGGAAGGTCACTACCTCTTATACAGATAGTTACGTACTTATTATTTACAATTTCATGCCAATTCCTATTATCTATATTAAGAAGGTCATTTCTGCTTTGATCCAATCTCCTTAGCCTACTTTGTGCCTATGTCACATCAGAAGATGGATGCCAAGGGAGAACAAGAAGAATCCAGGGCACCACCCTAAAATCTCCATCTTGTCCCCAAGTCAGCTCCATTCTAAGAATCCCAAAACTACAAAATTTTCCACTCGGTGATTAGCTACTGTCTGTCTGTTACATCTTTGTGACTTGTAATTCTTCTCTCAATGTTGGAAGCTTTTTCCATGGACTTAAATCAAAGCCTGTGTCTTCCTGGGCTCTGTGCCAGGCAACACCCCTGGACAGACCCCCCTGTCCAAGATTCAAATCCTCTTTCTCGGGTCCCTGCTGACGTCTGTGACCATCCAGGGCAACCAAAGGAATGCCCTGGACTCTGACAATTTCCTATTTTCTGTCATAGTCAAAGGAAAAAATATTTTGACCCTGTCAACAGCAGGAAAATAAACTGTTCAAAAACAAAGCACCTTTTTTTTTTTCTTATCTCTGTTATGTAATTCCGCTACTAATAATTTCTTCATTACACATTGTCACTGTGGAGAGGAAAACCAGACTTCACACTGATTTACACTGTAGCATTAGAATCTATATGCAGTTGTGTTGGAATTACAAGATCACAGGCAAAAGTCGTCCTCTTCTATAATGTAGAAACAGCATTTTTGTGCTTACCAAGAGGTGTTATATGATGAGCTGGGTAATCGCCTGACACCATCAAGTTAGAGTTTGATGCTTAATTCTGTAGTCTGGGAACACTGAAGCCAATATTCCGTGTACAACCAACAGGAAGGAGAAGAAAAGAGACAAAGAGGTTAAGAAAATGAAACCTTTACCCAGGTACATGCAATTCCAAAAATGATTTGTTCAAGATTCACTAAAAAGTGGGCCTATTGCACAAAACAGGCAAATTCGTAAAAGCAACTAGAGGCCTACATGTTACTAGAAATGACTCATGAGAACAAAACTTTTTGGGGAAACTTCATTCTCAGAAAGCCATGTGCCTCCATTTCTTGATCAAGACGAAGGAGATCACCTGGCTTCAAAGTGTGGCACTCATCAGTCATGATAGGTCAGCTATGCCACATCACTGAACCCAGTGGCATCCCATGGATGTGGTCACAAACACAAACAAGAGTTCCAGTTTATGAAGCCCTCATATAAGTGCAGAGCAGGAATGAGCTCCTGAAATGCTGATGCTTGTAATCACTCCTCTCCAGCAGAAGAGCTAATTTCCCATGTCCTTCATGTGTGTATTAGTCATGTGAGGATATTATTATAATCATTCTTCATAGTATAAAAGTTCTAGCTTTCCTATACCATGACAGTTGCTGGGTGCATCGCATTATCATTGATTCAGCTCACTACAGTGAGGCACTGGAACAGGTTGCCCAGAGAGGTTGTGGGCTCCCATCATCACAGGTGTTCAAGGCCAGGCTGGATTGGGTTCTGAGCAACTTAGTGGGAGGCTCCCTGCCCGTGGCAGGGAGACTGGAATTAGATGATCTTCCAACCCAAACCATTCAATGATTATATGATTAAATGATGAGTATTTAGTTCAACTTTAGCTCAAGCAGTACTCTAGTAAATACACAACAGCTTTCCCTCTAAACTGGAGAGAGATGAATTTGATGAGTGGACTGCTGGATGGATAAAAAAGTAGTTAGGTGGTTGCATCCAGAGTATAGTTGTCAATGTCTCAGAGTCCTGAAGCATATCATAGTTATGTGCTACTCTTAATGGCTTGTGCTGCTGAAACAGGGAGCAATCTTTTATAGTCATGTTCAGATTGCTGTGTCAGTTTGTGTACTGTGAGATGCTGCTGATTGGAAGTGCCTAATCAATGACTGCTAAAGAGCAGATGACTGCTGAAGAGTCACTGAAGCAGCTGCATTCATCTGGGATAAGGCACACCATGATATGGAAAATGTGCTCAAACCTCACTGAATCGCAGTTCCGAAGAAGTTTATTTATGATCACACTTCAATAGGGAACAAGTTAATATGAATTTTAACCATACTTATGGTATGCCATAAAATATTTTCATGAAGAGTATACAAGAGTATATAATTTTAGATAAGCCAAAGTCTCTGAAACAGGAAAAATATAAAGCTCTTCTCTGAAGAGCTTACTTCTATGAAGCCTAGAAATTTTTCTAGACCATGCTACCATTTATACTGATCTGTAAAAACAGGTAGAGAAACAGCAACTTGGAGAAAAAATTTTATCTTTGAGAAAACTCGAACCAAGGTTCAGAGCATAGGCCAGCTGCCTAAAAATATGTTAATATTTCTCTGGCAGAGAGCCTTCTTTCTGTAGTGATTGTTTATCCTTTTTTTTTTTTGGTGGTGGTAGTAATTGGCTAGAACACAGTCACTTGCAGCTGTTCAACACACTGAGTTCCAGCAGAGATCATCAAGGCTTTGTGTGCATTAAGGTTCTGTTTGGAAACCACTGAGTCTCCAGAGTAGTTTACTTCAGAGAGTACTTTCAGCAGTTGTACTACTAAAAGAAATGAGATAAACTTATGCTTTTAATTTTTAGTTGAGCAGATGGGGTCTTACTGCACAATCCAATTTGTGTGTGTGAAAAGAAACCCCAACAACCAGACTGACCTGTATGATTTTCCTAGATTTTGCCATCTGAACATTTGGAGAATGCATAGTTTTGACCAAAAAAACCCAAAAATAACCAAACAAACAACTAAGTGCCCACCCTGCCAGGTGAACAGCTCTTTCACAACATCTCCTTTTTCACTTTTGTGGACAGAAAGGTATTTGCATATGAAACACCTTTCTGGAGTGATAGATGTCGCTTATTTCTCACCTGAAATAATACAAACATAAACATAAGTCCATAGGTTTTTCCCTGTCTGCAGGGTTGGGAAAGAGAGCTAATAGAAAGCCATAGGTGAGTTCTAGCATCCTTGCTCTGTTTTAGTTTGTATTCAGAAAACAGCCAAACTTTCTTACTGTTCATGGAACTATGCCTTGCAGCAGCTAACTGTAACGAGATACCATGTAGGAAACAGATTCCCTTGCAGGTTATTCATTCAAATGACACAAAAGTTCTAGCTTGAAGTTCAATAGGTTGCTTCATATTGAGTTATCTCTGAGGAAATACTGTATGTGTGGATCTTATGATGATTTCTTTAGCTCTCCTGGTTTAGTTTAGCTGCAGTTTCTTTCAAAATTGACAGAACATCAAAGTTAGTAAGACTTCATGCTCTTCAAGTATTTGAAAAGAACTGGTGAGAATGCATCTGTGATTCTTTTATTACTATTGTTTTTACACCTGTCTGGGAAAGGCATCTTCACACTGGCACTAATGGGATTCTGCAGGGCTCCATTTTAAGCCCGGTTCTCTTCAACTTCTTCATAAACAACTTGAACACAGGACTTGAAGGGATACTAAGTAGTTTTACCACTTACACTAAACTGGGAGAAGCTGTCAGCTCCCTGGAAGACAGGGAGACCCTGAGGACCTGCAGAGAAACCTCCACAAATCAGAGGTCTGGGTGATCACCAAGCCTTTAAGGTTTAAAAAGGGGCGATTCTGTGATGGGGCAACCCTGGATGTTCAGACAGAACAGGGAACGAGAGGCTGGAGAGCAATGCTGCAGAAAGGGACATGGGGGTCCTGGTCAATAGCAAGTTGAACATGAGCCAGCAGTGCCCTGGCAGCCAGGAGGGCCAACCCTGTCCAGGGGGCCATCAGGCACAGCATCACAGCCAGGCAAGGGAGGGGATTGTCCTGCTCTGCTCTACACTGGGACAGCCTCACCTTTTTTGGGTGTTTGAGTTTTGGGTGTTACAAAATAAGAAAGACATTGAGCTGTTAGAGAGTGTCCAAAGGGAGACAACAAAGATGGTGAAGATTCTGGAAGTGAAGCCATGTGAGGAGTGGCTGAGGTCACTTGGTCTGTTCAGCCTGAAGAAGAGGAAACTGAGGGTAGACCTCATTGCAGTCTGCAATTTCCTCGTGAGGGGAGGGGGATGGGCAGACACTGCTCTCTGTGTTGCAAGTTTTTTTCTTTTTGTAAATACTGTAACATAGTATAGCTTTCCTATCCTGAAATCTGGTAAAAGCGCTTGAAATTTTAAAATACTTGTCTTGACAGAGAATTTGTGTTAAATCTTCTCAGTATGTGAGTTCTTTAAAGCATAATATTTTAAATATTATAAAAGGGGTTTTTTTCCCACTTAAGCTCTCCTTTGCATTTCTGTTGACATAATACTTAAAAATTATTTCAAAATAAAGGACAGAGAATGTATGTAGAATAATCTTATAGAAAAAATCTCTTGTTGTTTAAAACAGAAAAATACGGAGTTCACAAAATTAATAATTTCTAATAACCTAGATTCAAATTCATAACAATTAATTTGAAAATGGAAGGTTATTGTGTGATTTTCTTTTGGCTTTTAAAGGTGTCTTGCTTACAAAACCATGTCTTTGGTCAATCATTACATGTGCAGTAACATGTTTTAGTGCATCCCTTCCTTTTGCCTTGAAATTGTGATGGTTGTAATAGCTAACTGTTTAAAAATTTAGAAGTACTTTTAATAAGCTCTGGAATATTTATTTATACTTTAAAAAGGGCTGCAGTCTCAGCAAGAAGTGGTTTGTCTTCATTAAATAAACATTTGGAATACGATGCATAAAAAGCAGACACTATCTGCTCACTCAGTCTGTAATTGCTTATGCGTATTTGCTTGCCATGCCTAACAAATACATCTACAGAGAGTACAATGTAAATGAAAGCATGGATTATCCTTGAAACTGGTATTCCAATTTGTGAGTACATTGTGTCATCTGTAAAACACAAAGCAAATTTTATTGTGATGTAAAATAGAGCATTTTATATAGGTTCCAGTTTTTGGAAGGAGCTACTTTTTCTTACCAAGGCGAGGAAAGCAACATCACTTGTTTGAAGCATTTCACAATGCACAAGAAAGAGGTACTACAGCTAATTATTTCAAAATTAATTGCATTTCCATTTTTTCTGCTTTTCCTTCCAGATACACACTGATCCGACAAATTGATGATCAATAACACTGAAAAGGATCCTGATTCTAGAGCTCATTTTCTTTTTCTTATCACAGCAGTTTGCATTCCAAACCACTTAACCAGAACATATATAGTAATTAGTGAGCACAGGAGACTAAATGCCCCAAATTTTTTTCCTGATGAGTCATGGGTATGGCTTCCATTTCCTATTTCATGCGCAGTTGCTCAGGAGATTTTCTTTATGGATACATTCACTAGTAACTAGCAGGTTAACAACAGACTGGTTTAATATTGCAGAAAAATCTACTTTTGAGCACCAAAATCCAAGAATTTTTTTCGTCATTTTGTTCAACGAACATACTTGGACAAGGCACTGGTCCAAACTAAAGATTTGTTTTCATAGTCATCTTTTCTGCTGGCAAGTGAACTACCACTTAAAGGTATTGATCTCATATTCTGTTAGGGTTTTCCAGAGTTATCCATCCTAGAAGCCTCTGGACTTCTAAGATGGCTGTTGCCCTGTTTTGCTCAAGCAAAATGCTGTATAGAGAGGGATTGTGGGTGCTTTGTGGACCCTTCAATGAGTAATTAAACATCACCTTGACTTAATAATTAATGTCCAATTGCTTTGGGGTATTCTGTGATTTTTTTTTTTTTATTTTTCTCCTCTCGAGAGGGTTAATTTATCAGAACTTATATCTCATGTAATCTTCTGTCCTCATATTAGAGCAAAACCTACAATCAGCTGTCAAGATGCTCAACCACCATGTGTAGTATTGCAGTCTCTTCTCTCTACTCACACACTGGCCCTGAAGTGAGGGCAGGGAAAATTTTCAAAAGAATTGCAACATATTCAGATCCATAAAACAATTAAGGTCCTTAATTAGTTTCTGCTATATGGAAGTCTGTCTCTTAGAGTACAGCTTGACACTTAATGTGTTGTGACTGATCCCTACTTCAGCTGTGAACTGTGGCTACCTGCCATGAGTAGGCAAGTGAATCTGTGTTGGTTTTGGAGACAAGAACTGATAATGCAGCGAGACAGAAAAGTGTGACTGCAATTTGCACCTCTACTTCATTTGCCCAAAGAAGCTGTATTTTTCTTATGCGTGTTTTAGAAAAATGACAAGAGGACACCAGCCAAATGCACTATTAAGAGATGTAGCAATGGCACTTCAAGTCAGACACAGAGTCTATCATTCATGCATAAAACTTTCTTCTTAAACACATGCATTGCAGGGGGCCCACAACCAGCTGAAAATACATGCTGATTGTCAGCCAGAGGATGAGTTGTTTCACTTGTTGTAGTGCTTTTAAATCAGAGCTGCTGTGTTTTGGAGGGAAGGGTTACATTTAACCTTGATAGTTTTCTGCCAGACATCCTGGTTGCCAAGCAGTGCATGTCTAATACAAATAGGGAGATGCCACGAACGCTTACTGAACAGCAGATTGAATTCTGCTATTCAGTCTCTCTCATTACTACATCAGTCAGCTTTTTTAGACTGACATTATAGCCTCTGCCTCTGTGAGGGCCTATGTTTAATAGAAAGATTTAGGCAGGAGTAGCATTATTCATCACCACAACTTTTACTTCCATGAAGGCAATCACAATGTGAACAAGGAAAAAACAACCTGTGGCAATGCTGAGGAACAGATCTGTGGCTTGGGTTTGCTTTATTCCACTATGATGGAACAGATGCAGAGAGGGCTATTCAGGGTAGCCTTTAGTGAGAGGCATTATTAGGATGCCTAACAACATGGGTAATTTTGGCACTGAGATACTTTAAAAATCCATGCTTGTGTGGATACTGTCACAGACTTGCCAGCTGGAAAAAAAATGGGATAATTCCTCTGTTTTTTGTGGCTGTCACACAGGTGATTGATTGTGCAAGGAAGCTGGGAGGAAGCAGCTTCCATATGACATCACTGATGTGGATGTCACTGGTCAGGCTGTGAGTTGGAGCTGAGCAGCCCCACTTCATCAGTGGCTTAGTTTGAGGAAGGAGGTTTCTGGTTTGTTTCTTAAAAGGCATCTCCAGTCTTTTACATAATTCAGAGTTACTCCTGTAAGAATTGTTACCATTTTTCCAGCTGGCACTTTATAGTGGGAGAAGTCCTGATGGAAGGACATAATCTGATAAAGTAATGATCTCTGTTTAACAAGTACCCTAGAGGCTGTAGCTACTTACTTCTCTAGCAGCCTGTGGGCTGATTGGCATGCATGTAAGCTGTACATAGTGCTGTTTTTCACATGCTTGTGCAGCCGTGCAAAGTATGTAAATTATTCAGACTCACTCCTGGAGCAGGAAGAAAAAGTGCATTTCATAATACAACCAGTATGTCACGCACATGCTGTTGGAGAAATTATGCCAACCAAAACATCTTTGCTGATGTCTGCACGGGTGTGCATGTGAAGTTCAAGGCCATGAATGTTTGGGCCTTGCTGTATTGCGCTTTTCAGATCACAAGCATACAGTGCTCTTAGGGCAAACTGTATCTCTTCTCTTTCGATGTGTCTAGGCTTCTGGTGAATCCTGCAGAAGTTTCTCTTTACATGACCATTTGAAGATAATTTTTGTAATTGTACTAAATACACCAAAGGATTTTCTTGACAACTTCAAACAACTGAATAATGTTTTGTGCAAAAACATAGGCAGTAAATAGTGAGAAATATTCTTGCTATGGGATCATAACTGATCACTGCAATGCGGGAATAGGGTATTGTCCACCAATGTAGCTTTCTCCTTCTGTCTTGTAATGGCAGTGCTTCCTTTGCATGCTGATGTCTAATTGATGCTCTGATTCAGAGGACCTACTTCTCACATAATTAGTTAACCTTTATGGTTGAGGGTGAAGAAGTGAGAAAAGGAATATTTATTCCTTAAAAAAGTTACATGTAAGCAAGACCAATAAATCATGTCTGAAGCACTCCCTTAAACTGAAGTCCGTAAATTCACTAAGGGATTTTTCTATACAAAAATGAGACTGAAGGGAATCCTATGTGCCTATTCTGTATATCCTATGTATTCTGTTGTAGATTCTCCAAATATTTTTATTACTATCTATAGGAATAACTTGGAATGCGTGTACAAACTTCCTGCATTTTCCATTGTTCTCTATGCAGATTAGATTATCTAGGCCAATGTCCAAAACATTAGATTTACTGAAATGTGCTTTCAAACTTTAAATGTTGTTTTATTTCAGTATTTGAAACAGATATACTTTAATAATGCAGAAGTAAAAGGTTATTTTGATTTAAGAAATTATTTTAGGCACTTTAGAAAAAGAGTAAGTCTGGCACCTTTGTCTTAAAATTAAATAATTATTACATAACAGAGCAATTAAAGCAATTCAGCTTAAAAATACAACATTTGTCTAGAAACAAATCCATTTTTCCCTTACTGTTTAAAGAAAAAAGACTTTTTGTTGACACAGTGAGTTGACTTTGGTTGAACACTGGGTGCTTCCCAAAGCTGGTCTATCCCTCCCCTCCTCAGCTGAGCAGGGGAGAGAAAAGATAACAAAAGGCTCAGGGGCTAAGATGAGGACAGGAAGAGATCACTTACTCATTACCATCACAGGCAAAACGGACTCAGTTTGGGGAAATGAATTTATTACAGTCACACCAGAGTGAGATACTGACAAATAAATCTTAAAAACACCTTGCCCCCACCCCTTCCTTCCTTCTTTCCAGGCTTAACTTTATTCCCTACTCTTTACCTCCTGCCCCCAACAGCACAGGAGGATGGGGAATGGGGATTGCAATCAGTTCATCACATATTTTCTCTGTAGTTCCTTCCTCCACAAGGGGAGGACTGTTCTTTCCCTGCTCCCTGGTGGAGTCCCTTCCACAGGAGACAGACCTCTACAACTGCAGAAGGTTGTGAGTCCTTCCCAAGGGCTGAAGTTCTTCATGAACTGTTCCATTGGGAGTCCCTGTTATGGGGTGCAGTCCTTCAGGAATGTACTGCTCCAGCATGTGATTCCCATGGGTCAGAACTCCTGCCAGCAGACCTGCTCAGTGGAGCCACAGGTCCTGCCTGGAGTGTGGTCTAGAACAGGCTTTTTGCAGAGCCACACACTCCATCTGCTCCAGTGATCCTCCACAGGCTGCAGATGGATTTCTTCTCCACCATGGACCTCCGTGGGCTGCAGGGACAAAGCTGCCTCACCATGGTTCATACCAGGGGATGGACCAAAATCTCTACTCCAGCACCTAGAGCATCTTCTCCATTCTCACTGGCCTTGGTGCCTGCAGAGTTGCTCTTCTCACATATTCTCATACCTATCTTCTCCATCTGCAATTGTTTCTATCCAATAACCTATTTTCATGTTAACTATGTTACCCCAGAGGTGCTAGCACCATCACTGGTAGGTTCAGGCTTGGTCGGTGGCAGGTCCATCTTGGAGTTATCTGGCATTGTCTTCATCAGGCATGGGGGAACCTTCTAGCATCTTCTCATAGAAGCCTTTCAACCCCTTTCAACCAAAACCTTGCCACACAAACCAAATGTATTCAATCCCTTTCCTCCGTGAATCACTTATTTAAAAATTATCATTAAAAATTCACATTCGTTCCACAATCTTCACTCCTATCAACAAAAAAATCCCCACACCAAAATCAAAATATCAAGACAATGCCTATTCCTTCATGCCACTTAAAAAAACAGAAAATCCTCACCATCATACCACTCTCTAACATTTTTCAGTCATTGTTTTGCCAGTTACATCTCCCAACTATTATCCTTATCTCAGGTTCCTCATTCCCAAAATTGGGCAACAAAATGAATTGTGGTGGGTTGACCTTGGTTGGACACCAGCTGCCCACAAAAGCCTCTCTATTACTGCCCTCCTCAGTAGAGGAAGGGGTCACGAAATAAGGGCTGAGACCCTTGTGGGTCAAGATAAAGGCAATTTATTGAAACAGTGGGGACAGTTCCCTGCATGCAAGCAAAAGAAAAGAAAAAACCCAAAGCAACAAACCTTCCAAATATTTTATTCCCTACTAACCATAAGTGAGCCACATCTGGATACTTCTATCTAGCACTTTCCCCTTGGAAACAAGGCTTCGGCATGAGTAGTGGTTGCTGTGGAAGACATGCCTTGTTAACAGCAAATGCCTTCTGTATCCTCAGCTTTTACATCTGAGCTGATATCATATGATATGGAATATCCATTTGTTCTGTTTGGGTCAACTGTCCTGGTTATTTTGCCTACAATGGTTTTGCCCACCATGTCCTACTGGTGGGGGAGGAATGTTGGAGAGGCAGCGCTGATTCTGGGCCAGTGCTGCTCAGCAATAGCCAAAACACTGGTGTGTTATCAGCACCTTTCCAGCCATCAATGCAAAGTGAAGCAAAGGGAGGGCTGCTGTGGGGGAAATGAACTTCAGCTCAGCCAGACACAATGCAGGTGAATATCATACTGTAGTACATGCTACGTTTTTTGAAGTTGTGGTTTGTTTCCATCATTAAGTGGCCTGAAATTGAATATTTACTAAGATTTTTATGTAGAAAATACACAAATCTACTTGAACAAACTATGTTTTGAAAACTAGTCACCTCCAGATAGAAGGCTCTTATTAAGTTGTGAGATATCTGCTCTGTTCCAGTTTGCTTGCCAGAGCACTTAGAGTGTTTCCAGTTCTGTTGCCAGGGGCTTTGTGTCCCCTTGTGCAGCTAAACAAGAGATATTTCTAGCGTTTGCTAAAGGCTCACCTACAGAAAGTGAATGGCAAAGGAAAGATAATGTCTTAGCCAGGATTGTACTCCTACTGTCTTTTTTTGCTGAAAGTTTGTGTTAATGTAGGAAATATCTCTGAATAACAGTGACTAGAACAGGTAATGAGAGAAAAAGAAACCAACACCAAAACCTCCTGAGTCTGAATGGTTTTGGTATTATATTTTCCACCTTAAGTGCTGGATCCCCAGAGGCACAATCTATGACCCATTTAGAAGCTTGTAACTCTGCTTATGGTCTTTGAGTCTTAAATATGTGTAGTGGCTTTGTGCTGTTTCTCTGGTGGTCCTTTGCAAACAAAACTTGTAAAACTGAGATGGGAATAGTTAGCTTCTCTTTCAGGAATTACTCTGCTTCAGAAATGGTGAGGTAGCATGTTTTCTGCTCCTTCCCTGGACAGGTTTTATAGGAACGAAGAAAACATGTCAGTGTTACCAGCACAGTGTTTTTCTCAGCTGTCAGCTAGGAAAAAAAAAAAAAAAAAGATCACATACCATAATCGGTATCTGAAGACATTTTTTGTGGGGATGGGATGGGTGGGTTAGGACCATGAGGGCTTTGTGGAGACCACTTCCATCTGTGGAGAATTGCTGGCAGTTCAGAGGCTTCAGACACCTCTTCTTAGCATTAAGTTTAGTCACCAAAATATTCCCACAGATAAGAAAAAAAAGGAAAGTGCTTTTGACCAGGAACACTTGCTGACTTTTCTAAATTAAACCATTACTGTAACTTATTTCACACATTAGTGAAACATGCCTTTTGAAATGTTATAAGTAGTGTGCAACCTCATCAAGAAACTTGATCCATTTTGTCTTTCTACATCCCATGCCAGTCTCAGTATGGTTCGAGATGTAATCTACTGATGGGTCTGAACTCTTGGGTTTCTGATAACACTCAAATATGAATTCCAAGGGAGGCTAATTTCCTGTGTATAGCAACAAGAATGTGTGACACAGAAGATAAATTATATTTATGTTTAGATAGGAAAAGAGAAGAAAACAGGAGATAGCATCAGCTCTTTATTCAAGTTTTTGTGAAATTACTTTTGGTTCTCTGGATCACTTTTTGTTAAAGTAGAATTTAGGACACAGAACTACAGAAAAGCATTATTTTTATCAGAAGTGGAACTCACTGATTTTTTGCATGTGTGCTCCTGGTTGCAATCATGCAGTCTTTTTATTAAATTTAACAGTGAGATTATCATAGTTATTGTGGGGTTTTTTCCTGTTATCAACAGGGTTTAAGCATATGAAGGAAAGTCAAGAGGTTCCTTAAGGAATATATTTGCAAACTTCGGTGTTAGAAATTTTTTGTCCTTTTATATATTAGTAGAAAGTAATTAAAGATGAGGTAAAATTGTTTATAGAATTTTAAACCCTTTAAACTAAAATTTTTATAAAAATTCACTGAAATTATATATATGTGGTGTATACATAAAAAGAAACAATGTTCGGACCTTTAATGATATTTAGAAATAAAAAGTGTCTGATCGGCCTAAGCACAACATCAAAACAACATATGTGATCAATTTTCACTGATTTCATGCTGACATAAAAGCTATTGTTTAAGGTGATGTGGTAAAACAACACATGTGGAAATATTCCTCTTCCAGTACTTTAACCATTGGACAGCACCCTGCAAGAAGAGACATCATACTAAATGTGGTAATTTAAAACCATTTCCATCTTCTGATGCTCTGTTTTATAAGCCTATTCCTATTTCTCCACTGCAAGAATGTAAATTGGGAAGAAGTTCATAGATGAAAATTTCTTGACAGAGAAATTTCAGTTACAGTGTTCGTTTATAATTGTTGATCTTTACACTATAATCTCTAAATGTTCCCTCTAAGTATATGAGGTAAACTGATAAACTAACAGTGCATGATATTTTTGCTTTTAATCTCCAGGAAAGTGGTAATGTTTGTGCTTTTTCTGCAGTTTCTTTTCTTAAATGCTTATGAAGTTTCAGCTGCTGCTTTAAATATGTATGGTTGGTTGGTTGGCTGTCGGTCTTGGATTTTTCTATAAGATGCTCTTGCAGAAAACATTTCCATATGGATGATGGACAAGTTTATATGTGTATTCAGAGACTGATTAGAAGCTATACTGGAAATACAGATCAGGAAGTGAGTAATGCTTTTCATTAACAATGGTGTAGGATTAGATGCAAGGATTCTGAGAGCTCCATTCCTGTTCTGTTTCCAAATGCATTTGAAATGCTTAGTGATTTTTAGTCATAAGTAATGAAGCCAACAGGTTCCATTACTGTGCTTTGTAATACCAGAGGCAGTTCTATTGTTAGCCATAACTATAATTATTTCTACATCAAGATATTTATTGCTCTTTTTCCCACACCTAGGGGATAACTAAAAATATTCCTTTAAAAGAGGGTGCATGTGGATGCACTTTACCCCAGAATGAAGTAAAAAAATTCTAGTTTGTTTAATTCCTTAAAATTCTTTGAAGTTATCTTTACGCATATAACTAGATGTTATATAACATATATGTGAGGAGACTGTCTCAAGATATAACTGGATGTTGAGACAGTCTTCTCACATAAGATATTCTTTATTTGAATTGAATACTGAAAAGAGATTTTTGTTCAGTATTGGTTAAAGGACCACGAGGATTTAAGGGTAGGTGATGTGGATTTTCTCTTGAGTAAGAGGAGGGAGGACATTTTAGATCTTATTGTAGTTTAATATTTAGTAATTTTATAATTTCCTGTTACTGACATTCAAGTAATCCCTTGTGTCTTCTTGGTGCTCTTGAGATTATTTCTACCATGTTCTTGAGGAAAACATGGGATGGCATTTTGCATTGCATGAGTTGTTTAATCATCTTTTTTGCAACCTTGGTTGGGACTGTAAGATGTGGAAGAGGCAGCACTTCGGTATAAAGTTGTAATCAAAGCTCTCTGGCAGCTATTTGGGGGGAGAAAAGGGCAATTTTTACATCCTGTCCTCTGTAATCAAAAATCATCTCTAAAACAGAAGGATTTACAGAAATTGTGCTTGTAGAGGAGAGACAACAAGTGCTTCTTATCACATCCTTCTTGTGAAATATTAAAAAACCTATCACTAGAACAGAACAGAAGACATCAAGAGTATTGGCAGTGTCCTAAAATCACTGTCATTATAAAGTATTCTGGAACTTTTGTTTAGATGAACTGGAGACAACTTTGTGAAGCCCTAAAAAGCAGAGTGTAAGACATTGGCAGGCCAGTCTCAAATTCCTATGTTTCCTTGAACTGCCAGTAATATTTGTGTGTATGTGTGGTTTTTCCTTAGTCTGTTACAATCCCTTTGAAGAGAGAATGACAGTCACATATGCTGAACAAATCACTGCTTGTAGTAGGACGGTTTTATAAAGTTCCATATGTGACATCTCAAGGAAATGTCAAGCCTATCTCTTTTCAAAAATTTGTTTAATGGCTGGGATCTGAAGTAACTGTACTGTACATACACTCTGGGTGACAAGAAGACACTTTGTGTGCAATAGAAGAGAGGGGGACCAAGTAGATAATTGACTGCCAAGGTAACACAGTGAATGATCTCTTCTCTTTGTTGCCTTAGACATGTGGCATTCAGCTTGAATTTTATTTCTTTAAACAGTTATAGGTTTTTTAATGTTTCAGCAACTTGATTGATATCTCTGTTTATGCCTGTATGAAAAGGAAGTACAAAATTCAGCCTCTTCTTGAACGTGCAAGTTATTGCACACATCTTAAAATTCATAGCAAATGTTCACACTTGCTTTGTGTGTTTTATCTGTGTTTTGCTGAGAAGCCAAGTGTCTGTAGTTTATTTTGAAAACTCTAAGCATCTTATCTGTGTGCTTGCTAAGTGTAAACCTGGTTTTGTTTCATAAAGATCACCTTGCTTATTTCCTCCAGCTCTGTTTGTGAGGCTTCCTTAGTGCCAAAGCACTCCAGTTTCAGATGGTAGAATATTTCAAGCAGCCAAAAAGTGTTCGAGGGGATAGAAATGCCTGTTATAAATCAGTGGAAGACATGATATTTAGTTTCTTCATTACACATGGAACTGTAATTAATTAAAAAAAAAAAAGTAATTACTACTAGAAATGCAATAAAGGCCACTGAAATGCAAAACTGCTTCCTACTTCAGTTGTGGTTTTGTATGGTCAAGGCCTCTTCTTATACAGAGTGAGTCCAACATAATTCTAACTAGGATAATCTCCATGGGACTGCATGTGGCATAGAATAAAGGATACTTGCACTGTTGTCAGATTGGTAGAGTATTCTTAGGAGATGGTGATAGCTACTTCTCATCTTAAAATAGTTGTAGAAAATAAGTCAGTTCTGATTACAGAAACTATCCACTCCAGCTTTCCTCTGCCATCCTCCAGGAAAGCACAAGACAGTTGGAAAAGAAGTTTGGCCAGTCTTTACTATTTTGTAAAGGCCTCATTTATGGACATTAAGTAGAAAGGATCAGCACAAGTGGAGAAATATGCCAGCTGGCATAGACGACAGTCTAGTCCTGAAAGACTGGAGTTTCTTTGCTACAAGGAATTGCTTAAGCTGGGCCCTGTAGCCTAAACGCTGATTCCTTCTATGTGCCAGAAGTTAGGACATAGTGCCTTCTTTGTGGCAAAGCAGCTCTGTCAAAAGTAATTTCCCCAGCTGATCTCCTGGTCTAATACAAATCACCTGTAACAGCCTCCATTCTTGGCTGGCCCTGATTCAAAGAATTTGCAGAACTTGGAAACCTAAGGGTTCTATCTCTAAGACTAATAAAGGCTCTGTGACCTGCTGTGGATTTGTATCTTAGAAAAAGGATATCAGTGAGCTTCCCACAGCTACCTGAAAGCAGAATTATGTAACAGCACTGTTTATGATACATGTTAAATGTAGACAGAAGGCAGTAGTCTTCTAAAACAGCCTCCCAAACTAGCAGAGGGTTATGAAGCTTCAAAAGCTATGCCCCTTGATGTTCAGTCTCTGCTTAAGTTACATAATGGGCAAATTTCATGTTTGGTGTTGGGGGCATCTATTAAGAATGCACTTTTTTGGCCACAATATTTTTAAAATTTGAGGAAAAATAACCTGTCTGAAATGCAAAGTGGTGTGAACTGCAGTCTTACCCACGTTGTTTCTCCACAGATCACCATTTCTGCCTTTTAAAATTCCCATATGAAGCATATTCTGACCTGAATCTGTGTTATATGCATATCAGATTAAATTACAGGACACAGCCTTAACATATTAAAAGTGGAATGAAAGCACTAAAACCTAGAGATCAGAATCTTGGAAATATGTTCATTTAAAAACTGAGCAATTAGCATTTTTTCTTATTTGCATATAAACTCTTCAACCTTCAGAATTATTCATAAGTGTTTGTGGTTTACAGTATTTATACTGGGAATTTTTTTTAACTGATGTACTGGAGCTGCATATTAATGGTGAAAGATTTTGTGCCTCTGCAGATTACTGAGCAGTTATAAAGGGAAGGATTGCTTGTGTATGATATGTACAGCACATCTAACAATGAGAATTAATGCTGAAGTTTTTACATTTCATCTCCACGTCCTTCTCACAGGGTTGCTCTTGCTGTGTTCATCCCTGGTCCTGAGTTGATGCTGGGGGTTGCCTCCACCCACGTGGAGCACCTTGAACTTGGTCTTGTTAAAGCACAGGAAATTCCCATGGGATCAGTCCCCCAGGTTGCCCAGGTCCCTCTGGATGGCACCCCATCCTTCAGGAATGTCAACAGCACCACTCGACTTAGTGTCATGTGCAAATGTGCAGAGGGTGCACACAGTGCCATTATATCATTGATGAGGATGCTAAACAGAGCTGGTCCCAGTATGGGCCCCTGAGGGACACCACCCATCACTGTACATGGAGCTGTTGAGCACTACTCTCTGGATGCAACCATCCAGGCAATTCCTTATCCACCATGGTCCACCCATCAAATCCTTTTCCATCTAATTTGGAGACAAGGATGTTGTGGGAGACCATGTCAAAAGCCCTACACAGGTCCAGATGAATTACACCCATAGCCCTTCTCTGTCTAAAGGGAGAAAAAAGAAAGGCATCTGTTAATTCCAAATAACCCAATATTTAGTGGTTTAGAATCAGTGTTTTGATAAGTCATGGAGACCTCAAGGGAAAGGAATAGTAGAGCTTAATACATTTTTTATTTCACAAATAGTATGTTTCTCTACTGTTTTTGGTACAGCCACATATGCACTGAAGTTATGCGTAAACCAGGAAATTTTTCAACAAAAGGAACATATGTAACTATTGCAACTGAGTTTATAGAGATAAGTTTGCCAAATCCTACTTCAGACAGACCTGCCAAAAGTGTCAATGCTAACAATGACCATAAAAATTCACATATTTAGTAACTTTGTACATGTGACTGCACATCAAAACAGGCTCACTTTTATAATGAATATTTATGGTCTTCAATAATCTGATTAACCACAATTAAATGTAACACCTGTTGGCTCCATGACCTGGTTATTCTTCATCCTTGCTGTTAGTGATCCATTTTAATTGTTATGTATCAATCAGAATTTGTTGGAGGTTTTCCATGTTTGCTCTGTGACAGAAATATAACTACATAAATATACTTTAATATGAATTACTGAAAGCAGTGGATCTATCTAACTAGTGCTTTTCACGTTTTTTATAATTTCAAAGGAACTCACAGACCATTTAGAAAGTACTTCCTTGGGGGTTGCTACATGGCATATACAAGCTCATTTTTATAAATTATTACCCATTTGACACCCTTTAAATTGTATTATGAAAACTCCAGGATTCTGAAAACCACAAACTGAAACCACACAATTATTAGTCAATTGTTTGCATTAATAACTTTTTTTCCTTTTCCAAAGTTTCAGTTATTACTAACTGATTCTAGACGACATAGATATCTTTGTTGTTTGTCAACAGGTATTCAGTACAGCCACCTGACTAAATTATGAAAAGCACTGAGTATTGTCAAATGATGTTGCAGTTGTCCATATTGTCGTTTGGAGATGGTTGTCTGCTTTCTCTGCTACACCTTGTGGCACTGGTGGCCTTGTACAAAGTGAGAGTATGAGCAGTTCTCAAGTGAACGAGAATAGAGGAAACATGCAGGAGAAAAGAAAACCCCTATATTTAACTCAATCTATATTTTCTTTAACAAAAGAAATTTAACATTTTTTTGTGCTGCATAGGCATGCCCTTAATAATGTCATCATATTCAAGATTGTTATCTTTGGCTTTTTTTTTTTTTCAAGGAAAGTAAAAATGTCATATTCATCGTGACCAAAGTCATAATTTTTGACCTGCTAGAAGCAGTAAAAAATATTTTCTTTTAAATCACTGTGCACACATGCAGAGAAAGCAGTCACTTACTTGTAATTACATCTGGTTTGTTCCTGGCTTAAGATATTTTTATAAGTATGAATTTTCACAGTTAGCATGGAAGAAAATTGAAGTCACCGTGTTGCTAATGACAGCACTGTGTGCTGGTGGAAAGTTGAATTTGTATCTCTGGTAACTGGATGTCAAGCTGCCTGCAGCTGGCCAGGATGCATTACTCATTCTTTCATTATAGGCACGAAGGAAAACCTACAAAAAGATGAAGAAAATAGTATTTTTCAAATGTAGAAATGGTAGCTGGTCTACAGAGACTGACTCCCAGGGCTCTGTTAAGAGCCTTTCTTGACTACTTAGTGACACAAAGAAAGTCAAAGCAGAGAGCTTCCTCTCCAAAAGCAATTCATCTACTTAGTATTAACCTCTGCTCTTTTGAGTCTCCAAAAGAAGCTATAAAAGGTATATGATGGTAAATGTTTTGATCTCTCTCTGCTAGTATGATAAAACTCTACCAGATGAGTTGGTCTTAAGACCTGATTGGAAATACCAGCTTCTCTTTATGGAGCTAGAACATTCAAGGCACACATGAAGGAGCCTGAATACTTGCTTAGCTGACTTATTCCACAGTTGTTTTGTTGTGCTTAAAACACCTGCCACTTTGTAGACAAAGGCAGTATATTCCTCAGGGGGAATTTCTTAGCTTGAGAATAGTGGGTTTTGGCTAAGGAAATAGAGAGCTTTAGTGCTGCCAGCTGGACTGGTTTTGACATACTGTGTTGCGTAACTTTTGATGCCTTTATGCATCAGACTGCTTTCCAGGGGAGTTAGGAAGTTTTGTAGAGTGCTTTTAGATGTTCTATTGGGTATATAATAGTACAGTTATGAAAGAAGCTATTTATCTGATGTAAATAGGAACATATAGACATCTGTGCTGGTTTTGTACAGAAGTGATTTTTCAGAGCCTGAAACCACTACAACAGCAAAGTGTATTCACAAATACAAGGTTATGCTGTTTTCTAATTGCACTGTCCATCACAGCAGCTTCAATACATGCTTTGACTATCCTTAGAAAAACCTGTGATCTGGTCTATAAATTCTTTAGGTTCAGACATCTCTTTTAGTATATGTAGCATTCAGTATAAGCAGGCCATTATCTCGAAGTGTCTCTCTAACTACTGCTTTCAAACAAGCAATTAAGATTGAAACATTCATTATAGACTTAAGGAAATTCATGAATAAAAGAAGAATTCAATAGATAATTATATAATAATGGAGCACAGTAGCTAGATTTAAAGGTAGAAACACTATGAGTTGGTAGGATTCTTTAGTGATAAATGAAAGTTCCGGTTACTTTCTCAAGGGTGGCTGGATTTGTGGGTTTTATCCGGAATGCTACACATTCCACTTCCTCTGAAACAGATATTAAAAATAGTCATTAGAATCAAGCATCCGTTAAGGTACAATCCATGGAGAACAGATAAAATTGTATACAGTAAATAAAGTTAAAACTCATTCATTTTAGCAGTTTAACAAGCACAGACATGTTTAGGTCCCTTCACAATATACAATTTACTTGAAGCTCAACAGTGGGTTTCATGGGTATTTAAGTTAGGCATACCTCTTCTCTATTAAATTAGAATGAAATTGCTTCCTATGACTAAAATGCTACCCAAGGGTGTAAAATAATATCATTTGTTTTGTAAACAGATCAAACAGCCTCTGTTAGACAGCAATGACTGGGAGAGAAGCAGTATTTTATTAACATTTGAATGTGTACATCTTCCAGTCGTGATATTTAATAAAAGAATGGATTCAACAGCAACAGAAACTTCCCTCTCAGGTGCATTAGCCACTGCAACTTCTAAATGCAAAAATTACCTTTCTGTCTTCCTGTTGTGATGTGTAACATGAAGGATCTAAAAGAATAACAAGGTGGAAGAATGTGAAGATCAGGAAAGCTCAACAGCTGCGTAGTCTCAGGTAGTAAATTCAGACAGTAAATGCTGATAAGAATTTCCTTGGTAAAAGACTTGTGAGCAATGAAGAAGAGGAGCACTGCATGGGAAAGCACTGCTAGGAGTGTCTAGTGAATTTCTGTAGGGTTTATTTAAGGTTTTCACATTACATGCATGATTGTAAAGATGTGTGTTTAAGAGCAAGATTTTGATTCCCATATCCATGCCAAATCCACATAATACCATTCTGTCCCCAGTAAATTATAATAGATTATTTTATTAGTTTTCTTCTTGAAATTCTTTGGAAAAATTATGCTCTACCCTTACATGTGAAGCACAAGTCATGACTGCAAAAATGCCTAGCATTTTAATATTGATGAAGTCTGGTAGCAGCCCTATGAAATACTCTCCAGCTGACATCTGGATTGCACGTATAGAGTCCTTGGGCTGAGAAGTAAATAGTGATTAGATTTTAGCCTCTTTGACAGCTCTCTCTCTCCTTCTGTCTCTTGGTTATCTCCATCAAGCACTCTGAGTCAATGCTGAACTGTGACAATACTCCACCAGTTTAAGCACAAGAATTGTTACTGCATCAACCCTGAGGATATTTTGGTGTTCAGGGACATATGCAAGTTGAAATAGCCAACATATAAGATTAATAAGGACTTCATACAATTGTCCTCTAATTTCAGTTCAGCAAAAGAGGTAGAAGGGAGAACTATAGGAAACTGACTTTCCCTGGTTGATTTCCTGGGGTATGATCAGAGATTTTAGAAGCATTGTGTCCTTCTGTCACTGAATCATAATACATCTGTGTGTTTCAGTCACTTGGAATTTTTTTATCCTGGACAATCCTGTAGCTTAATGAAGGTAATTTTTTCTAGGACCATTAATTCATTTATCTCTTCCCCAGGAGCTGAGAAGTGCTTCTCAGTCCTCCAGTCCTTTATGTCTGAAGGTATGAGCGAATAATCCCATCCTTCTTTCTCTGAAGAAACAGAGACAGGACACCTTTTGCCCAGCTTCCAGTTATTTTTTCTGTTGTGGTTTAACTTCAGCTGGCAACTAAGTACTATGCAGCTGCTCACTGCCCTCCCCACCAATCTCCCATGTGGAAGAGAATTGGAAAGAAAAGGTAAAACTTATGGGTTGAGATAAGATGCATTTAATAATTGAAACAAAAACTAAGTAATTGATTAACTTCTTATTATCATTCTTAGTATTTTTACTCTAGTGATGGTGGTGGTGGTGCTGCTAATAATAATAATAATAAAAATAATAATAATAATAAACCCAATAATAATAATAGCAATAACAACAACAAAATTGAGAAAGAGAGTGTGAGAGGAATAAAACCCAGGAAAGACGGTTGCTGCACAAAGCAATTGTTCACCACATGCTGCCTGATGTCCAACCCATCCCCAAACAGCAATTGATGGTGCCTGGCCAAATCCCCTCAGTTTATATACTGGACATGGTTCTGTGGTGTGGAATATCCCTTTGGCCAGTTCAGGTCAGCTGTGCTGGCTGTGTTCCCTCACAGCTTCTTGTGCGTGTGGTCACAGGCAGAGAACGAGATGCTGGACAGTCCTGGAGCTACAACCAAGATATCAGCAAGTAATCAGCATTCTCATACCAAATCCAAAACACAGCACTGTACCTGGCACTAAGAAGAAAATTTTCTGTCCCAGCGAAAACCAGGAGACACTTTCTATGGCTAGGCTGGCTCTTAAATTAAAGTGTAATCATGGATTAAGACATCTGCTTGTTACATCCTTGAGAGTCATATGAAGCAGAGGGCAGAAAAAAAAAAATAATAAGACATGAGGATTTGCAATTTCAGGAGTCAAGTTAGTATTTTTAACTTGAATATAGGTTCAGAAGATTTTCACAACTCCTTAAACTGGAAAAAGGTCTTATCAGTTTAGCCAATTTGAATTTGGAAATTGAAATAAAATTTCCAAGGTTGCTGTCAGGCCAGCACCCCTAAATGTCTGGTGAGGGAAAGGTAAATTGAACCATATTGTTAACAATCACAATAGCAAAATATGGATATTAGAGGCAACTATGCATAATTACAGAATAAATAGGAGGTTGTCTTTTGGGTACTTCAGTTTCCAATCTTCACACTTTCTCAGAGTGAAATTTAATTTTCTTGGGTAATGTTACATGTGTTGCTGCCTTCTCGTGGTGAATAAACTGGGGGCAGAGTTAGGGTGGGGGGAGAAACAAACATGGGGGCAATTGGTAGTGATCTCTGTGGTTCCTGGCTCATTGCATTATAAAAGCAAAAGTAATCTTCATAGAAATATGTGTAGTCACTGCTTCGTGAACATTTTTATGAAATCCCATGGTTTTCAGGAGGAAGAGCTATGAAACAGAGAAGTGCTTCCTTATGGAAATCCATAAGTCCAAATCCTTATGGATTTTGGACAATTCAGCAGTAAGAAATGGCAGCTTGTGCTATCATTCTTCCTCCAATATTTGGCAACCTCTCAAAGCATCAGAGCATTTGAATGCTGAGACTGAGCTTACACCACCACTGATGCAAGCTGAGAGGTCTTGTGCTGGAAACAGCTGGAGTCCTATGGCTGCAGTCATGAGGCCCCAAGAACTCAGGGTTTCCAGACATTCCAGGTCCATGTAGCTTCCAGACCCAAGTAATTCAGTCCCTGTCTGGAGCTCCAACAGTTTTATTGCTAGGTTCATTTTGTAGTGGTTGCTACAATCAATTATTTTGCCTTTTGATGAAAAAATGTACAGCACATCTTTGAAAAATAAGTTTTAAGTAGCAAAATCCAGATCATAATGGCAGGGAAACACAACCTTGGAACTTTACTAGGAGCTTCACTTGCCCATTAACTCCACTGTCACATCACACTTTACCCTAATAAGTACTCTGTCCCACTGTACTCAGAGGCACATAGGATCATAAAAAGTGTTGAATAAATGTGGGGTTTCCTGATTTTAAGTAAACTTTTCAAATGGTTTTGAAATTTTAATATGAGGATTTGTTGTCCAAATATATAATTCTTATAAGCTAATATCCAAAACACAAACATACTAAAAAGTACCCCTCACTTAAGCACATAATTCTCCTCAGGCAATTAAAAATAGAAAATCTTAAATTTATCTAATTACATGGGGTTTATCCTCCTATTTCAAGCCAGTGGTTCTGAGCTGTATTCTGATGTTCAGTGTATTAATGAAAAATAATAATAAAAACCCCCCAAAAAAAAAAAAAAAAAAAAAAAAAAAAAAAAAAAAAAAAACAAAAACAAACACCAAAAACCAAACCCAAAATAAACATCCACCACAGTAAAATTAAGCTCATATGCTTATTGAGGTAGATTTTTCTTGTCTGGGAGTGTTGTGTACCTGGCTTGTACTGTTTTACATATCACCTTAAAAGAAGTCTGTTTTGAGCAGCATAACTGCTTTAGTAGCAAAGTAGAATTCAGCCAACTGAGTTTATCAAAGGTTCAAGATGCCACTTTTGCCTTCTAACTGGTGCATGAGTAGTATGGGATTTTCTATTCCTTACACCAATAAGAATACATTAAAAGTAACCCAGGAAAACAACAACAACAACAACAGCAACAACAACAACAACAAAGGGAAAAAAGGAAAAAAAAAAGGAAAAAAATCAAGCAAAAAAACCCCACCAGTGAATAAAAAGAACAGGATTTTGTCTTGTGTGAGAAGGGTTTGTGCAGTTTGTTGTGTTAAATCCTTCATGAACACAACCAAACCAGGCAGCAGAGCTGAATGTAGTGTTTCTGTGCAGGGAGGAGTCCAGACAAAGTGGCTCAGGGATGCACTCTGGAAGTGCAGAACTTACAGCACCTGCTGTTTCATTTCCTCTTCTCCCCGGTGCTTCCAGATGTCTATAACCACATTCTCTTTGGTAATTGTTGTCTTACTGCAGGCCAAGGCTTGCTGTAAATTTGCAGCTGTAAGAGCAGAAACTTTTAGATACCATTGAGCTGATCAGATTAGGGAAACAGATACTGCTGTGACCAGCTACTGAAAGTGAGAAATGATAAATGGAAAAATGCTCTCGTAACAGTCATGGTAACAAGATGATGCAGTAAATGTGTGAATTGTCAAGACTCTGTCAAGCAACTGATCTTGGTTACATGTCTCCATCCACACACAATTTAGTTAGAAAAGGCCCCATCTGTCATGTGACAGGAAACACAGTTTTTGGGATTACTACTACAGGTTTTTAAATATGCAACTTTTCACCTGACCTGCTATGCTCTGTGTTGCTGCTGATGGCTCTTTGACAGGAAACTTATTAAGGAGACTTTCAAGTAAACCACATCTTTCAAATGGCATTAGCAGTCTAAAATAAGTTGAAATCCAATGTATGCCATTCCTTGAAAAGTCAATTAATTTAATGAAAGTTCCTTTTCAGCTGCCAGTTACCTTGAGTGGTTCATTTTGTAAAGTGAGCTTGTATGAGGGTAAGGAACTTGATTGCCTTTGATTGGCTGGACTGGAATTTCTTTGCCTCCAGTGGTCTGATTTGTACAGGATGACTTTGAAGACCATGTCAGAAGTTCAGGTTTTATGCTCCGGTGCATTCAAATCTGTTTCGTATGTTGCTGTCTTTAAATATAAAGAGGACTACAATAAAAAAAAAATATATATATATATATAAAAAAAAAATATATATATATATATATAATAGAAAGGCAACTTTGTTTTCAGGACTTAAAAGCTAGTTTGGAGCAGAATATGGAATTTTTTTTCTTGCTATTGGTACAATTTTAAGTATTTAGATTATTTAAAAAGCATTGCTGTCAGAACGCAATGCAAGGGAAATAAGTCTTTCTGTGCTAAATATTGCCTGTGATTATCTTGGTAAGTCATATGCTTGATACACTGACAATATCAGTGCTAGAGGTCTAGTTCAGACAACACTATCATCAATAAACCTGTATATTCTCTATAGATGTACTCAGTGTCCTAGTTTTTAAACAAAACTACTGTCATGATCTAAGACAATTTTTCAGTTCTTCCTAACTGGGGAAAAAAACTCCAAACCTATAGGAGGGGAAGGAAGCAATAAGTGTGTTCTCGTAGACTATAACACAGTAGTGATTTTTTCAAACAACTGAAAGCTTCCAACAAGAATGGGAAAAAAAGCCCCAAAATTTCATGTTCACCAGAATTGTGATACAATTCTAAGTTGATACATACTTCTGTCAAGACGATTCAAGGGCAGTTTTGGGATTTCAAGGTTAGATTTCTAGTTAATAGGACTGTTCTGTACATTATCCCAAAAAGAGATAAGTTATGAAATACTGAGTAACATCTTCTGTCTCTATTTTTGCCACCAGTCATATCAGAGAATACAGAGGAGCTTGACACTGTGTCAGCTTATCCATAGTCTTTGAACTTGGGACTGGAAGAAGCATGTAACCAGAGCCAAGAATCAGAGAATCATAGAATTATAGGACGGCCTGTGTTGAAAAGAATTTCAAAGTTCATCTAGCTCCAAACCCTTTGCTGTGGGCAGGGACATCTTTCACTAGAAAACGTTGCTCAGAGCTCCATGCAGTCTGGATTTAAACACTTCCAGAGGTGCAAATCCACAAATTCCCTGGACAATCATTTCCAAGTACCTCACCATTCTCACAGTCAATTTTTTCCCCAACATCTTATCTAAACCTATTCTCTTGCAGTTTGAAGCCATTTCCCTTTGTCCTGTCACTACAAGCCCTTGTGAAAAGTTTCTCCATCTTTCTGGTAGGCTCCCTTCAGGTAAATAAGTAAATGAGAGCTCAAGTTCAGCATTCCCTTGCCCTCTAAAATATATGTTTCCTGGGATATGGCTTTGGGATGCCTTTTTGGCTGATACTGATGTTTCCTGGAACAGAGGAAACTGCTGTGGTAGGAGATAGGTCATGAATTGTTTAAAACTTGAAGGTCTAGACTTACTCATTTCTCATGCCTAAAGCTCGTGAAAGGTGAAGAGTTGTCCTTCCTGTGTCTCTTAATTCCTAAGAAAACTTAGACTGACAGAATAATAGGAACATTTAGGTAGGAAAAGACTGTTCAGATAATCAAGTCTGACCTCTAGCTAGAGCTGTCAAGACCACCTCTAAGAGACATTCCTGTAGCACCATGTCTGCTGGTCCTTTACGTATCTCCCAGGGTGTTGTCCCAGCTACTTTCCTGGGCAGACTGCTTCAAGGCTTGACAACCTGTTTAATGAAGATGACAAAGAATTTTTCACGAAATATGCAAGAAAATTTAAAAGAATTATATAACTTTTGCTAGATTTTGCTGGAATGAGAAATATCAATATAAGCTAATGTAAAATGGGAGCAATGGACAATGTTAGAGTAGATGAGGACTGTGCTTCAATCTGGAAGCTAAACTTATGTTTAGGTTGAACCTAAATTTAGGTGAATGAATTTGCTGTTTAAAATGCTGGTACTAAAAGTGATTTTAGATTTAGTTGTAGGTACAGTACTTCATTGGTTCACTGAGGTGAGGTTATTCTTGCAAAGAAGGTAGATGATCAGTGTAATAGATGTGATTATAAATTCGTGCAATTAAAACATAGAAGGAAGTTATAGCAGATGATAGAATGTATATTTTCTATAACCCTGTGAGTATAAAAAGTAACCTTGATTCCCGGACTGGGAGGGGCGTTCACCAAATACCAGGACATGCTTTGTATACAATCTAACATCTCAATTTACACCAGAAAGGAGGGTGGCTTGCCAGGATGTAGCTCCTTGAGCTAATCAGATCTTGGGCACCCGGACCATCAACCCACCATCAACCCACCATCAACGCACCATCAACACATCGACACCCATTCCGAGGGTGGACCCTGCATTTGACGACATCATCATCCCAAAGGAGGATTCCTGGAAGGTCCTTTCAGACTCGGCCCAGCACCAGGAAATCTGTTCAGGGTTCATCATCAAGTGAAAAGACTGGGTTTGCATTTGAAAAACACAATACCTCTGCTGCCGGGAGGCACAAAATACAGTATAAGAACTCAGACTCAAACCCCAGCAAATCGTGGAACAGTGCGAGATAGCAACCCTGCTGTCAGTCGGCTGTTTCACCCAACATTCGAATGTTGTTCCCTGTGGCTGTCCCAGATAGATTTAAAATGGAAAAATAAAACTTATTATTTTTCTGTCCAATTGGCTGGTTGATCATTTATAACAATCAGGATGTCTGAAAATACGGCACATGGCACCCACAGGGAAGAACTCCTTCCAAGAATATGGAGGCTGAATATAGGGCAGAGTTGTAAATGCCAAACTTCCACACCAATTCTACCTGTAGGAAAAGTCTGGAAGAGGTGTGTGTTAGCCTAATTGCTTTCAGCATCATAGGTGAAGTACAAAGAGATGTCAACAAGGCTTTGACTGCACAGAGGAGAAAGATGAGACCTTTTTTTTTACAGGTTTTCAAATTCATTAATAGACATAGATCTCTGCTAAATGGAGAGGTGCCCTTGAATTGTCACTTGAAATTCTGGTAGGTGCCCTAGAAAACATGCATTTGTGGGCAATCACACTTGTGGAAGACAGCTGTCTTAGGAACATGGACCAGAAAACAGTGAGTACTGTCTTGATAAGTTGTTCTGTGCATTTCCAGCCTCTACTTGATATATTGTGGTATGTATCATTGATATATGATACTTGTCCTTGTCTTGGTGCCAACACAAGTTTTCTTTGGAAAGCACCGGTCTGATTCATGGACATTACTGCAAGAAATGTTGAAAAAAAAACATGTCATCAGATGTGAGAAGGCTGCAAGGCAGTAAGGTTTTATTTTGTTCTGAAATGAACAGTGACACTGAGGATGCTACAAGTGCTTATTGTGCATGCCAAACAGTCAAACCAAATAAAGGCAAAGTGTCTGTGCAGAAATTGGCAGACGTTTCTTTCCTAGTAGGAGAAAGCTGTATACATGTTAGACAATTAGAAACTATTATAGACTATTACTGTCATTTCCCCCTGACGACCTTACTAAACAAAATATTATGATCAAAAAGGTGAGTGAGTGACCAAAGGACAGAGTTTAATGAGCACAAATTCAAGGACCCTGTTGTGGAAAGCACTTTCAGCTGCCCAGTTGCCATTCCCTGTAAGTCGTGGTCCCACAGAAAGGAGAAATGCTGTAATTTAGAGCTGTTAATGCTGCAGAAGGGTGCTGATGAGGCATGAATTGTTTGAACAAACATGGATGCCATTAAAGGCAACTTTGAGAACATTTGCAGTAACCAAATAATTAGAGACAGGAATGCTGTACAAGCAAATTTTCCAGGAAAGACACTAGAGTGCCAATTATTGGACTGGTTGGTGTCATTGTTCCTTTTGTTGTGTACTTTCTTTTGTTCTTCCTACTCATGCATCACCTTAATGCTGCTACATAGAGAACTTGAGATTTCTATTCTAATAACATATCTTAGCTAAGGTGTTCTGGAGTTTT
The DNA here is from genome assembly GCA_024734555.1 of Trochalopteron elliotii. Classification (NCBI taxonomy): domain Eukaryota; kingdom Metazoa; phylum Chordata; class Aves; order Passeriformes; family Leiothrichidae; genus Trochalopteron; species Trochalopteron elliotii. The sequence continues at coordinate 708,637 of JANPWX010019780.1, forward strand.
AGGACTGTATTTGAGTGTAATGCACATGACAGTTGTGTTTGTTGCCCCATTTTTGCAAGTAAAATGAGATTCAAGAAGTACATTCATCCATCCATTGGCACAAAACAAATACCTTTGTAGCTTATTTATTTGCTTGCATCTTGGCAACAACAAACATATTTTATGTAAAAATAAACCGCATAGCACAGGAAATTATCTGGAGATTATATTTATTTACAAAATTATTTGGTTTGAAACATTTTTGAAGTGTGTTTGATAAACACAGTAAGTCAATCACAGTCTGTAATTTTAACTTGAATCCTCATTTCACCCAAAGAGTACTCATGGTTTACTCTCCTGGCAAAAGAAATAAAAATGAAAAGTCTCACTTCAAATATAATCTTTGGGCCTAGAACTCCTTATTGAAGAAAAGCTACTGTTTTCTATTGCAATGCCATATAAAGTAGCTAAGATCCACTTAAACTGATTTCCTAGACCAAAATAAATATTATGTATTAAAGTCTCTAAATCTTGTTATCCACCCAATTATTTTGATTTTATTTTTCCGTGATGAAAAGGTTTCATTTGCTGCCACTGTCTCTGTGATCCTTGTTTCTTTTCCTCCTGTTCCTAAGTTTTTGCCACTGTTGAGAAAATAATAAGTAATAAATGGAAAAACTCAGTCTATGTCCTGACTATTAAAAACCTTTTTTCTTCAAATTGTAAGGATGTTAATAATATTCTTAATATTTAAAACTAATTCAAACTCCCCTGATCAAACTGGCTTCTGATTTCGTAGCAAATTGATATTGGCTTCTTTAATAGTAGCGAACAGAAATCTTTTGACTGCTTGTAGGTAGGTAGGTATTCTAAAGATATGCAAACTTAAATATTTCTTTGCTATGCAGTCTTGACTAAGGCGTACCTGTGTTTGCACTTGCAGATTCCACACCCTTGCAGTGGTGTCTGTTTGTGATGCTTCTCTTTCACTTCTATGCACAACTGAATCGAGTGTTTTTAATAGGAATGTCTGGCACACCATGTGGGAAAGAAGGAAACCCTTTTCTTGTGGGCAGAGAAACTTTTGCACACCAGTATTTTTTTCCCCTGGATGCATAACACAGTGGCCACGGTGTGAGACGAGGTGGTGGTGGACACTGGTGTCTTCACTTCAGTAAGACCACGCAGAGCCCATCTGTCATCTTGGGCAACTCCATTGCCAAGGTGTTTGGGTTTGAAGATGAACACAAGTAAGTGTATGTTGCACTCCAGTAGGCAGCCTGTAACTTGTGATTATTAGTACTGTCACTTTTGTAAATATATGTTCTGTAATACCTGTCTGAACTGAGATTTAGACAGTGGAAAAGTTTGATTCTTGTGGACATTATACCTTGGATGCTGTAGCATGCCAAGATTTATCCCACTGCGTACCCCTTCTGATCTCTCTTAGGAGGTCCTAACAAATCCAAGACAAATGGTAGCCTGGCTGTGGTAATCATGCACCACTTTTCTGTTAGATGTTACTTTTGTGAGATATTAGATACAAATTGGAATAGCTGTTCTCTTATGTCTCTGCATGGACATAATATACATTGCTTGCCTTATCTAACTGTAACTCTTTAGTGTCTCTTTAATTGGTGATACGTTATGCATAAAAGTATTAGCTGTGTCCCAGTAAGTCATATTTGATTTTGGAACCAGTGTGACGTTTATGATTAGGCACCAAACTTTGGCATGTACAAGGCAGGGACTGCATTGGTGGCAGAAATACAGTTTTAAAGTCCTGTACCTTATTCCTGCACTGCTAGCAGTCTGCTGATTTTAGTTAGATGTGATGTTGTGCATAAAAACTGTGTAACAAAGACCAACTGATTAGCTAGAATACCCCATTGTGATTTTTGTTTGATTGACTTGGTGACTCCTATTGCCTTCAACCAGCTACATAGGTGCAAACAATCTTATTTTTAAAACCAAAAGAAACATTACATAATAGCTTGTCTTACAATTCTCTTTTTCCACTCAGCACTAAAATGTCCTCATCTTGTAGCAGAAAGATGTCAGGTACTTGCTGTAAAATACTGAGGGTAAATCAACACACAATGGAAAGTTGTTAAAAGTTTATGAAAAGCAACAGTGTTTCAGTGGGCTGAAGAGCAACTCTGACAATGCAGAACATCTCATAAACTAACATTTGTTCATTTCTAGAACGTAATTGATGAATGAAGGCAGTCATCAGAAACATATAACTAAGATAATTTACAGCTCCCTTCTGTAAATGACAGTGTTTTTCGTTTATGCTTGCCAAATCCATGTGTTGTAGAACTGTTTCTTGCCATACACTGTCTGATAATAGGACACTTGTTAAGAGAAACTTTAAAAACTTCTTGCTTTTACTTCAGATCGGGGAGCTGAATCTGTTTCGGTACTTTGTATATGTCAGATTAACTTCATAGTGCTCACTGAGAAAACTTCATTAGATATGTGGCATCATAACTGAAAGATAGTTTGGTCTCTGACCACCAAGAACATGATGTGTCATGAAACAAAGCCAGTAAGAGAATTTTCTAGAAACAACCTCTGGTTGAAGCAGAAATTCAGGAGAAATCCAGAAGGAGGCAAATGCCAAGTGAAGCTTAAGGTCTTCTATTTTGAATTTGGGTCATAATTGTGTACCTAATTTTCAAATAGAACATTGCTGAGAAAATAATATGCATAGAAATTTACAAATAAATTGTTCTGTCCTTTGCATGTGGTTATACTTCATGCTAAGTGGGTTGGGCATAGGTATTCTCTATCCATTTTCTCTCCTGTTTTAGGAGAGAGATTTATTATATCTTCAGGAACCTTGCTGAGGTGGAAAAAAATAGGCAAAGTGTCAGCTGATAATAGTGATATCTTTTTTTGCAAAGTTTATCATGACAAGTCTGAGAGTAATTTAGGACTTCATCTACTTTGCTTTTACAATAGAAAAAAAAGTCACAGGGTGGAACTGTGGCAAATTTTCTTGTAATGTAGCCTGGCTATTGAGTTTTTGTACTGAATCTGCAAACTGTTCTCCTTGGTTTTATGAATATTGACCTAGAAAAAATTAATTACATCAATGTCTTGTGTCCTGTCAAATATTCATTCAATGCCCATGCAAACTTCTGTCTGAAGCAGTGTTGATATACGTAAGCATCCACCCACAAAGCCAAAAGCCATGCATGCCTTCTCTGCACCTCTCTGGGTGATGTTTCTTTTATAACATTTTTCTTCACTGACCTTCTGCTGCCACCTGCCTCTGAAGGATTTTCATAAAATCTGCAATTGAAGAATTAAGCTCAGAAGAATTCCCTGTGTTGTATGCAGAGCTGGCACTGGAGATTAACTAGTAAATCTTTTAATCAACAAAAAAATAAATGTTACATATTCAAAGTACAGAATTCCTACCTGTATCAAAAATGAAATATGATATGACAGAAAGACCACCCAACATGGGTGTGAGTTTTGCATGGCTATTTTTCTGTGAATTTGTGTAAACTCTGAAGCATTAAAAAGCTGAAGTTAATGTTTCCATTGTAATGAAAGCTGTAATGTATATAAAAGTCTGATTGATCTAGACTTTTGCATTTGAAGCATGCGTGAAATACTTCTAGCCTAATTTTTCCTTTTATACAGACAGAAAAATTGTCCACAAGTGATGAAGGAATAAAACTAGTGAGTTAGCACGTGGCAGTGTGCCATCCGTCTGCCTCAGGTGTTCAAGTCCCCTGCTCTGTGGTATCCAAAGTATTCTTTGCCACTCACTAATTCACTCTTGCCACACTTATTCTGGGCTTGAGTGTGCCAAGAATTGATACATACATGATTCATTGTAGGTACAATTGCAGTTACAGGCGTGTTAGTTCAGCAGTAAGACTGTTCTGAAAAGAGTTCGTGGATTTGAATTCCTCTGTGATAGATGGTTGTGTAGCCACAACAGAGATCATGCAAAAAGGTTTTTGTAGTCACACCAAAAAATGCTGCAGTACAGAAACACTGAGAGTCAACACTTCTCAAATGATAAGAAGAATGAGAAACAGATGTGCCCATACACAAACACAGGCACGCAGACCTTGGAGGATGAGTTGTTGATCTATCCATGGTTTGATATGCCTGAGAGGTGCTGCCAAAGCTTCTTCAAGTTCAAGTAGCTATACTGGATAGAAATGCAAAATACAGACTGAGGAAATTTATCTCTTGCAATCTTGGTTAGAATGGCAGAATCACTAGATTTGACAAAATATTGAAATGTGTAGATCTAATTTTCACCAATCCCTGTGTTTTACCTGCAGGCATCCTAAATAACGTACCTAAGAGTTTTCTGGAAGTAGTTTGGTGAGGAATTATTTTCCTTCTGCACTGTACATCATCTGGATGAACTTAATTGCACAGTTTTGTTGGTTAGTGTCTTTCATTGGTTCATTTTTTTTGCTGTTAAGCTATTTGGCACTACAAGGCTTTGTAGTTTGACAATTTGAATGACTTTACAATTATAACCCAAGTACTTAATGCCTGTCCATAATGTGTCCTGGATGAGTGTAAGATGATATAACATATAATGTGTGTGACATATTAGTATGTGTGATGTATATGTGAATGTCCCAGGAAAAGTGCCTATAAACCTTGTTTGTATGCTGTCACCCTTACCCAATGCCTACTTGTATTGGCTCCTTCCATGTGAGATTCATTACTTCTCCTTTCCTCTCACTTCATCCTGTTCAGATAGCTGTTCACAGCTCTTGCTTGTCTCATACATACAGTTCCTCTTTTTTTGTTTTACCATGTTTCTCTGCATTGGACAATTCAGGATGACCCTTACCTTGTTGGCCTGAAAAGCTATGTCTTGCTCAGGCATCTTTGTTCTGCATTGTATACTGATTTCTTCAATGAATAAAAAAAATCCTTTTTTGCAGGTATTTTGGTGTGACAGGAAAATCATATAGTCACATGTGGTGTAATGTCGACTTGTTAAAGGAGACACTGGCAGATGTTCTACCTGGACCACTTTTTAACTGCTGCTACTTCAGGTAGAATGGGTAGGTGCTTTCATATGAGTGCAACAGATGACCAAACAAATCAAACCTTACTAAGATGATTGAATTGTTGATGATTAAATAAGTCAACCCAGGCCACCAGGTTCATATATCTGCCAGCACTTGGTGTGTTAGCAATTCTTTTCTGGATTTGAAGAAAGCTATGCAATGATCTTTGCAGAACAATATGTAACTACTTTTCCTCCCACTTTGGAAGAGAGTAAATTCCTGCAATAAATTCACTCAGTGTCCTGTTCTTCCACTGGCACGTTGGCAGATGTCCATCTGGCAGTTGGTCCAGAGGATGCTGATTCTTTATTGAAAATGGGGAAGATCAGGAACACAGTGACTTATTTCCTTTGCTCCCCCTCCCTGTCTATATGTTTCTTTGCTTTTTAAAGCTGTGTGTTATTGGGGTGGCAGAGAGAGAGGAAGAACATGAGTTTTAGCATGTTTTTGGACATCTATCAACCAAGGTGCACCTAGATTTTCACTAGAGACCCTCAGCCTTTGAGTCTGTCAGCTTTGAATTTCTGAGCTCCTCTCATTTTCTTCCATGACAAAACCACTGTGCAAGTACCAGTACATCCTCATATTTTCACTGAGGAAGGCTTTACAAAATATTTTGTTATAAGTTTGGTTGAGATGTTTTCCCTAGGGATGTTATTTATGTTGTATTTGTGGGGTTTCAAGCTACTCTGTTTAGAGGTTCTAGGATATTTTTGTAGTGTGTCTGACTTTTTTGAATGCCAGGAAAATACACATATATTTAAAGTTTGCTCAGAAGAGTATGCTTTTGTCTATTTCATGCCCAAGAAAGCAGTGACTCTTTGGAGTGGTTGAGAATAGGATGAAAATAGTATATTTATACTTTTGTAGAAAATCCCTGTAAATATAAATACAAAATGATAGTTTCAGGGGGTTTATATATGAGCTTTGATAGCTTAATAGAAAGAAAAGAATCTCTTTCCTTCTTAAAAGCTGTAGAGAAAGGAAGCTTAAAAATAAAAACTAGGTTTTTCTCTATTTAAAATCTTTATTGTCTAAAATATTATATCCAGATGCCCCTTTTGTTTCATTCTCATTGACATTCCATTGACAGAGGTTTTTTTTGTCCTCTCTGCCAATAAAATTCTGACTGCCAGTCCAAACCACGAAACAGAGAGGAAAGAAAGGGATTTCTTATAAAAGCAGTGTGAGAGAGCTCTATGTCTCCTGTGATATCCATTTGTATCAGTCATGCAGAGTGCTATTGAAATTTGTGGGATGAAAGCAAACATCCTGTCGAGGGAATATCTGAAAGATTTGTTTTCATGGATGGGCTATTCCCACCAGACACATTCCATTTAGCTGTAATGATATGAATATTGATAACTCTTTGCCAGAAACCCACAAACCTCTGTCATTTGACCTTCATTAAGAGCATTAAATGTTTCCAAGACTGATACAGCCCTTTCTGGGCTATGTCACCAATTTTCTACATAGATAGCTGTATGAGGCAGCAGCAGCTGCCATGAAGTCTGATTATTTTCGTCCCATTTTCTCCTCTTCCATGCTAGATAGACTGCCTAGGATCTTCTTATAACCACAGCAGTATCTTTCCTTAGGTCTCTGAGACATGTTTCAGGTTTGACATTGAGCTGATATTTTTCTACACCTAGAAAAGAAAAATTAATGCTTGCTTCCCTGTACTGCTCCTTGAGCATGCCATTAGTGGGATTAATGCAAATTTTACTTTACGCTTTCAGTCTTATTTTATCTTTGCAACATACTACAACCTAGATAACAATGGTGTCAAATCAAATTAATTTCCCAGATATTTCCCAATTTTGAGCTTGTACAAAGTATATTTGGTGAGAGAACGTAAGTGTATCAAGGGATAATACCTATGTCTGTAAAGCAGGATGGGTGGTTGCCATAGCAGCAATCAATCCATTAAATAGGGAGTAACATAAAATGATTCAAACTGATTTAGGTCAGGGAATAACACTTCATAAAAGGAGAAACTTCTCTCTGACTTGTTTTGCTTTTGTGAATTCGGTTACAATGCATATTGAGAAAATGCTTATTTGCCACAACAATCGTGTTAGGACTCAAGAACCCTTGAATACAATGAAGAATCAACTTAGAACACTCTTGGAAGCTCCAGTGTCAGCTGGAGAGAAGTGTAGATAAAGACAAAGATGTCTTGCTTGTTTTATGTTATTTATGCATTCCTTCCTCTCTAACTGATTGAAAAAAAACCAAAACAAAACATTCCCAAGATGTTACATGAGTGCTGCCCTCTGTTAGAAGCTGGATGGGCTCACACTGAAATGTTTGTCTGCCCTGAACTGTGGGAGTGGCTGCTTGCCTCTGGAAATATCAGTGATATTTTTGGTAGGTATCCACATATGCATGTGTGTGTGTGGCGGGGGGGAAGGGGGAGCGGGGAGTGTAGACAAATTTTGAAGGATATTCTAGAGAAATTAGGTTGAATCACATTGAAATCAAAATGTCTCCAAATACATAACTGCCCCTGCCTCTTCATGTAATTCTAGGGATGTGACTACTGAGGAGTTGTTGATCATCTTCAGTCTCACTGTGATTGGATGCAGGGATTAGTTCTGCCATTGTGCACTTCTGAATGAGCAGGAGGTTGTCCAGGAAAACAGGCTTCAGCTCCTGAGCATTTGGCTGTGATGTGACATCATTGGAGATGATTGTAACATTGAGGTCTGGTGCCCAAAGTTCAAAGCAGAGGTAAATAAATGTGATTTTCTGAAACCTCAGCAGTGAGGCATTAGAGAATTAGGTATGACCTCCTTTATAGGGAAAAAAATATTGTCAATAAGTTTAGATTGTGGAAAGGAAGATTAATGAATTTCTTGGTCAGTCTTTTTATTTACTATTTAGATGGGGAATAGAAACTTAACAAGAAAACTTCTCACTGTAGTAATCACAATTGTAGCAGTAATTGAGAGAAGTTGAAGCTAAATAAACTCTGATTAAAACAGTACACACTGTTTAGGCAATGACGAAATCAATCACAGGAGTAATTTGTAAATTCCTGCATCAGATGCTCCATCATGGTGTGTTTTATATAAAGACTGTACACTCCTCTAGGGAACATACTTAAGTTATGGCCTTGCTACAGAAATTGAGATGATAGGCCTCATAATCTCAGTATGCCATCTACAGAGGAAGGGTTAGACCCTTCTCAGCCCACATCCCCAAGGTCTGCTTGTTCACACTACTCTACAAACCAAAAGCAGCCAGCACTGCACAGAGGAACCCATCCTTCATCATTCCTGTTGTGGAGAGGTTTCTTAATCTGCTTCAGCTTCCTTGCCAACTTAACCTCAGCTCAAGGTGAAACACATCCATTGTGGTGATGTTTTTCTTTTTATTTAAGCTAAAAACATCTGCCTGTTGTTGATTTGGCAGTTACTGACTTGGGTCACAATGACTCAAGATCTGATGACTATCAGCAGTGATTTTAGGCCTGTTTGACCTGGTTTGGTATGAAACCACTGATGTTAAGTGCAGGCTGTCTCCCTTATACCTTATTAACTGTTCCCACAACCATCAGTACCACATGCTGCTTGCTCTTAGTAATTATCACTTATTCTTGTATCATGGCATGACTGTGGTGTACTTTTCCATGTACACACATAACAACAATACAGTAAAGTGAAGACTTATCCCCTAGGTAATATATTTTCATAAGTGCAGTATTCTTTAGTACTATTCTCTTTGGTAGCCTGAACCAGAAATCCAACTTCTGGCAAAGCATGGTATTTGAGAGCAGCCCTAGCTCATTTATTCCCCTGCCCCTATAAACTGCCCTCCATAAAATTTATTTCTGAATGCTCTGGTAAAGTGGTGAATTAAGTGGTGTGATAAAATTACCTGGGTTTCCAAGTTACTGGTAGCAGTCTTCCTGGCTGCAGACTGAGTTCTCCCACAATGCAAGGTTTGTGAAAAATGCTGCCTTCTTCCAGCATCTGGGATAATGGCTGAAATGTGAGATTACCATATGAAATTTCAGCCTGTGCTTTTCACCCAGTGATCAGTTCTGGTGTTGAGGTTATTATTTTTTTTTTACTCCCTCATTTATGTTTAGCAGCTCATGTCTCTATTTATTAATTTATTCTATATCTAAAAAATACTCCAGGGAACATAATCTCTTCCTTGGTCGACTCAGCATTCCTTCCCTACCCCCCTTTATAAAAGTGAGAGGGTTTGCAAGAACCTGAATTAGAAAGTTTGGGATTAGTATCCTCTGTCTATGATGGGGAGATTTGTTTGGCCAGAGCTCTCACCTCTCTCATTGCTGAGTCCCACATCCTGTGCTTCAAACGTTTTCATTGCCCTTGCCAACTCAAGTCACTCTCTCAAAACTGTTCATTAAAGTTATTAATACAAAAGGTAACATTGAATTATTGGCCCAGTGAACACTAGAGAAATCCTTTTGGGGGATGATTTTGCTGGCATTAGCCTATAGGGATAAAATCTTTTTTGTTCTTCACATTCACAAGCCATTTTCCTGCCATTGCTGTGTCCACTGTATGTGAACAATAATTTATCTCCTTACCTGGACCTGGTTAGTACTTGTCCCCTTATCCTACTATTTTGCTGAATACCCTTTCCTTTGTTATGATAGGTGACAGAAACCACATTGTAAAAAATTTGTTTCAGCTCTGCGATCTGACTTCCTGCAAGGCATTAGGTGTTTATCAATTGACTACAGTTATTTTTCTGGTATTTGAAGAGCCACCCTTAATCCTGACAGTGAAAAAATCTGGTCTTCTTTTTTTAATGTGCTATTTATTTGCCTCTGTCCCTTCCCCATCACTTGGAAAGCAAAACAAAATCTTTACTGGTTGCCTGTAGAGGAGGAAGAACACAGAGCTATTTTCTGAAATTCCAGAAGAACTTGTAAACAAACCCCCACTTTACTGAAGTTTTTAGTCCTGACCCTGGGGAGTGAGGGGATGGATTGGAAATCTTCCAGAAAGGTCTTGCAAAGCAAGGCAAAATAAACTCTCATTTTTTCTAATATGCAAGTAGATCATGCAAGCATGAAATTTCCTCACTGTGAAGAAAATTACCTGTCCGCAAAAGTAGTACCTTAATATTTGAAATTGAAGAATAGTCAGGGATCTCAAGCTTATCATGAAGATCATTTGCTCTGTGCTATTAAGCTTGAAAGACACTTAACATAACTCAAGTTTATAAAGTAGTCTTCAGCTGGTCATGTTTTAGGCAATTACATAATTTCATTTCACATGCAGCTTGTACATTTTTTAGGCAAATTGCATGTGTGTTATATTGAGTGTTGGCACTCATGACACTCTGTCTCTTGTCCCATGTATCAGCATCAATGATGTAAAACAACCACACCTAGATGAAAAGCCAAAAATCCCAGTTTATACTCTTGTGGGAACAGAGTCCTGCAGTTTCAAGTCCTTTCTAAATTTATGTAAAACTGATAGAACTCCAAATCTATGTTTGAATTTTTTCCTTGCTTTCATGACTTGATGATGTATGTTGATACTTGCAAAGTTAAGAAGAACCACTAGTTATGGTTTCCCAGTATAGTAATTTCCTGCAACTGGATATGCAGTTAAGCAGAGGCAAAGTGTTTTAGAAATATTAAGCAATATTTCCTTATACTTACCTTGAGCAGTTTTAGAATTTTTAAAGATTTCTTATTGAATAAATGACATATAGTTAGCTCTGTGTTAACTGGACTAGTTGGCTGAATTGAAAATTGTTCCTGCCATTGTACTTTGGAGAAGGTGACAGTGAGATCAAGGACATCCTCAGAAAATTTGCTGATGGCACCCACCTGTGTGGTGCAGTCGACATCACAAAGGGAAGGAGTGTCACCCAGAAGGACCTGGGCCTAGGCAAACCTCATGAAGTACAACAAGAAGAAGTGCAAGGTCCTACACCTGAGTCTGGGAAATCCCAGTGACACCTAGAGGTCGTGTGGACAGAAGATTGAAGCAGCTCTGTGGAGATAGGCTTGGGGTAGTACCTGATGAAAAACTCGAGTTGGCAGTGTATGCTTACAGCCCAGAATGCCAATGAAATCCTTGCTGCATCCAAAGCAGAGTGGCCAGTGGCATGAGGAGGGGGATTCTGCCTCTTCACTCTGCTCTGAGACCACTCCTGGACCACTGTGTACAGTTCAGATGCCCCCCTTTAAGAAGGACCCAGAACAGTTGGAGCAAGTCCAGATGAGGGCATGAAATTGATAAAATGACCAGAGCATGTCCCCCCATCAAGACAGGCTGAGAGAGTTGGGACTGCCTGGAGAAGCAAAGGTTGTGTGGGGACCTCATAGCAGCTTTCCAATATCTGCAGGAAGTCTGCAAGGAAAGCTGAAGAGGGGCTTTTCATCAGGAATTTTAGTGATAGGACAAGGATTAATGGGTACAAACCGAAAGACCTGAACCGTAGGTTAAATATTAAGAAGACATTCTTTACTGTGAGGGTGGTGAGGCACTAGGACAGGTAGCACAGAAGAGCTGTGGGTGCCTCATGCCCAGAAGTGTTCAAGGCCAGGTAGAATGGGGAATTGAGTAACCTGGTTTGCTGAAAGGTGTCCCTGCCCACAGCAGAGGGGTGGAAACCAGATGATATTTAAGGTCCCTTGCAATCTAAACCATTCTATGATTCTATTTTATGATTCTAAGGTGGAGTTTGATAGTCTTGACTATCAAACTATCTTTTTTGCAGTAGTAATGGTGCAAATTTAAGAGAAACAAAATTTGTGATTGTTGTTTTTGTTTCTTCTACCATTAAGAAAAAATATTTTGGTCATAACTTGGTATAGTTTGGAAAAATGGAATTATTAGGAACACTTTCCTACTAAGAAACACAGCCAACATTTCAAGATTCATATTTGTGGAGTGGTTTTGTAGCTGAAAACAGAAGTTTCTGGGTGGTGTTTTGTGATTTCCAGATGCATTTGGGCTGAGTTTAATCACTGCATCTGACCTTGGACATATCTGAACCCATAATAAAGACCTATTATGGTTTGAGTAATATTTTTGACTACAATCCAAGGCTTCAGTTATGCAATTCAGATTTTTTGATCTTGGTTCTTCTGTGATACCCAAGTAAATTTACATCTCTCTGGCTTTTGTGGCTCCAGCAGGAAAGCTGGGAGAACTCTCTGTTTTGTAAAGACATCATAATGTTTAGGACTGTAGGATCTGAGGACAAATCAGGCTAACGGGGACTTCAGAAGGTCTTCAGTCCAACCCACTGGGTTGCATTGCAGCGAAGCCAGAGTTCTGTGGCTGCAAGCGGAGCTCTAGTTGTTCCTGAATGTTCCCCCTCTGTGTGCATACGGTTGTGTGCATACACTGGGCTGTCCACCTGCAATACCTTTCCTGAGGCCTCTTGTTCCTCTTGCTTTCTCATTCTACTCTATGTTTTCCAAGCAAATTTTTTCTCAGGAAAAATCTGTGATTTTTCATGTTTCCTGGCCAGACTTTTTCATGTGCCAGTTACTTCTCTTGGCCTAGAACAGTTTTTTAGGGAGGTTCAGTTTCATTGTCTGCATTGTCAGCATTGTTGTGTTGGCCAGAGCTCAGGGGAAAATATGTTTAACTAGTGGAACTTTCATTTTCTGTCAGTTACTGGTGTCTCTGGAGCCTCTTCTGCCTGGCCTTGGGCAGTTTGCAGTTTTCTAAGCTCAGCAGTGCAGCTCAGCCATTCATGCTTATTCCTATGATATGGCCAACCATGACACAAATTGAGTCAAGTTTTGTAACAATTCTCTTCAGCAGATCAAGAAAAGCAATGAAATTGATATGTTAATATAGTATTTTAGAAGAGAGCAGTTTATCAGCATCACTGAGTCTTGAGAAAAAATAAACAGGACTGCAGTAGAAGAGGCAGGTAACAGTGAAGTGGCAGAATAAATCACAAACACATCTCTCTGCATAAGTGCATCTCTTTTAGAAGAAAGGGATTGTGCTCCATGAATTTCTTTGCGCCAGAGCAGCAGCTGATACCAGACACTTCTGCAGCACCAGGCACACCTGGCCCCCAGCTCACACCTGATCCTGGGGCTGCACCACTTGTACTTGGCAATTTCCTGCATCACATAGCTATGTTAAATTGTCACTCCTTTCTGGAAAAACCAGCTGTGTCAATTTCAGCTTCTTTCACAGTACAAGCTAAAAGTACACTAAACCCTAGCATTTGAAGGGACATTGTGCTTGGGGGGAAAAGTGTTTTCAGATTTCTGAAAGGAAATTTGAATGTAGAGAAATGCACATAAAAACAAAAGTGTCTTTAGTAGGTTTGATTTGCTTTTGTGGTTTGCTAAGGTGTTTTGTGGTTGGTTTGGAGTCTTTTTTGGGGGGGATATTGCATTTTTTAGTAAAACTACTTAAAGTAGAGCTAATGAAGCTGATTTACAATAGTTATTTTTAACCCAAAATGTAATCTTCCTTTTTGGGTTTTGTGACTGTCACAAAGGGCAGAAAGAAACACTCTAGTTGATTGCTTTATCTCGGTATGACTAAGAAAAAACTGTAATATAAACTAGTAAGACTGTGTAGATGTATACATACCAGCAAACACTATATGTTCAAATGAAGGGCTACCTAGGAGAAAAGCTGTTGTGAATTTTATTTTGTTATCAGTTATTTCTCTATTTCAGGTGGAAAGACAAATCTTTCCAGGGCAATTGTAACAAAATGGTTTTGAAAATTTTTACTGCTGATCACTATTTTCTTTTCTTCATCTTTTATACTGTAAAATATATATAGTTGTCTATATTTGGGATTCTTTCCAAGTGGTCAATTTGAAAATGAAAACTGAAAACCTCTTCATTTTGTTGGCTCATTCTTTCATTATTATTTTGATAATGTGTTTGTACATTGACAAGATATTAAAGCACACAGAACAGTCTGGAGTCAGAAGCTGAATACAGTAGAATCAGGGCAGAGAGAATTTATGTCCCATAGAGAAAATGAACATTCTCACTGCTCTCATCCACACAAAAAAATGCATCTCCCTTTAGTATAATGAAGATGCCTCCTCAGGTCTGGTTCAGGTCTCATGGTGACAGATGAAACAAAAACAGACAGAAGCTGTTATACTATTTCCCCACACTGCTCTGTACCTGCTTCGCTCACCATAGAGATTGCAAGTCTCTAATTAATTTGTGTTCTCAGTGACATGACATAAACTGTAGAAATCTGTCTCGCTAACCAGAAATACTCTTACAACTGCAAGACCATTATCCTGCAAGAATTTAATACAAAAGAGTATTATTTTGGTGTGCTTTTAGATTCTGTTGGTGATAAGCTAGTGTATACCTTTAGTACCATGACAGTCACTATAAATTGCATCAACCTAGTTTCCTTTGATCATGTGTTGGAAAAATACTGAATTAAATGAAGATCAGCCACTCTCAGCATTTCCAGAGATTTAATTTTAATTTGCCTGTGACTGAATTAATGCTGCCATTTAAAGTTTTCATTCCTCTTTGTTTTTCTTCTTCTACTTTTTTTTTACCATGTTGTACCTTATTTGGTAAAAGAGCCATATGACATACTGAAGAGTGAAATTTAATGTATTGTGAATGACCACAGTACACATGGAGCTACTTGTACTGCAGATATCAGTTAAAAGTTATGCTCACAGCCTTTAGTTAGCAATGCAGAGACTGTAGCTATGTTAAGAGCTGTACAGTCCTGTTAAAATCCATGTCATCCAAACTACCTGCTTTCTATTATTTTCAAACAAATAAACATGAACTAGTGCACGGTATTTCTGATGGATTCTCTTTGATGGCAAAGGGCATCCAATCCTCATTCCAGTGACTTCAAAAAGAGTTTTGTCACTTATTGATAATTCAGTCACACTGTGATAATTTATTCCTAGAAAGAAGCTTTGTGGATAGCCAGTGGGGTGCGAATTTTTGCCTTCTTAGAGCATATTTTAGTTTGTCAGGGTAGTGATTTTTCTCCTTGGCTCCTGCTACGAGGTAATAAGATACCTGGTCTGCTATTCAGTCATTTTACATCTAAGAATACTTGTCTCTTCAAAAATCTTTTCTGTTTTTCTGGACAGCATAAACATGGCCTTTGGCTCTGTCAACAAATGAAAATAAGTGTCTTGAGCTCTGTTTTACAGATATTTTTCATACTTTTATTCTAGCCCTGTGTTTTCAATTTTCTCAGAGGTGTATCAAACTTCCGCACTTTGCAGCCTGCATAATTGAGAAAAGCCAGTCTTTCTAAATTATGAATAAGAGGGTGACAACAAATCTTAGAAAGATCCTAAGGTTTTATTGCTACACGTGTAATAGAAGAAATTAACAGAAAAGACCACCAGGCAGAAAGAAACATATAGAAGTTTGTGCAGTATTTCTAGTAAAACATAGAAGGACAAGGTGCAGAATTTAGCTTTGACCCCCCCAGAGATGATTCTGGTTTCCTTTTCCATGTATACAATGGGTCATTAGATGCCAAAATTGAGCCTATGTTTCACAGTAGATTTTTCATGATATTTACTTTGTGGAAAGTTGAAAGCTGGTGATTGCTAAATTAAATTAGCAAGAATGATCACATATAGGGCTAGAAAGGAAGTGGTCTGAAAATCATGAACATATTTTTATTACTACTGTGCTATTTCTATTCTCATTCTGGATATGCAACTTTTTTCTCCTTTACAACTGATAGAACAGTGCATCACTGCTGATAAGAAAGGCTTCCCTTTATCAGTACTGTGTCCTTAGAGACTTTTTTGTCTTTCAGCTTCCAAAATAAATTTTTTTAGCTTTTATCCCCTTCTAGGATATCCATTGTTTCATATCTCTGTTCCCAGCACAGCATGCAGTCTAATTAACAAGCAATCATTAATTGTAATTCTTTTGTCATCTTAAAAAAAATCCCAAAAAACCAAAAAGACACATAAAAACCCAAACAAAAGGTGTGTACAAAAAATCTCCAAACCCTAACCATCACCAGCAAAGAAACCAACTTAACACTCAGCGTAAGAATTATCAAAATGTTTTTGTAGATTTCCCAGAATTGTTAGACCTCAGTTATTTGTCATGTGATCAAAACTTCTTGGACATTCCATTTCCTTCTTCAATACTCATTTGCTTTCCCTTTACTTTTGCATTTATGTTTTGGAAAGATGGGAAATACAACCCAAGGGACACCTAGACTAGTTACCGGGCAGAGATGATGGAAAATTTTATTTTTGACAAAGAACAAATTTTTTATGACTAAGGTGAATATTTTTTATGAATTAATAAAAACGAAATGATATGAAATAGAAGGGTAGTCAGTTTTAAAAGGTGAAGTAACGGACCCAGTATGAAAGGGAAAAACTCCTTTTTTGTGTGTGCTTTATCCACAGCAACTTAATATGGTAGATAACTGTGACAGGATATGCGAAATAGAGACTCTCTGACTAGTGTTTTCAAATCTACGCAATGACTTGAACGTGCAATTCTCATTAGAATTTGATTGGAGTTTTGCTTCAGATGCCATTTTTATTTTTCCCTACTGATATTGGAAGAAGGACTGTATAAAAAATAAAAATCTTTGTTGCATTAACTTTTCACCCTGCCTCACCTCTTTAATAAAGGTGTATCTGTAGGCTCTCCAAGAAAACCTGTACAGTTTTAAAGGTTTATTTAATTCCTGCTAAGCAGATGACCCAAGGCTGTACAAAAGATTGTGAATACTGCTGCAAGAAGGCAGACATGCACTTTTACACAGCCCTACCCTGTAGGTAGGCATTGATTCATGAGATGTATGCTTCAATTCTTTAGTGGCCTGGACTTGCTTTCCACATTGTGGTTCCTTTTATTTGGAGTATTTGCCTCCCCAATTTTATAAGTGAGAAAAGACCTAATCATTTTCTGTGCAGCCTCTCATGACAAATGGGCTAGTCAAGGCTTTTCCTCTTGAGCTATCTTTGGGAGTGCTGGCCAAGGAGCTTTCCTGGGATTTTCTTCAACTTTGTCTCTGACCATATCTCATGTTTGGGTTTTTTTTGGTTTTTGTGTTTTTTTTAATTAGGAAATCAGCAAATCAGCCTCCTACTCTGTGCCCTGTGATTCTGCCTTCCTGTGAGATACAGAATCCCTGTGCCACACCTGTTGCACATCCAGGTTTGCCAGCACTGATGTGGCCCACTGTCAGATCCCCTGTTCCCTGAGAGTACCTTCCCCTGGCAAAATAACAGCAGTAGTCACTGACTCTGCCTGTTGTCAGATTTCAAAGCAAACACATGAGATGTGGCCAGCGGGGATGGGTTGTTTCTGGGATGATGCTTTGTTAGAAGAACCTCCAAAGTTTCCTCTCAGTTATCTATCACCCAGTTGTTTTTGGTTTGTTTTTGTTTTTTTGTTTTTTTGTTTTTTTAATCCCTGACAGAGGTAGCAACTACTGTGTTAGAATAGTAGTATTAGCACACCCCCAAGTATTATTTTGCCAGTATGTAATATCTCTGCAGATATGAGTGGCTACTACACATAATTCAAATGTATCTGCGGACGCTTTACTTGCTTCAGTATAGTGCTATGCTGCAAGTTTGGATTCGGGTCACAATTTCTTGAATTTAAACAGCCTAAAACCTCATTTCTTCCTGAAGATATTCCTTATTCTACTTGGAGAAACATGAAAACAGCTTTTTAGTATGCAAGTGTATGTGTGGACTGTTTGTGTCCATGATAGAGATATTGGCCACAAACACTTAGTGGAGAGGAATTTAATCGTAGAGATAATCTCAGAACTACTAAAAATGTTGAATCTTGGACCCAATGCAGGTTGAAGTCCAGTGAACACCATTGTTCATGGTAGTGTGTGAAGTGAGGGTAATATGCATACAGAGGCTAACTGTTCTGCTAATATTCAGCACTTACAATGAATCACAGTGGTGTGGAATATAATTTTCAGATTTTAAGTCTTAGAATGATAATAAAAATTTGAGATTAAAAATTATATTACTATGTCTCATATGGCAAAAGCACAATGAATATCTTTATATAAATATTTGTATGGTTATAATTAAAAGCCATATTTTCAGTAAAGTTTCTGTAAACCTTCTGTAAAGCTTCTGTAAAGCTCCAACTTTTTAAACATAATTTTCTTTTCAGCAATCTGATTCCATCACACCAGACTAGCCTATACAGAATGTTAAAATTAGGAATATGCTGCTGTCAAAGTTGTCCATAATTATCTTGAAATGCTGAAAGGTGTATAACAGAGTGCATTTGGCTCAACTGGAGTTACTTTCTATTCTCTCATGCTTCACCTCAGCATATTCCTACTCAACAGGATGTCTAAATTCATCAGGAAAACAAAACAAGTTAGTGACACTTATAATCTCTTTTCCTGAAAAGCAAACAACCCCCTGCTTTCTCAAAAGGTGATTAATGGAATTTCCTGTAGAAATACTCATCAGCCAGTCCTTTCTCTCTCTCGTGCCTTCTATGGCAGGATTTAGTCTTATACACTTTTTGCTGAGAACCCTAAAGGGCTATATGCTGCTCATCTTACTGCCAAACTTCTTTTGCCAAAAATTTCTCAGAATTTCATGCTACGTGAAATGCACTAAAAATGCTGGAACTACCTTTGTAGGATTCCTACTCTATCACACAGAAGTCTCTAGCATGTTGACTTCTGATATGCTTAGTCCAATCTAATTAGCAGTACCACCTTCAACATAAAAATACTTATAGAAACTGGAAATTATTAGAGCAGAGTGGTAGTTGAAAATAGCTTTTTGCTAGACCTCTCTATATATACCCTCTTTAAATACAGTTTCTGTGCCTTTATTAAAATGAGACAGATCTTGAAACAAAAATAGAATGAATTCTGTTTATGTCCAGGGGACATTTAGCGTCACCTGTAAAATATGCATGAAATATGCTTGATAAGGCTGTTCACTTTGATAGGAAATTAATATTAATTAAATAAAACATTAATATAGTTATACCTAGAAGACTTGAAACATTGATAAGTCAGACTATTTACAGCCTGTGCTATAGGAATTGGTATCTGCTGTGTCTTTTTTTGCCCTATTTCATCTAATTAATAATATATCAGAACTCTAATGGCATTCTAAAAGTGCTACATTAACTATGTGCTTTAAGAGCCATTTCCTGCTAGACTTGAATCAAATCACATCATCTCCAGGAAGATTTGAGTGCTCTTGGTGTCTCACCATTTCTGCAATATCTACCTTGCTATTTCCTTTATTATATAGGCATGAAGACCAACAAAGGCACTTTTTATGATTCTTTGTCCTGTTTAGACCTGTGTTACCTTGGCCAAAGACAAAACCTACCAGCAGTTGTTCACATCACACAGAAATGAAGATGCAAAGCCAAAGATTCCCACTCTGCTCTCTTCCAAGCAGAGTCAGGCATGGGAAAAGTAATGTGGTCTGTGCTAATGAATGCAGAGGATAACCTGAGCACTGATGTACCCTGAGCAAATGAAATTAGGAGCTAAAATAATTGCCACTATAGTGGGTAGCTGAGCAGATCTCTTATTACACATAAAATATGCAAAGACTTCTAGAAACAAGATTTCATTTATAGTGCAGCTTCTGAGGAGATTTCTCAAATGATCCACTGAAGACATCACTTTGTTTTCTTTGGTTTCGGTGACTTCTCCCTGCCCCACAAGAGTGTGGCTGGTGTAGCTGAGTCACTCCCTCTCTGACACCTGTGCAGTGCTCAAGAAGCTTGAAGGTAACAGCCCCACCCTAATAAGTGAGTGTGTTACTATCCTTTTTCTGCTCTCAGTGTTTTGTGTTGAGTAGAGCTGCAAAAGGGCAGGTTGGATTTCCAAAGGCAGGTCTGCTGTGCAAATTAAATATGCTGTTGACTTGTTGGTCTGTCTGGCACTGGACTCAGTAGACATTCACTTCACCTGCAGCAGGAAGAAATGCTGTGTTGGTGATGGAATTCTCTCCCTCCAGTCCTGGATAAAATTATTACTTGGAAGCAAACTGCATTTCTCCTTTCAGACTTCAGGCTCCCCTTAAGGGACCCAAATTGAGTGATAGAGAAGTAAATACCACTGAAGATGGCTGAGACATCCTCATTTATCTACCTAAACACTGAAGTGGATTCAGGGTGGCCTGGAATCTCAGGGGGAAAATATGTTTTTCTGGGTTATTTCTGTTAAAACTAGGTTTTCCAATCTTTGAAGTTACCTGTTTTGGTTGGAAGTAGGCATATCTACATCTACCATAGATGGTTCTTGGGTTTTTTCATAGCATGAAATGAAGCAATACAAATACCCCAGTATTTCAGCAGCTGCAGACCAAAGATAAAGCCATTAACCAGTACAACACCTAATGATTTTTGGTCTTTTTCAGCTGATGAGCTGCACAAAAAAATAGTTAGTCTCTATTTGCTTTTTTTTCTCTGCAATCTGCTCAAGGGCTTTAAGGATGACCTAGTAGTTCCAGTAAAAGGATAATTTTTTAATGTCTACTTTTGCATTTATAATGCTACAAGTTGTTTTTTGCTGTGCTGCAAGACTCTTACTTCATATTTTAAATCATGAAGCATGTAAATATCAAAAAAATTGCTATTTGCAGTGGCAGATTATTGCAATGGGGTTTTTATGAAGATGTGGTTTCAATCAGAGTTTGTTTGGTTTTGTGTGGGGATTTTTTTTTTTTTTTTGGGATTGATAATAGCATACCCAATGAGATCTTATTATTTTCTTTAAAGGCGTCAACTGTAAGTAGGGTGGGGTTTTTTGTGACAGGGTCTGGCTCTTCATTTCTTCTTTACATTTTATGATGTTTGTAGAGAGTGAATTATGTACCCCATATTCTCAGAATCCACTTGATTACTGATAATTGTTTAAGAAAACAGACATTTTTTTGTGCTGTTATGAATTCTGTCACACCACTGGAAGCCTAACGGAATAATAATGACACCTTTAACACAAAACCCCTGAAGAAGGGATTAATATGAGATGTGCTACTCATCAAGATTCTGTGGAGTCATCTGAAGTTCAAGATAAATCTACAATACCTTTCAATTGCACCAAAATTTCAGCTTTGGATTTATTTATACCTAATTAGAGGTGTTTAGATCTGTATAAATGTATATTCACAATAAAGAAGTCAAAGTATACAAGCTGATTATCAGCACATAATTGCAAGTATAATGACAGCTGAGCAATTTTAATTTGGTCCTGTTTCTGTTTTACATAAAGATACTGTGAATTCTTTAATCATAGTTTTGCAAAGGCCATTTCAATCCACAAGGACTGAGAAATGGCTCTTCTGTCCATAATCAGACCAAACTCCAGTCTTATTTTCCTGGTTCAGCTTCTTCCTCTTTCCTGCCAAATTTGGTTTCCCAGCCATTTATCCTGATTTGGTTTTTTAGCACTTTAGCACAAGTCCAGGTATGATCTTCTGTTCCTTGCTTAGAGGAGTTGAGGCCCACATGTTGTCAGGGTAGTCATTCCAGGCAGTAATAATTCCCCTGCCCTTATCTCAGGATTGGATGTGGGTCCATTGTGACTCTGCAAACATAGAACTGGGATCATGAAGAAGGTGTAAAGATTGGGGCACTTGTGAAGTAAACAGCTACACCCACTGTTGTACGTATCTGGGCTGAGCAAGTGGGAACTGCTAATTTTTCAGAGGTATAGTGGCAATAAAGGGCATATTCTTGTCAAAAAATTTAAGCCCCTGGCAAAATGGTGCATCTTTTCTTCAAAGCATGAGAAGATAATACTCTCTGTTCAAAGATGAGTCATAGAGAGACTTTTGTTTTTTTTTTAATTGGAGGAAACACTTACTTTTTTCCTTTTTTTTCTTTCTCAGAAGCATATGAAACATTTAAACTTTCAAAATCATTCAGCCTTAAGGAAATCCCCAGCATGGAAGACTAGGAAGACTACAGGCCAAGACATAATAGAAAGCAATCTTAAAATGAGAATTTTGGGATCAAGTGTGTTGTGACCAATACATCAATTTATTATGTGAATTTCATATACTCATCTGGTTAAAGGAAGTGTGGATGTATACATATATGCATACGTATTTGTTCAAGACAAGAAATTCATATTGCAAACAGTGATTTTTAGGTCTTTAAGAAAATATAGCCCATGGATTCATATTTCTGTAAGGAAACTTACAGAGATGAAGTAGGAATCAAAGTTTGAGTGTCTAGCCAAACAAGAAACACAAGAAAAATAGTTCTAGAGGCCTCCTAATTTGTCAGTATGGATCATCCTAAAACATATTCTCATTTATGTGTTACCTATGAAAAGGAAAACTGTGGGGACAGAAAATAGTGTTACAATTCTTCTTGAAAAGAATGACATTTTTCTAACAACCTCCCCTTGCTGTTAATTGCTATTACCACTTTTCCCTAAATGATTCTCACTGACAACCCATATACATTATCTGAAGATAATTTAAAATCTGTGATTGTTGAAAATTTAAAAAATAAAAAAAAAAGTTTGTCAGTACTAGAAGAGTTGGCTGGAAGCCTGCCAGAGAAAAACTAGAGCGGGGCAGTAAGAAGCAGTTTTATGGCTCTGAAGTACACCAACTGGACATCCTGTAGACTTTCTCTGCACACAGTCATTTTCTTTTCTTAATTGCCCAATCAGGAATCAACTCTCTACAGGAAGCTTAAGTCACATTTTCCAAATTCATCATCTCCCACAGTGCATTCTTAAACTCTAACAAGTCAACCCCATAAAAATCCCACCCTGTCATATTTCAAAGTATAGAACCTTACTGGCACTTCATACCTGGAACTGAGGGGTTGTCCTTTCTATTTTGCTATTTCCATACTAGGGAGGTGAGGGGGGGCTTCTTTTCCTTTTGACATACACCTCTTGGTTTTGCTCAATGTAAAATTGAACATTGCAGAACACAGTAGGAATTGGTCATTGCATATAATATCTTGAAGAAGATCTATCCTAAAGAAGATATGGGTTACGTAAGTAAGAGTCTCACAATTTGAGCTACACTGTCCAGCCAAATGAATTGCTAATGCAACAGGAATTTCTGTGTAGAGTCTGTGGTCTCTTTGTACCAGACAGCCATAAAAGAACTATCCGCGCCTTTACAGGCATGAAGGTAGTATCTCCTGCTCAGTTACTTGTGGGCAGGAATACAAGATAAATAAAAGGTGAGAAAATATGCCATTCAGGTTTACTGGAAAGGGTAAAGGATGAACAAGGCAGCAGAAAACTTGCTGCACTTCCAGTGTTATGACACTTTGCCCGATGATTTGTATGATGATTTAGGATGACCACATTAGAATTGCTCCTACTAAATACGTAAACATGATGTCACTTTGTTTCAGAGAAATACAAGTAGGATGTTAATAGGATCTCGAAGATGCACCAAACTCTTGATAGTCTAGAAGGGGAGAGAAAATTTGGAGGAAAATGGATGAAATCTGACATTCAGTTTCTGCACCTCTGTCTTATGAGAAATCAGACCATAGCTCCACCTCAGGTTTTGGGTTGACCAAGGCATGGCTGAGCCTGAGGTGGGTTTTTTGTTATCTCTTCCTTATTCCCAGCTTAGGATGGACCTCTTCGGCTTTTCAGCTCTGTTTGTGCTCTTGAAGGCTTGAAACTTATAGGATATATCCTTATATATTTGAACATTATAGTATATCCTACAAGGATATACTATTTTTCTGTCTCAGGTATAGCTGCAGGAAAGAGTATTCTTTCCTTTCCCTGTTGTGACATTTCAGAAGTTCCTTGCTTGATATCCTCTCAACAATACAGGTGATTCCTGTAGCACTCTGAGTGGATGAGGTAAGAAACCCTTTTTGGAGAGGGCTCATATCAGGTGGGAGGTAATATGTTCGCTGAGGAGATATGTGGTGGTGAGATTTCATCCTTTGTCTTCTGTGTTACAAACGACCATTTCTGATCCTGTTTGCTGTGCACAGCACTGATTTCTTAGAGGAAAGTTTTGCCAAAATTAGGCTCTTTGTCATGCTCATTTTTCCACCATGCTCAAGGTCAGCATGGGGGAAATTGTCTTGGTGACAGGACCTGTAATGCAAAGTGGATAGCTTATTCAACTGATATGGTTTCTCATACTTCATAGATATCAGCAAGATCACTATGTTTCCTGTTTCTCAGATCATCATGGTTTTGAAACTTCTCTCCAAGACAATTCTTTGAAGTCAGTCTGTGAAGGCTCAGCTGGGGCTGGTGAAAGGTGAACTACCCTGACTGGGCATTAGGCACTTAGGGTGACTGACCACCCAGCCTTTGGGTAAAGCAATTACTCTTTGGTTGCATTACAGAGAAGAAGTGGTGCTTCAGAGTGATGGTGTTTGACGAAAATAAGAAAAATCAGCACCCAAAACAAGACAAGGGTGGCAGTGTGGAACAGAACACAGTAAGAATCTGTAGGCCTGGAAAAGAATGTGTGTATTTAGCAGGGACTGAATAAAGTAAGAAACGTAAAATCAAATGTTTGTAATATGAGAACTCCAGGGGGCCTGGTTCTCTGAAAAGAATATAATGATAACTACTTGTCAAAAGACATAAGAAACATTTTGTTTTAAATTAAGTGCTGTGTATTTTATTTTTGACAAATATTAATTCTTACAAAATTTTGCTTTTTGTGAAAATAATTTTTTCAACTTGTCTATAATTCTTTTTTTTTTAACTCTGAAAAAAAACCAACAGGGAAATATTTGTTTAAATCATCATGAGGTATGAAAACTTTTGGTCTGTAACAATACAGTAAAAAGGAAGCTATCAAAAAAAAAGACACAAACTTTAAAGACCATGACATAGAGCTAATGATTATCAATGGTGATGCTCTGCTTTGAATTCAACATGGGCTTTATCTTTCCAGGAACAAGCAGTCTTTGCTGCATTGAAATCTATAAGTCAATCTCTATCTTTTTCAGGTTTTTATTTCCTAGCAACTCTTCCTAGATCTGAATAAAGTCTCTGATGAGTTGAGCTCACACGAGAGATAAAATTTTGTATACTGTGACACTAATAACTGTGATTTTTGTGAGCTTTTTTCTTAGTGAGGAAATGTGCCTGTTATGGGATGTTGCACAAACACTGCCTAAATACAGGAAATGTTCTAGCCAACAGAAAGCAAGATTTTTGTTACAAAAATTAAAAGTGTCAAAAGTGTCAAATGCAGTGAGTGACTCTGCCTAAGTGTTGCCTTTTCCAGGCTAGAAATGAAACTCAATATGATTTTAGTATAGGAGGTAATAATTAAGCAGATCTTTGTTTGGAGGTCTCCAGGGGCTGTCATAGAGAATGACTACAAAGACCCCCCCACATGAGGTGAATACAGTTCTTGAATAAGTTTGGCAAATCAGCATAACTGACAGAAAAAGCCCCAGTTAGGAGGACAAGTTGTGATGTGATTGCCCCCACGTCAAGCTCCTTCTCTGGAGCTCCCCCTCAGCATCAGCTGTGCTTTGTAATGAAAATGTATCTTGAGGAAATGTTCTTCAACCTTTTGGTAGCCAGGAAGAACCAAGATAGCACTGGGGCCTTTTACTCTTGGGGCTTGGAGCTCTGAAATTTGTTTTGTCTTTCTGCTTAGAGAAAGGGTATAGAAAAGTACTGGGAAAACTAGGTAGAATACAATAATAGGCTACAGAGCTACAAATATATCTGCAAACAATACAGAGAACATATAAAAGAAAAAAGGCAAAAAACTGAGACAGCATCATAAGAAAAGAGAAGAAACAGAACAATTTTGACCCACCACACTCAGTGGCCAGGGAGGTGATAAAGTTACTTGAAGGAGTATAGAACCATCAGTGTAAAGACTCTTCCTTTTCTCAAGGAATGTTCCCTGTTATTGGGTCCATGGCTTGCTTTGTTTTAATAGAACAAAGATAGGCATTAAAGAACATTTCAAAATTATTTCCAAATCAAATTTACAGTGATTAGAGGGGAGCCATGATTCTTGGTTCTACTCCATCTTCATCATCATGTCTGTCTTTGCAGGGAGTGAAGTTGTCCATGAAGCTGATGGTGAGCTAAGACCACATTGATTTTTGCACTGTATTTTGACTGAACTTGAGACAAGCAAACATGAGCATGTGAGACTGAGAAAAACTTCCCGGGAGGGATGGAGGTCCATGATATTCCAATCGCTATTGTTGGTCCTATCTAATATGCAATGTTAAGAGAAAGCAGTCATTTGTTACAGCCAGGGCTCTGCTATGTGTGTTTTTTTGTGAATATGTGGGTTTGTATAATCAGAACTAAATGATATTAAGTGAAGTTTTCTTGCCCTCCCAAGGACTGTGTATTAAATGCTTCCAGACAGCTCAGCACTGGAGATAAAAAAAAGTGTAACCATAGTGATGGAATGGAAATTATTTCTTTGTTCTTAGGCTGCAGTGTCCTAAAGACACTGCCATTTTCAAGGTCAAATATATATTAGAAAGAGATAAAAATTGAAGAAAAATATGCTGGCTTAGCTGCAAAAGCTAATTTATTTTATGCATTATAAATTGTGTTAAAAATTACTAAAATAAGATTTCTCAGAAAGAACGAAATGTGTGGTTTCACAAAAGTAATTTCCAAATATGAACATGGTTACAGAATTTAGCTTTAAAAGCTTTTCAGGCCATCAGAGAAAACAGGGAAGCTATCACTTACCAGGTTTCAGTGTCGCTTCCGTCAGAAATATAATGGTAATATTAGCATTCTCCTCAGCATTTGCTAAATTAAGAATGTCTGCTAACAGTTCAATTAATTGGAGCATTATTTAATTTAATGAAATGTTATCCATCAAGAAATGCTAATTGGTCTTTTAAAAAAACAGTCTGACATCTCTTTCCACATGGCAGAAATAGTAGAGCCCTGACATGGTGAGATGACAGTTATAATTTTGAGGATTTGAGGTTAAAACTGAGCATTCTTCTGAGCAAGCAGAACCCCTTCTTGTCAAGGTATTGCCCAATACTGAGCTCTGATACTTAGTGTTACTATG
Source organism: Trochalopteron elliotii (assembly GCA_024734555.1). NCBI lineage: Eukaryota > Metazoa > Chordata > Aves > Passeriformes > Leiothrichidae > Trochalopteron > Trochalopteron elliotii. Next base: position 735,651 of record JANPWX010019780.1, read on the forward strand.
CTTTCCTGAAAATATTTTGTAGCAGTAAACCCTGCCACCCCTTCAGTTAATCTGGTTCCCTGCTCTGTGTGCCTTTTCCAGAGATGGAGGAATATGCACAAAATGCTGTCCCCATTATGATGCTCAAAGTCAGTGTTAAAAATGCTGAAGATCAGAAGTTTTACTTCTGCAGATCTTCAGAGTCTCGCCCCTCTGTCCTGGGGAAGTGCACAAAGCAGGTTTTCCATTACTTGTGTTTCATTGTAGTGCAAGGCTTGGCAGCCGACAAGGCAGAATTTCTTGTGGAGGGAGCAACACATAAAATATGTCCTGGCAAACTGATCTTGCAGTGAGTTTGAGGGAAAGCAGATGTGGCATTTAAAATCAAGCTTTTTGTTCGCAACTGAAGACTAAAGAACTCTTCTATATGACTCACAGCTTTACTCAGAGTGATTCATTGCAGAGAGCCCATTTTGCTCCACCTCCATAGTACAGATGTGGGCCAATGCAGATTTGTCTGCTGTGGTGTGCCAAGAGACAGCCAGATGAAAGTAGCAGAGGCAGCTTGCAGAAGGAGCAAGGAGATCCCAGAATGAGTAATCAATCAAATAGATTTTGTGAGTCTCTTCAGTCAAATATGCCTTCTTTCTTTGAACTCATCCCCTTCCTGCCTTTTTAGCCTCATGGTGTGGAAAGCTTCTTTGCATTAGCCAGGGTAAAACTGCAAAAACAAATCTAAACAACTAATCCAGCTCTCAATGAAAAATGACAAAGAGTAGGGGGCCATGGTCACAGAGGCATTTAGGCTTACTCCCTTGTGACAGCTGTCATTGAAACAATGTTATAAGCATTGTTGTCTGCTCCTAAGCAGATGTAGGAATATGGTGTGAGTGCAAACGACTAAGCTGAACTTATATTTTGGAAGTTTACGGATCTTAGAGATTTAGTCAGATCATTGATTAATTTATTTTCTCCATTGTGCTAACATAACTCTATTGTGAACCGGAAGGACCCCAATACATGCATTAGGAGAGCAAAAACTGCTATAATATCTGTACGAGGAAGGGTCCAGGTTTCTTGGGATACTTTAACTAAAACAAAGTTCTGATTTTACCAAACTTAGTGTTTGTTTATTGTCAGGGCAAGACATTTGCAAGGTGAGATTTGACAACTAAGAGAACATTTACCAACAGAGAATGAAGGGAATGAGAGGGCTGAGATGACTGAGGCAGGGAGGAAGGGATGGCTAAAGGAAAAAAAAGTGGAAAAACCACCAGCTGATGCTTTTTCTTCCTACTGTACTCAGGCTGTGGTCTCCAGCCACAGGAGCTGCTGCCAGGGATGGTACTATGTCCATGAGTCTGGGAATGGAAACAGACTTATCTGTACCAAAAAAAAAGTAGCTTTTCTCTTTGGGGCGATGGTGGTTTTTTTCCCTATTCTGGACCTCTGTCTAGGATATTTGAAGGTCTTCAGAAACAGCTGAGTTTAAGTGGAAAGCACTCACCCTGAGGTGGATAACTAAGACCTTATCTGCTTTCTGTAGAGATTGCTAGTCAGTATTACAACCTGACTCTGTGCTACTGGTTTTTGGGTTTTTTTTTTGTTTCAGTCTATGCCAGGCTTGCATTGTCTCTTAATAAGCTTTCCTCTTCAAATTGTTAGTGCCTAAACACTTGTGAGGAGGAAAGGATACAGAGGACTGAAAGAGATGCAATAATATCTACATCTGGAGCATTTCCCGTTATTATTCTCCAGACAATCTGGATGCAATCACATGATTTTGTGACATTTTCTCATCTGGAGACATATCATGTCCCTGCAATGTGTATGGTCTTTTCTGTCAGAAAGACCTATTTGGTCTTCTTAATGCTTGGAATAATCCTTAGTGCTTTTCTGATGACTGCTTCTTGTGCAGCATGTGGAAATGGCATCCAGAGACCCAGTTTCCTTTGGAATTAACAAAAATTATGTCCTCCTCAGGGTAAGTTCCTCCCTTTGTATAGTTTTAAACAGATCAGATGAACTGAGTTTCCAAAGAACCACTTCAGTCCATTGACCATGAAGATCATCTAAACATTGATCAAATGTAAGCATTTACTTTGTAATGGCTGCTGAAATCAATCCCTTTCTGCTGAGTGTCCTGCAGGGACAATTCAGGCTCATTTCCTCATGGCACATTCAGATAATCACAGTTTGGTTGTGGAGAAGGGTTTGATTTAATTCTTTAGTACTGAAACTGCCACCTGATCTTGATATTGATTTCTTAATCAAAGACAGCTTTTCTCCTTCTCCATACTTAAACTAAAACTCAGCCCGCTTTATTTAAAATTATTTTAGAAGTTTAAGAAATTAATACTTTAAATCATACTTATTTTCAAAAAATGAAATAAGTGAATTTTGAAATAGGTATGACTCTCTTTGCGCTCTAAACAGCTTTTACTTTGGAGAGGTTACACCATTGATGCACATTTGCTTGGGAGACAATGTGGATGTGGAGCATGGTGATGTCTTCATAAGAGCAGCACAAGCACAGACCAGCCATTTTACAGTCTGGCATTGATTAAATTCACAGATTATCTGAAACAGACTGATGGGCTTTCTGTTACCTTCCAACCTGACATTTCAAAGCTAGTAATGCCCACCCGTGCCACACATTTGTGGCTAGCCTATCTGAAACATGATAAAAGTTTTGGGGGTTGAAGCGCAGGGGGCAAGTGAGCAGGTTGAGAACCTGGGTTGGTTCAGCTGTGCAGAAACAAGGGAGCCCAGCTGGTGGTTCTCACCATATTCACAAAGGCTGATGATATCTGCCATCTGTAGCAAAGCTGTCTTAAACACCAAGAGGCTGAACTTACTTCAGTGGTATGTGTGAGTTCCTAGGGTATCAGTGTGCAACTGGTCAGGATGATGCAACCACTACCTGACTTTGTTTCTGCATCTTATCTGTAATTCACACACCTCTGCTTTTTGGAGGTGCTGAATGGAGGATACCTGAATGCCATTCTGGGTCTTAGTAGTGTTGATTTTCTGGTATTTTTTCAGATAAGAAGTTGGAAACTATACGGGGTTTAATATAGTCTAAATACAACTCATTACTATGTTAAAACTGAGCTACTTTTCCCCACAAAGAGATTGAAAACATAATCCCTTCATAATCTGAGTAACTCCTTAATTCAACTAATTTACCATAGTTATAGTAAATTAATTCTGAGATTAATATAGAAGCAGATGAGAGTGAGAGAAAGGGAGGGGGAACAATGCAATGAACTCTTTCTCTGGTAAGGGTCATTAAAAATATCCATAAGGGTATATAAATCCTATGTCTCCAAAAGGAAACTGATGAGATTTCAAATCTGCAAGCTCATCTTCTTTCTCTAGACTGAAAAAAAGAACAAAAACTGTGCAAAATAAAAAAAAAGAGACAGAACTGAAGTGAAGTCCTGGTCTGGCAGCAAGTCTTGTGTCTGTAAACAGATGTGATGCCACTCTTGCCCAGTGGCAGGTTTTCTCACCCAGACTGGCCTTAATCAATGTGGCAACAAGAATTGGGCATAATTCTGGAAAAATAGTGAAAACAGTAATGGAAATTCATCCTGCAGATTAACAGAAACATCCTAGAACATTTCTTTCCCCTCTTGTCATTGATTTAACAGGACTGTCGGTAAACTACATTGCAAGCGACTACTAAAACTGAAATGGAAGTTAGTTGAACATGCTTTATCAGGATTGTAGTTGGTCAGATTAATGCAAAATCAGATGACATTCCAGTAAAACTGAAGCAAGCGGTCAATTACCCATTTATACAAACTGTGAAATCATGGTTGAGTGTGCTATGCATTTCTCTTTCCCTAACCCCTCACACACATGAGCTTCCTTTTGTGCTATGGAGCATTCATAACTACATCAAAATAAGTTCATTTGAATATAATTTCAGATATAACTTGCCTACGATTTTTTTTTCCTTTTAAGAACAGGCCAGAACATTTTTTCTCTTGAGAACATAGTCATGAAGACTCCAGTCTGTTTGATTGTCATGATCGTTGATGGAACTCTGGTTTTAATTCTGCCTCAGGCTGATAGAGTATGACACTGTCTTACCTTTTCTCCTAGATTTTGGTGCTTCTAGAAAAGACTGAGATCCCATGATATGGCAATGTTATTGACAGGTCTATGGATTGCCAAAGGGAGGACAAAAAGGGATCAGTTCATGAGGATTTTGATGTTCCAGTGGAAGCTCACAGATTCTGTACAGCCATATCTCAAATTTCTGTAAATGGAGGATGATGATGATGATGAAAAACAATTCTTATATTGCTGCAGTAACAGGACACATATTTTGCGTGCTTTGAGGGATACAAAGAATACTTTTCTAAGGGTTGAAGAAAGTGAATTGTGTTAGTGGAAGATGAAAGAGTTCTGAATTTTTTGATAACTGTTTCGTTATTTTACATGAAAAAATTCACAGGTTTCATTTTCAATGGCAGTTATACCACCAAGCACCCTGAACACAGCCTCCATAAAACTAACACAGAGAGAAATGTTTTGGTTCTGATGCTGAGACAAGCAAGTCAGACACTGCTCGATGCTGGATTCTCTACAAGATTTTCTGTCTATTCCCACACTCTTTAGGTATAAAGGCATGGTTTCGGGACTGAGAATGGATTTATTTGAGGCAATGACACAGTTCATGAACACTGATATGTTTCTAAATCGTTTTCAAAATGGAAACTTAAGTAATTTGGAATATACAAAGCAGAACTAAGTCTTATTTTAAAAAAAAGATGTACCAATGAAGAGAACTTTAACAGACTTGGTGGGGACTGAAATGATAGGTTTTGTAATGGCATGTACTGACTTTTTCATCTCTCATCCGAATGTAGCTTTTAATTGACAGGCTTTTAATTGACAACTGTCTCAGTACTGGTTGTCAGCCTGTCTGAAATGATCCTTTGTTCTTAGACTGTGTCTTCAAGTAGAACATCTGTCTAGAACAAAACCCTTGGCTAGCAAAGTAGCTGGGCTTTGCTTTTATTCTTTCTAGGCCTGTTCATTGGACCAGAACTAAGCAAGATAGTAGGAGGATGGCATGAAGATTGATGTGCAGCACTGTACAAAATTCTCATTATCTGCTCAGGTCCTGGCACCCTGCATGAGATGTTTTCATGTTATGTCCATTCATGGTTTCATTCACAGGTTCAGCCATGTGGCAGATTGCTCATGACACTGACACACAGAGCAAGGCTGACTTTACAATACTTTGCCTCCATGTGCTATCTTCTTGTCTCCTTGAATGGAAGTATTCATACACAAGTGTGTCAAGCACCATCTGCTCAGACCAGAACACAAAAGCGTGTTCTGGTACTGGCACAGCTGAAAAGAAGTTGGTGTTAAAGGGAAACATTTGTTGAAAATTTTTATTGTGTTTTAATTATGGTTGAATGAAGTATCTCTGCTATTCTCACTTACACATAATCCTTTCTGTTGAACTATTTTATCAGGAAAAAACCTTGATGTTTGGACCTCTAAAGAGGAAGCTTAAACTGCAGCCAATGTGAGATGGGAAAGAAATTCTCTTGGACTGTTCAAACCAGCTCAAAAATGCAGAGAACCAATGTAAAAATTGCACTGAAACTCCTAAAAATCACCGTATGATTCATTTTTGCTTTTTAATTTATTTTTATTTTATATTTTTTTGTCTTCCCACAACATGTTATTTTATAGACCAACAGATATTACTATCATTGTTATCAGCTTTCAATTTCCTTTCCCGAAATGCATTTTATGTATCAAATATGTATCAAATAGATCCTTGCTCTGGATGGAGTTAAACAATCAGATACATGCAAAATATTAGTTAAATGGACAAGAAAGAATCGGGGAAAAAACCAACCAAACAGACAATTTTGTGGTTACTTATCTCTTTAAGAAATTAAATACTGGTAATTGTCATCATATCTGCAAATTCTCATCCCTTCTATGTTTGCTGTCTCTCTCAAGGCACCCTTAGCTTGCCACTTAAAATGTCAAAATAATTTGCAACATGCATGCCGTTATCCCTTTAGCAGTGATAATTCATTTGATGGTGGTGGCAGGGAGGATTTAGGAAAGGCTACAATGGCTGAATGGTGTTAGGACTGAAGAGTTAATTCATTCTTATTCCCTCCTTCCAGGGAGTACAAGAAGAAATTAAGTGAGGGAGAGATTGAAAGATCCTCAACAGGTGAAAAATATGAAGGCTCTTCTTCCTATATTTTTTACTTTGCCATCTGTGTTCTTAATGCCTTACCTTGCCTTTAAGTGCTTTTCATGGTGGGAAAGTGGCACTTTATTTCCAGAAACTTTACTGTGTGGTGTCTTCCCTGCTGATAAGAAATTGCTGGAGCCAGGAAAGAGAGAAGCAGCATGACAACCTGGGATAATCTGGGTTATCTTGACCTTCATAAGTGGCACTAAAGGACAACACTGTTATTTTGAAAACTAAACATCGGCGCAGCTGGTAGGTTTGTTACATGAAGATGTTGCACTGTGTTCTTCTAGCAAAGGCAGCAGTGTTCTGCACACAGTCCATGAGAATCCTTGTGAGTGTGAGGGTCATGCCAGAAGATGAGACAACAGGACTGAGTGTCTGCTAAGGCCCTCCAGTCTTGCTCTCAAAATTTGCCACAATTTATTTTTAATTGACTTGTTCAACATTTGGAATAGGGTTAGCACAAAAAAGATGTCAAGACAGACCTTTGGGAAACTTTACAAAGGGCATTCCTCCTCTCCTGGCATTATGTACTGGAAATAGGTGAATATGGAGCCATCATAACGTGATTATTGGGGATGGTTCTGTGCAGGGCCAGGAGCTGGACTCAGTGACCCGTGTGAGTCCCTGCCAATTCAGCAGATTCTGTGATCAAGAGCCATTCTCATCTTTTCTTTCCCACTGCAGGTCTTGATTCCTCTGTGAGGTCTTCACTGCCTTTCAGACTCTAATCTCCATCAAGACTGAGGGAGTCAGTTTGTTTTTCTGCTTTTTAAAAATAACTTTGTTCATTTCTGCTGCTTTAAAATGAAGCAAAAATGTGTTTCAGAAGTTCTTGTACAAACACAAATCTTTCCATACATGATGTGCAATCAATCAAAACATTCTCATTTTTTTACACAGAAGCATTTATAACAGTATTTATTTAAATATTATTACTTGGAACAGCAATTCTAAAATCACTTTATTTTAAAATACCTTTGTCTTTCTGTTTCAGCCACATCATGGACTCTGAACCTGAAAGTCATTCCTGGAGATAGAATTTGCTGGGTAATTGCCTTAAGTATGGACCCTGACGAAGTGTTGCATACACCTTCAGCAAAGACTGAATCCCTAACAGAGTCTTACCTACTGACCCATTTGTAGAAATTAATCTCTTTTAAAATAGCAACCTATTTATGAACCCTCTTGAACCCTCTCTTTTTCAGACTGGGTGGATTCTTTGCCACATCATGCAATGCTTCAGACAGGATGCTGCACCACAACAGAATAGCTACAAGAAAGGGAGATGCAAAATCTCCCTACATGCTACATGAGACGCTACATGATAGGAAACAAAGCTTTATTTTATTTTCCAGGTTTAAAACCTCCCTTGCTCCATCTCTGCAATTAAATAGATTTTTATAAGCAGTATTAAGAGAAGTAAATTCAGCTGTGCTCTATCAGGCAAAATTAAGAAATATCTGTAAAGAAAATGTACATATTTAGTCAGGCATCAAGTTTTACCTCTCACTTTCTGGAAAACAAATTGAACCTGGCAAGGAATTAGAATAGCTTGAAATCATTTGGCTAAGCAAGAGGATGAACCCATTATCATTTGTAGAAAACAGGATGTCTTTATATACTTAATGGTGCCCTTCCTCTTATCTTTGAAATCAAAACAGAGCAAAAATTTTTTGTTCTTGTTTATTCCAGGCTGAATGTTTATGTTGCATGTAAAGTAAATATCTGTTGCCTTCTCCTCCTGAATTAGAGACCAGGCAAAATCACCAAAAGGTGTCTTTGATTGTCCTCAGATGTTATATTGTAACTGAAAAAACAAGATAATTTTCCTGGATTCAAAAATACTTACTATACCTTTCATAAACCCTAGTTTGAAAGGAAAAGTATCTGCTTTGTTGCACACTGTTTAAGCACTTTATGTGTTTATCCTACTAAGATAATCTGTCAAGATGAAATCTGTCATTTTTTGCATTTGTAATGTCCTTGTCACCACAGTAGCTGGGAAGTGAGAACTTAAATGGTATCAAAGGCTCCAAAGTAATCATGCTTCCCAATCTTCATTGGATTTGATTGTTTAGTTTTTAAGATCAAGATCCTTCCAAATCTTTTGTGGATCGTTTATGGGTTTTTTGGGGTCACTTTTACAATCAAATGAATATTCATTGCTGTCTGACAGAAGTAAAAACCTGAGCAGATCATTCTTATCTCTAGCTGTACCATGGCCAACATTTCAATTAATATCTTTGCTGCTAAGGAAAGAATGGTTATGATTGACCTAAACTGTAAACCAGGACCTTCCAGTGGTATCTACCCTGGGCTGGGACCAGTTGCAAACTTTTCACCAAGTGTGCACTCAGTGCCAGGTGTGCTTGTTTTAATTCAGAACCAAGGGAATAATGGACAATGGTCATGACTGGACTTAAAGGGAACCTGCTGTTCCTTTGTTGCTGGCAGTAAATTGTAAAGAAACTCACAACATTAATAAATGTTGTGCAAACAGCAGCAGTGGAAATGAAAGCCAGAATTGCTCCAGCTTTCAAGTACTCTCCACCTTCTTTTGTGTTTCCTCTTTTTTTTAAATACAAGCTAGGTTTGGAACTAACAAAAGGGCCTTTACTCAAAGCTGATGAAGCAGCTGCATTTTAATGTGTAATTTTAAAGTGCATCAGTTTTTAAATTTTCTGAGTCTTTTCAACTGAAATGAATTCAGGATTTGTTTCTTTCTAGAAGTTTTCAATATGCATGTTGGTGAGAGGATTTTACATTCATAAGGCTGGAATAGTTTTGGTTCAACCCATTGTTGTAAGGTAAAATAAAAAAGCATTTTCCTGCTCTTTTGTCCCAACAGGTTTGTGTTTTATAATTCCTTTCAAGTGTAGTATTTTAAACGTTTTCTGCTTTAATGGAATAAAAGAACATTCACATGGATTCATGGTGAATGCTCTTTTAAGTAGCAGTAACACTTTCAAGTCTGGTCCTCTATGTGTCATGTACAAATGCCACCACTGTTTTTGTGTCTTTGCAGGATTTTGGTTTGTACCAACAGTATGTAAATCCTCTTTTAGCGGTCAGCCTCACTCAGTGTCTGTCTTAAAACAGCACTGAGAATCTGAAGATCAAGGAGTCTGGGGTAGGACTTATGTTTATTAAGGCAGCTATCTATTTTTTTAATGTGTTGAGAAAAGAAATCTGTTTTTTTAGGGGCGTGGGGGGAAATGTGACAGAATTTGACCTCTTCATTCTTACCATCAAACCGCCGTACTTTTAAAAATCTTTGTTAACCAGTGTTTCACTTGGCTCCACTGGAATGTTGACAAATATTTAGGTAGAATTGGCAATGTAGGAGGTGTGAAACTCCTGAAGTGCCTTGTGCATTTGCAAGAAGCAATATTATTAATTAACTCTGTATTTATGTTTCTGTTTAGTTCAAAGTCTTGAATGGTTCACTGTATTGACTGATTTTCATGAGTGTTTATTACTGCATAATAAACATTTGTAGCCAAATGACCTTGTTTCCAGATGGATGCTACTTGGAAAATTACACTCAATTTTGTCATGGGACATACACAGTGAGTGGAAAATGTGAAAATTCACCATCCTTTCTGTACAGGACCAGATCTGAGGTTAATTTTTATCTGGAGCAGGAGATGATCCAGAGCCACACAACAGGTATGTAAAGTACTTGTGTGTAAATTTCAGTCTTGTTTAGTTAGAATAGGTGAGGTCAGAAATTTATTTTGCCCACAAATATGAGCTACTTTGCGTTGAAGAAACCTGACTTAAATCAAAACTGTCATACCTACAGGAAAAAAAAGAAAAGGGAAGGGTACACTCAGGCTAATTCTTTCCTTTGTTTACTAAGCTTTTACATTTATGTCTTGCAAAAATTCTATTAGAGAAAATAGTTAAAACAAATCCATTTTCCCTTGAGAAGGGACAGCTTTCACTTGTCGCTGGAGTTTCTCTTATAGGTTGGTCTCAGCTAGCTCTCAGCTAAAGAGGACATTTGAATAGTTATATTTTCATATTCTACTCTAGAGTTGTTAGAGAAAACATTTACCAAGCATTCTATTCCTGAAGAATGGGGAATATTTACTTTTCCCCTTTCTGTATACTTGAGAATTTTCCATATTTGTCTTTTTCCACCTGGGATCTGATTTCTACCTTTAAATTGTGCAAATGAGAATTTTCTATCCAAAGCCCTTCAACAGATTTCTAAGTGGTTTGGGATATAAGTATTCACAAGTAACTCTGCTTTTCCTGCTCCACTTTACTACCAAGACAGAAGAATCCTGACTAGCTAAACACAACAATAGTGGGAGAGCTACTCAGAGCTTCATAGGATGGCCTGGGTTGGAAGGGAACTTAAAGATCATATGATCTTTAAGTTTCAACCCCCTGCTGTGGGCAGGGTGACCTTCCTCCATCAGAATTGGGCACTTGAGATTTGGTTAACAAGGGGCTAAATGAAGTCAAAGCCTATTTCTGTCTCACTTGCTGTGGGCACTGTTAGCAGAACAGGCTGACACGCAGTAGATGTGAGGAATTTGGGTGTGTATAGTCTCTTACTGGGTGGTTCTTCAGCAGATTTCAGAGCTGTCTCTGCCTTTCACATCAATATGACCCAGAAAGACGGCCAGGTTAGTTGAGGTCATCATCAAAGCTACAGCCTTCACTGAGGTCTCTTGTTTCCCTAAGGTCATCCTGAACATAAATTCTGCTTTCTTGAGCAAAGTGCATCAGATTTTATTTTCTTCATGTTTTGTCAAAACTCATTATTGAAAACTTTGTCTACAATAGTGTCACAAGGTTCATAATGACGAATCAATGAGAAACAGTCTGTGATCTATTGTAGGTAAGGACAATGCAGGAAAGCTGAGTTGCTTTCATCAGTGGCTGCTGTAGAAGAGAATGAATATTTAAACTCTAAATAATTTCATCAAGGATGACAATTGTCAATCATTATTCTTTTCTGAAGACTGTGCGATTTGCCAAAGGTTTCTGCTTGGCTATTCCAGACTGACAATTGCTATGAATGAAATGTGGTCTGAAGTGTCCTGGAACAGTCAGTATTAGTACAATTTTCATATGGCTTTACTAGGTTAGTCTTGCTGTATGAGCGACAATCATAATGTTGTGAAGAACCTGAGACACAACACAAAGTCCTGTAGAGGAATTTCCTTATAGCTTTCTCTAAGAGACATTTTAGAAGTCTTATTTTAGAAAAATATTTCTACTTCTGTCATCTTAGGGTAAAATATTTGTAGAAGAAATTATGTAACATAACAAACAGGCTAAGTATTGAAATTATTCATATTTCCGTGATGATTAGATTTCAAAAACATATTTTTTCCTTTTGAATCATACACAGAGGTATGTTCCTGCAATGGATTGGATCCTGCAAAGGCTTGCAATCCTGATGTCTCTTGCAAAGCAAAAAACATTTACTACAATATACTTTTTGTCTCCCTCTAAGACTGAGGGAGTACCTGTCAGAAATGTCTCTTGAAATTTCACCATCCAGAGATCACCAATTAAAATAAATTGCAGCTGTGTGTACAAAGTTCATAGTGCCTCAGAATTTGGAGCTATTCTTCATGCAAGAGCGTGAGTTATAGGCAATGCTGGGTTCTCACATATTTTGCTGGCAGAAACCACCTGCTCAGTCACTTTTACAGTCACCCACCCCTGAGCTACACTTGGAAACTCATTACAGGGTTCAACTGTGAATCCACTGACATAGCGTTTTGTGTGCCAAAGTATCAAATCAAAATTTCAGTGCAGACTTAATTAATGCTCAGGCCTTTCTGATAAGTAATAGAATAACCTATGTCACAAAGAGTTTCTGAGGAGTGAGATAAAAAACCTGGGATTTTGAAAATATTTCAAGACAGAACCATGCTTTATAAATCCTATGTGAAGAAAACGCAATGCCAGACAGTGCAGATTAATATTTTTAAGAGTATCTAAAATAATCTGACTTGAATCTAACATCAAACATGCATAAACACAATTTTTATATAGTCCTGCCAGCTCTAACTCACGGAGAAAATTTGTTTTTGTGGATTAGCTCCTAAGTAGACAGGAAGGAAATCTCTGTTCTTGTTACAACTGAGAACAGAAGAAGGAATAGGCTATTTAAGTTATTTCTCTACATATTTCAAGTGTAAAGCTGTTCAAAAGAGGCTGAAATCATGTTCTTAAATTTTTAGAAAGAGATTAATAAAAAAAGATTTGCTAGGTAATTGTTTATTTATGGGCTTAAACTCCATCCGCATTCATATATGTGGACTCTTTCAGCCAGAAGGAGTTTGGCAAGAGAGACAGACAATGCTCATTGATGTTTGCAATATTCTAGGCTGGTATTTTGGGTTAACTAAAGTGAACATGAGGCAGGGAATAGATTGCGGGAAAATGAATTGTTAAAAATACCACACAGAAATAGGTCAGTACAAGGAGACAGAAGAAAAGAATAGATATACAAAAGAACGATGTGAAGATTTAGGATAGGCTTCAAAAGTAGATGGGAGCAAGGCACCAGCAGTATTGTTAGAAAAAAAGTTTAATGATATCATTTCTAACAGAAGATCCTATTTTCAGCTATCTGCTGGCTCCTGCTGACTCAAGTCTCTTGCCTCTACCCTCCATCTACTCTCAAAGCACCTACTGCAGTGAGGCTGACAGTTAGTGATTTTAATAACTGTGTCATCACTGTAATACATGCTGCCAGAAAGATTCTCCTGCACTGATAAATTTCCTTTCTTTCCTAAGTGAATCACTGTTATTGAAGAAATCTGTTTAGGTATTTGTATGGTTTTATTTGATTTTGTTTATTTGTTTTATTTGGCCATATTTCAATATTTCTACACACTATTTCCCAGGCACTTCACCCTCTGAAATTCATTCATTTTGAGAAGAGGGAAGGAGTGGAAAAATTTGAAATGAAGTTGTTCTGTTGATCACCTTGAGGCAATTTTAATAATAAATTACTTAGAATGCTATGATTCAGATAGTAATTAGAATAAACAAACTAAGCTAATGAAAAGAATTTATCTGTATAAACTCTCTGGAGTACTTAAGGTAACAGTAAACTCTGATTAAAATTATAAAAAAAAGCTTTCTTACATACAACACTAAATAAAGATAAGATATATTTTAATGAAGAGGGTATTTGAATGTTAGTCAAGGTAGAAAAATCTGGAATTACAACAGCATATGTCTGACAGCCTTAATGCCCATATAGTATCCTGAGGACTGGGATACTGGAAAGAAATCTGGGAGAACAAGTTAGCCCTGCTGCTTCAAAGGCTGGATGGTCTTTTTTCTCCAAGACCAGTCTAGTTAAACGTTTCTATGTAAAACTTAATTGAGTCTCCCTGTGTCTTCTGTGCATACGATACTCTATTAATAAAGAGACTCTGATAATTACTTGCACAGGTGAAAAATAAGCCAGGTGTAGGGCAGGTGCAGACCAGTCCAGGTGGCGTAGTGTGAGCATCATATGCAAGGATTACGGCAGGCTATTAGCACTATGTTCACAGTATTCTAACTGTTGCTTTGTAGTTGTTTCTCTTCTTAGTCTTCATGTCAATCACAACCTGCACCTTACATGTTGATTTGTACTGCCAGCATCATGAGTTCCCTTAGTGATCTTTGGATATGTAGGGAGCTGATTCTGTGGACCAACAGTTGAAGGATGATCCAGTTTCAACAGTGACTGACTAAGAGGTGTGTATGTGTGCTGGGCCATATACACTCTTCTGTTGAGGAATAAACTTCTTTTGGAAAAAAAAAATATAAATTAATATACAACTAGATAATTTTATAAGATGCATATTAGTGACTGAAGTAAATTTATAATGAGATGTATTTTAAAATATAGCAGCCGAAATCAAGATCAAATATTTTTCAATGTCTTTTTAACTAACCCTGTAAGGAAAGCAGTACAATTTCTAAATATTTTTTCTGAAAAAGTTATGCTGCTTAAACAGACAAATATTTCTGTCCTTAGGTTGTAAATATTTTAATGCTTTGGTTTATTGTATGAGTGATTCCATGAGTGATTATCAGCTCATTTTCCCATCAATTGTTATTTACTCATCACTCTTTTTCAACTTCATTTTACTCATCTTAACTACAATTTTTATTACTGAGGCCTCCAGTCTTTGGATTGCCATATTTTTATCAGTGAGTTAGTTTGAATGAAAAAGAGGAAAAATAAGGTCAATAGGTCTTTGATCTTCATCCAAAATTTAAACAGAATCCATTTATGTTTTAAAATTTCAGGTAGTTAGAGAAATATTTGTTAATTTAACTCTTACTAAACTTACTGTCTTCTTTTGACACAGATCAAACGTATTGAGTTACATTAGGGGAAACTTCAGATTTATTTCTGATTCAACAGTGCAGATGAAACTGGCAAAAACTTCATACTGCCACTGATGATTGTGTGCCTCTAACTTACCAGTCCTCTGACCTTCTCTTGGACAAATTTGCAACCTATCCTGTTAAGTCATAGGCATACTTTTTTTCATGTTTGGTAGACTGGTTTTTCATGTTCAGTGACTGGTTTATGGTTCAACTTCACAGTGAGATGAATAAGTAGTTCTATATCCTGCAAAAATGATTCAAACCCATTTGTTCTACTTAGTATCATCTAAGTGGCTAGGCTTGTGTGCTCCCTCTCCTCATTTCCAGTTTTCATTGTTGAAGCCAGAATAGAAGGATAGATGGACCAACCAGTCTGACCCTACAGGGCAGCAATTTTTCACCTCTTTTGAGGCATTGTGATTGGAGAGAAGAGAGTGATAGGAATCACTACAAGTCTACAAAGAATAATTTCTGAGAAACAGTGGTGTAGCTGGTGTTGCATCACTCACAGAAATGAAAGCAGAGCAAAGAAGGGAAAATACAGCAATAATCTTCACATATGTACCTGGCTACAGCCAAGGAAAGGAATAATCTCTTCATGATGACTGTATTAGCTAGGAAAGAAATATTATGCTTATGTTTTCGTGAAAACAGTGAGGTCTTGGTATCAGGTAATTCATACTAGTAAAACAGGTTTGCTGAGAGAGCTGAATAATATCAGCCATTGCAGAGTAGTTTAGAACAGGGAATGTAAAAATACAACAGGAACAACACAGGCATAGCATTAGCTATGTCTAGGGGGTTAGAGGTGTAGAGTAGTTAGCTGTCCTTAGTTCAGATGTTCTTTTGTGGTTTTGTGAATTTAGGAAGATCAAATGCTTCTTCCAAAAAGAATGCAGGCTTACAATGTAATTACTAGGGTAATGTAAAGAGATTTGGGATGTTGTCTCAGCCCTGCACTATGCTGAGATAACAAGTATCAAGAACAGAGAAGCTAAAAGAAAAAAGAGTCATTACTCAGTTAAATAAGCAACAAGCAAACTACTCTTGGTGCTGGAAACAGCTGCATTTTCCATTAAATGCAAAGTGTTGACATGCAGTAGCAGTTATTTCATCTACTATTTGAAATAGTTTCAGGTCTCCGGCGTTTCTGCAGTAGAGTTGCACCTCAGGCCAATGGAGCCTGAGTTGCATTGAGGCCAGTGGAGCAAGCTAAGATGGAGGTTCTGTGTTTTGACTGCTTTTAGCTGCCTGGGTGGGCTCAGCAGCTCAGATATCTCCATGTAAGTGATTTCTTCATCACTGAAGTGTAGGGGATGTACTGGATCTGGCTAGGGTAAAGTTAATTTTGTCTGTTGGGTCCTTTATGCTGCTGTGGTTCGGATTTTTGACTGATGACGCACCAGTGCTTTGGCTGTTGCTGAACTGTACTTGCACACTGTGAAGGCCTTTTCCTTTTCTCACTCTGACAGTAGACCACGGGTGGGGAAGAGGCTGGGAGCAGACACGGACTGACAATTGACCCAAACTGTCCAAAGGTGTATTCCATGCTGTATGACATCATGCTCAGCAAAAGAAGTTGGCGGGAGCAGGAGAATTTTCCAAGGTAGCTGTTGCTCAGGGACAGGTTGGGCTTGTGGGAGTTTGTAAGTGATTGCATCTACATCACTTGCTTGGTTTTTTTCCTCTTCCTTAACTCATTAAGCTGCATTGATTTCAACTCACATATTTATCTCATTTTTGCTATTCATATTCTTTCCCCAATCCTGCTGGGTGCATGGAAGGGTAGTGGAGAGTAAATGAGTGTTTGAGTGATTGCTTAGTTGCAGGACAGGCTCAAGCTGGCATGGGAGGGACGGACACAATCTAGCTCAGGGGTGATGTGGACCCTGAGCTGGGCCAATGCTGCTAAGAGCTGAGTGATGTGTGCCAACACAAAATACATTTATCTTCTCAGATGAAATACGGGTGGAAAACAGTTTGACTGCCTAGTCTCTGCACTGCAGTAGGCAATGGGGATCCATCCTTGAACATGTTTTTCTAATCAAAGTCAAGAAAGAATTTTTTTTCAAAACCCTTGATAATATCTACTTTACTGTGGTAAAAAAAAAAGAAAGAAAACCAATCTCATGATCCTCCCCTGAAAACCCAAACCTATGCCATACAACTCTGATAAAAATTTTGAATACATACGCTGTTTGAGTGGCCTGTCCAAATTAAAGTTTATATGACTCTGAGTCAGTTGAGCTAAAGATAGAAGTGTTGCATCTTGGGGAGAAGACAATTTATCTTCCTGTCTGAGAAGGGCCATGAACATCTGAGGGCTGAAAACATATTCCCATATATTATGAAACACTAATTGCTTGTCTAAGAAGATGTGTTTTATTTCTGTTCCAGCTCTACACAGCAGAGAGTGTTAGAGTGATCAGTGGAGCCATTCCCACTAGGAACTGTTGATTTGGGTTTGTTATTCTATTTGAAACCTTATACAATGTCAGAATGACCCTGAACAGCGTGTACTAGCAGGTGTTTGTGTAAGATTGCATCAAATGAACATAAACACTGTGAAATTTCTGAATAATTACTGCCTAAATGAATAAACTCCCTGTTTGAATTGGTTCTCACAGTTAGAGTGGAAAGAAAACTTCAGGGAGCATCAGGAGAAAGCACAAAATCAGCTCTTAACACCACAAAATGTGCACAAAAATCTTTCTCGTGTTTTCCAAACATGCTGATGAGTCACTGAAGATATTGCCATTTCCAAATTCATTTTCCTGGATGCAAAGGGCTCTACCTTCAGTTTCTTCCAAGGAGTTAGCATCCCAGAATATGACCAAAATTTCAGATAGGTGAGACACTCTGTCTGCTGCATGGCCTCCCCCACAAAGAGAGATGAGTAATTATAAGAAGTTCATAACTTCTTTTACAGAGAAAGATCCTTCCCTTCTGAGCAGAAAACACATAAATGTGCACCAGATCAGAAGTTTATGAGAGGAAATAATGAGATATAACTTCATTCTTATACTCCAGCCACATAGGAACACCAGTGTTTTCAGTTGGTTTTATTCATTGTTTAAAAATGTTCACAACTTGACAGAACTAAGAGACATAGATATATATATAGATAAAAGCTTTTTTGGTTAATATACAAAATTCTTCATAGCCCAAGACCCTGTCTTTGGAACTATCAAAGAACTCAGTAATTTTCAGCAGTGAAATAAAAGTCAACTCATAGAAAATGTTTATGTGGAGGATGTGGAGCAACAACAGGTGAAGAACTGAAAACTGTTTTTCGTTCCAAACAGATGGGGTAAAAATGTTTTCTCTAGTAAGGCCATTGTTATCCTGGAGTTTACACTTGATGCTCCAAACTAACTACGACCACACGCATGAAACTCGTTATAAACATGATGATAACTGTTTTACTGTTTCAGACTTTGTTCAGGTTATGGTGGCACTGAGGGGTGAGCACGACCTGGTAGCTAGAGTCCCTCCCAGAACTCATAGCCAGGGGGCAGGGTAGGCCGGAGGCAGAATTTTTCAGGATGTTTCTGTGGAGAAGAAAGAAACCCCAAACCATTGTGCAGGTGGAAGGGAGTGCAGTCATAAAATGAAGGACTTGAGGGTAGTCTGTATTCGTCACATTATAGATACATGTTTTACCTACCAACCTTTGTTCAGCTTTGTCCACCAGCTTGTGCTGGTGGAGGAAAACATGTGCTCCTTCTGCACCTCATCTGTGCTCACTTTGGTCAGTTTAAACATGCAATTGTCATCAGAGAATGCAGCCTGCAGGATACCTGGTCCATAGTGTTTGGAAAGGCAGAAACCCTATTGTTGTATACTGCCAGCTTCTTAGCCAATATTCTTGTGGCTTCTTGTTATTAGAAATATCTGCTTTCTGTCTCTAATTAATTGCTTTCTTTTATATTCCTGTGTCAATACAGGTTTTTTGTTAGGGTTCCTCCCTTTCCTCAAGTGAATTTTTATTCAAAAATATGTTAAGAGGACTAGAGAGGCCATTTGTTCAAAGATCCTGCAACATGTTGATGTTTTGGATTGTAAATAAGAACTTTGAAATAAAATGTAATTAGTTAATCTTTTTATGGAAGTATTTGTTTAAGTCCTCTGACATTAACTCCCATATGGTAACTGCATTATGGATTTCTTATGATTCATGATTTATAATTAAGCTCCTATCTTGAAAAATACTGTATGGTTATTTTGTTGTCTGTGTGAAATACTCATTTATCCAGCTTTTAGCCAAGAGAAAATACCTGAGTGTAGCAGGTAGGTGGGGTGTTGCAGGAGTGAGATCTCAAAGGGATATCTTTGGAAAAGTGCCATTATTGTCTTGTTTCACATACTTTACTACAGTGAAAAGCAAAAAAATCTTATCTGTCTTGGTATGTGGCACACTTAAAAACTGGAGATATCTCATTATGGAATCTGAAAAGGGATATGTGGGGTGTGTTGAACATCCCCTGTGGATGGGTAGCTGAAACAGGGGATTACTGAAGCTTCATCACATCACTGATAACTGTGCAGGGCAGGAATAGTGGGCACAGCTGTGATGACAGCAAATTTACACTGCTGAAATCTTATCCTTCTTAGTGGTGCAGGGGGAAAGTGGTTGCACACAGAAATTTATCTGAAATTTCCCAGAGACAAGCCAGTGTGTTTCCAAATAATTTTTCCTTAGAAAAGTCCAGCACAGGGACAAAGCTTTAGGAAACTGTCTTGGTTTAGGGCAAATTTGGGAGGAAATTTCCGAATGGGGTTCCTCTGAAGAGCAAATCCAAACAGCCCCTCCCCCCAGCCGGTCTGGGGAAATAACTCCCTCAGAGAAGAGTGGAAAAAGCCTTATTTATTTAACAAACAAAATGCCCACAAGCATAAAGAATGAATAATAATAATAACAATAATAATAATATGAAACAATAAAACCTCTCACTGCTCCGAAGAGAGATGGCAAAACTGAGAGTCCGTGCCAGGAGTCTGTTTATCAGTCCCTTCAGTGCTGAAAAATGCCGAGTCCCGGCTCGGTGGGCCACGGGTGCAAGATCCCGGTGCTCCTCTGGTTTTTTCAGTCCAGAGCAGATTTAAACAATCTCAAAGAAAAATAAAATAATAAAAAAAAACAGTCCAGGAAAGCTTCTTTGCCTCAGCTAGCTAGACTAACAAAGGGGAAAAAAAAACTCTCTCTGGCTGCCCTCCGTGCATCCGACGAAGGAGAGGAAAAAAAACCACACAGTCCCAAGGACGAGAGCAGATTCCGAGGAGTGAGTTTGTTTCTCAAAACAAACTGCGCGCTTCTTCTTTCCCTGCTCACTCTCAGAACCAGTCTTAAAGGTACAGAACACAGAACAGACGATGTGGGGATACAGGCATCATAGTCACCCTAGGACAGAAACCCATAATATGGACCATAAATAGTTTATTGGTAGACTTTGACCTACCCAATCATCTGGTTCTTGTGTAAAACTTCTATAATTCCAGAGGGAAAAGGTGTCATTGCTACAAGTAGCCTCTTGCTACATAAAAAAAATATTTTAGTTTGAGTCTGCACATTTCATACACCTTGATTTATGACAAATGACATCCAAGGGATTATCTTCCTTTACGTACTTATAAAGGAGCAGGAGACCATTCTGCACTTTAAAAATCTCCTTTCTCCCAAGTCTCAAAATATAGGCAAAATAAATACAGGCAAAACGAACTTTATTTTTTCCCCACTGCTTTCCTGCTCATGAAGTTCTTTCTTGTATCTCATGGGAAAGGAGTATTTCTCATAGGCAGTTTTTGAATCAGTAAAATCTTGCTACCAGTAAGTCACCATATGGTCAAGGTTTAAACACTTTAAAATGTAATGAAACAATGTGTAGGGTTCTAATGCCTTGAAAATTGCTGTACCTTCATTTTTTTCCCATTGTGTTTTTAGTTTCTGGTTCCATTCCCTCATTTTTAGGTACCTTAGGGTTCTGCAATCATTCAGATCATTAACTTTTGGCATTTGCAAATTGATTTTATTACCTAGCTGACAACCATGTGGTTGATTTTTTAAGTGCTTCCTAAACTTCAGTGTGCTTTGATATTTTCAAGAAGATATATAATAGGATATTTTTTCAGCATCACTGCAGTTAAGAAGGGATTTATATTATTAATGAGTAGCTTAAAATAATATTTAGAAACATAACACCAAAATAATACTGTTCATCAGGGCTTATCATTTATAATGAGGACAGCTGTGACAACATAAGATTTTATGGCTGAGATAAAGATGAGTCTTTGGTATGAATGTGGAGGTATGAATGTGTGAGCCTTTTGCATGAAAAAATTGCTATTTGCGAATTAGGTGAATACAGAAGGCCAGGTAGTACAGAGTTGAGATGCATGGTAGGCAATATGCTGACCTCCATTTTGGTTTATCTGCCATCAGGGTTAGCCCCTGGCAGCCAGGGATGAGAGAAATAGAAATGACAGCTGGGAACTGAGCACAGGGTGCACTCCTTGCCATTTTGCCCAAAGAAAAATGTGTCCAGAAACTGCCTTGATCTCATATTGTAAATTGATCTCCCATCCAGGAATCCACCGCTACCCCAAATTAGAAGTAAATAGGATTTGACCAGATCTGAGGGTGCACTGGGAGCAGTGCTGGGCTGTGACAATTTGCCTCCCTTTTTCTTTCCCAGGTGTGTTTGTTTAACAAGCAATCTGCTCAGCTCACAGTCCCAACAGCTGCCCAGCAGTTATGGTAAGGGGAATCCAAGTCTGCTGTCCTTTGCTTACATTTGAGAGCAACTATCACAACTCAGGGGCCTCTTTCTGATGTAATATGGTCATTTTCTAATGAAACCAGCTTTGTTTTCCTTTTGTTCTGACACTACTAGCTTTTCTTGGGAAGTGCTAAACTCTTCGCTTTGCCTCAGCCTTCACAAGTTCTTGCTGTCTTGAGAGATTAGATATACTTTGGACAATGATAGTCTCAAAGTGCCAGTTTGCAGAACAACTAGCCAGAAGTAGATGAGACACTGCCAATGAGCCTTCAGTGCCTGAATTTTCATTGTGAGGGCACTTTTTACTCTGTGTTTCAGGAAAAGTGCAGAACAGAGCTTTTTCTGTGTCATCCTTTATTTTACATGTTGCCCCGATCTCCTTTAATCACCCTCCCCCCATACAAACTGCTGCTTGTCTCTAACAACCCCTCAACATACATCAAATGTGTTGCACTTCCATGAATACTTATGAATATAAGTATTTATTTTTTTCCATCTTGTTTTTTTTAGGTAGAACACGGCACATTAGGAAATCCAATGTATATAAAGATGACTTATTGTGAGTTTTTCAAATTACATTTATTTGTAATCAGTTTGGCTGTGTTTAGCATTATAGCTGGCAGACCACAATGTAAATAGAAGAAAAACAGAAACAGAAGTTTCAGGTGTACATCCATAAAAATGAAAACACTTAAACCCTTGGATGTTTTAATGCACAGCTTGCATCAAAGTCAGATCACCAAGTTATATTAGTAACTTTTAACTTTTACACAGGGTCACCAGGGACAGGAAGGTCGTTTTTCTTTACACTAAAAAATGTATGAAAAGGTACAAAAATATTATATAACCATGTCTCTTTGACAGAACAGTAACAAGTGACATTAATGGGAAGAAAGGTGTCTGCCTCCTCAGAAAGTAAGGTCAGCTGTGGTTATTTGCCTAAATTTAGATACAACAGGGGACTTACTCAGATATGCAATACTGCATACTCTCACCGTGTTTACTACATGTGCTTCAGTGAGCTGAATGGAGAAAATAATCTTGAACCTTTTTATCAGAGTATTTTCTTGCAGTTTACTCAAACAGCCTGTCATATTTTCTTTAGGTGAAGAAGACTAACCATTTTCCTATCTCTCCCTGTTGTGAATTGAACTAATGATGGCACCTAAACCATCACTTACAAATGGGGCAGCCCAAGTAGAAACTTGTTACGGTCCAGACTTACCAGCAGACATCACTGCCATGGTCAGACTTACAAGAGGTGAAATTCAGTCTGCATCAAGGCCTAAAGTTTGTGACGACAGCAAAATGGGCCAGCAGCAGAAGTGTTGCAGACAAACCATGGTCTCAGAGGGACATTTTGGGTGGCCACCAACAGAAGACAGAGCTTGACAGAGCTCATCTATTGCTCTCATTAATGCCAGAGAAGTGTTTCACTTTAGAAAGAGATGTTTTTCTCTGCTGAGTTAATATTCAAAGCACTGGCAGCTTAAGGAGCATGGCCTATTTTACTGACAACAGCTATTTATTATGGACTGGCCAGTGGGTGCAAATAAATGGTGTAAGGTTGAATCAGAAACAGTGAGTCCACTCCAATCCATGTCAGACATCTACAGATGAAACAAACTCATACTAATTGTGCCCCATGGAGGCCCTGTAGAGTGCAGGATTAATGTGATTAATGGTCTTTGGTATATAATAACTGGAGCAGATGAAGGATGAAATATGGTTGATTGTTTAAATTGTTCAGAAATGAGAAAGATCAGCCCAAGGTCAAATGTGAGACAAACAGAAAGAGAATTAAGCACCATTTGACAAAAGCTGTCCTGACTTCTTGAAAGCTAGTGTGTCAATTAGCAGGTACTATGTGTTCATCTCTTAGAAAATACAATGGGAAGTTATAATAATAGCCTCAATAGAGTGACTTCAGGAAAGTATATCCCATGGAGAAGATGGATGAATTCAAAGGGTAAATAACATTTCTTATGAAAACAAAATCCCATAGTCCTGATTATAGTTATTGTTCTAATTGATGAGAAAAAATTAAAAAAAAAAAAAAGAAAGAAAAAATATTAAAAAAGAAAGGAAAAAAGAAAAAGGAAACCAAAAAAAAGAAATTGAAACTGTAACATAAGAAAACTGGTCTTGTTTTTCTAACTAGCACCAAAAATAGGATTTGAAGAAGAAATCACAAAACCTTTGAATATTACATGATAACGCAACAAAATACAATGCAATAATATATATGCTTCTTCCGAGCCTGAAATGTTCTGCGGAAGTTGTTTGTTGGTCAAATTTCCACCTGGAAGATTTTTATGTTGTCTAAGCAGTGAGAGCAACTGAAATTTAAAACTCCACCAAATTTATTTGACTAAGTATAGCCATAAAGCACAGAGAAGCAGCCAATAACTCTATATCAATTTTAGGACCTTGATCTGATCTTCCATCAAAGATGTATCTTGGACTCTCTTGGGCTCAGTAAATAGGGCTGAGCAGATCTCTGACTAAAGGAGTGAAGGAGAAGCCTGCATGTCCATTTCGTGCCCTCTAGGCATGCCTGACAGGCACAGACAGGATATGGTTGTACTTCGTGATAAAATGTTCAAAATATTCTATATTTTAAAAACAAGAATTGTGTTTTCAAATTTTTAAATTGAATACATACATATGCATTCTTCCTCCTTCATCTTCAGCAAATAAACTTCAGTCATTTGGCATTTTCCCTGTTTAAACTTAATGTCGGACTAATAATTAGTTTGTGTTTGTCTATGACCTTACATGCTACAATGTAAGAGTACTCTTTTAATGTCAGAATTTTAATCTTTATGGGTCCTTTTGATCACTGGTTCATATAGACACAATGAACTCCACAAAATGCAATAAGTGAAAACCTTTATTTTAGATCTTAACTGAAATAAATCCCTGAGTCTTTTGAACTGGCAGTGAAAACTCTTTTTAGACATGTACAAGACACTGTCCCTATGGCTAAAATAGTTCTCAGTCAAAACAGCCATAATTGTTATCTAGTCATAATTAAGAGCTTTGTTTTCTGTAGGGAAAGCACAGATTCTCTTAGAATTGTTTGATGTGCAAGGATTTGATAATATAGTAGGAAAAATAATGATGATGACGTTTAGACTTGTCTTTGTTAGTTGTCAGTGAGATCATGTTCTCCAGTCACTTCTACTTAGGCGGAACCAATGCTGTAACCCCTAAATTTCTTGGTGATAAGTGACACATTACATTACACTGTCCATTACAGGAGAACCAAAGGCAGACACCTGCAGAATTTGTATAGAAGGGCAGGGCATTTCTCCTTCTCAAGCTGGTTCTTTGTAGGTGGCAGAATGATGTGTGACTGAAAAAGATCAGAGATGCATTCTGCACTTATGGGTGCAGACCAGTCAGTAGAGCAACAAACTGATTTGCAATTTCCAACTCTTTCATAGATGTGAGGAGTGAAAATTGCAATTGTTTCATAAAATTTAGCATTCATGATAGGTTTTCCAGGATGATGCTGAAATAACATGTCAATTCATAAATTTTCTTGTGGGAAAAGGGTTGCTTCACAGAGCAGTGAGGCATTTTCCTACTCTCTCTGGCTGCAGTGTGGCTACTATAACCATATCCTTTCCCTGAAACTGTATTCTGTCTTACCTAAAAAGGAACTGCTGATCTAGAAAAGCACAGAGTATCAGTGGCATTCGGAGAGTCTTGGGAATAGCGACCTCTGGGGGTAGTTTAAAGACCCAACATTCAAAAAGTGCACATGCATTTTAGGTCTACAATCAACAGCAGTGAGCAAACACCCCCAGCAATGTTTGCCACCCCATGACTATGTCCCCATTTGGCCCCTCACCAGAACTTGCAAACACACACCAAAAAATTCGTGCAACTAGATCAGATGTGAACTTCACAAGTGTTTCTTTAATAGAAGAAAGGGTTATCTTTACACTGACAAAAAACTAAGCACCAATAACGAAGAACTGTTACATAGAACGCTTTAAAAAGTATTAGGGAAGGGTGAATAGAAAGCCAGATAAGATTACCACATGAGTGACATGAACAATACATTCCAACAACCCCCCTACAAACTTTCTATTTATTGGCACAATGAAACCATCTGCAGATAAACTACATGAAAGCAGTATTATAGAAAGTAATTCCTGGTGTGAAAGGAGATAGAACAAATCACCCCATCCTTCCATTTTTTGCTTACATAAAGCATATACTGTGCTTTTCCCCTGTGCAATTCACACAAATTCAGTACTGAAACTTTCTTCCTCTTGTACAACTGTTGCAGGTCTGCAGAAGAAAATTGCTGCATGAGCGTTAGGTGGTGTGATTTATCAGAGTGAAATTGCTTTTCATGTGGAAATTGTAAGCAGGAGATGGAGGCACTAAGGAGGAAACAGAAAAAGAAATTATAAAAATGAAATGCTCTTAAATAAAAAATTAAAGCTACTTCTGAAAGAGAGGAAGCGGGAAAGACTGTCAAGGAGAGGTCTAGATTCCTAGAATCATCTCTGGGTTTTTTTTGTTTGTCTATTCACAGAAATTTGTCTAATTTTTTTTTTTTTTTTTTTTGCTATGTAGAGTAGATTACAAATTGTCAGAAAAAATGAAGTCCCACATTTTCCTATTACAAGCTTTAGTATCAGGTTCACTTAATTTTCCTGTTCTCTGTTGTTTCAGATCAAACCACTTGCCTAAAGTAAAACTAGTTTGTAATTTTTCTTGCGGTCCATTTCACATAGCTTCTTGTACTGTGGACAAGTGAATTGGGCAGCAATCTTGTCTGGAACAAGCTCCAGCTTTAGGTGATAAATTTAGAGCAATACTTTGGATCTGTGGGTTTACTAATTTTATGATGGATGGACGACACTGAACGATGTGCTAGAGGGAAGGGATATCACCCAGAGGGAGCTTGATAGGCTTGAGAGGTGTGAATCTCTGCAAGCCTCCTGAAGTTCAAAAACACCAAGTGCAAGGTGCTGCACCTGGGTGGGGAGAATCCCAACCGCAAACAACACAGACTGGGCAGAAAATGGATTAAAACCTGCCCTGTTAGAAGGACTCAGGAGTGCTAGAAGCTGGACTGACCAGGCCCTGAGCACTTCATAGCCCAGAAAGCCAAACATGTCCTGGGCTGCAGCGTGGGCAGCAGGGGAGGGAGAGAATTATGCTCCACCTGGAACCCTGCATCTAGCAGGTTCCAGCACAGAAAGGACCTATTGGAGTTGGTCCAGAGGAGGGCCACAAAGATGGTCAGAGGGCTTGAGCACCTCTCCTGTGGCTGAAAGGGTTGAGGTTCTTCAGTTTGGAGAAAGAAGACTGGAGAGACCTTACAGCAAGCCTTCCAATACCTAAAGAGGGCCTGCAGAAAAGCTGGAGTGGGACTTGCGGCAAGGGCCTGTAGTGATAGGACAAGGGGTAATGGTTTTCAACCGAAAAACAACAGGTTTAGATTGGATATTAGGAAGAAATTCTTTACTGTGAGGATGGGGAAAGACTGGAACAAGTTGACCAAAGATGTTTTTCCCATCCTTCAAGGCCAGGTTAGATGGGATTTTGAGCAAGCTGGTGTAATGGAAGGTTGGGTTGAAATTAGATGATCTTTAAGGTTCCTTCTAACCCAAGCCTTTCTATAATTCTGTGATTCTATGATTCTATGATTTTATGACTGTGGTCTGAAAAGGTATGAAGGAGGCCATTATCACAGAAACAACAATTATTATGGCAGGTTTTTTATGCATTGAAAGTGGCCACTTCCTTCAAGGATCTGCCTTGTTAACAATGCAGGCTTTGGTAGGGATTCACCTAAGACAGTAAATAAAAATGAAGGACTTCTATCTTCCCTAGTTTGTGATTCCTGGTAACTCCAGAGTTAAATGCAGCCCCTTAGCCTCTATATGTGATTTCACAGAAAGTGTTTTGTACAGATCTTCTTTCACTAAACATCTGGTAACCAGAATATCCAACTTTGCAGAGAAACACCTCTAGCAAAAACAAACAACCATCGATGCAGATACAATGCAAGTACGCCTGTAACTGTACCAACCTCCCACCAAGAATAAACAGGAATTCTTAACATTTCCTTTTTATCTTTGGTTATGTAATCAATGAAAGAAGTTAACACAACTCTACATTGCAGCTACTTCAGGTTATATTTTGTTTAACCCTAAGGGGCTGACACAGGAAAGAAAAAATAATGTATTTGCAAGCAAAGGCAAGAGGGGAAAAAATCATTATTAAGCACACTGTAAATTTATTAATTATCACAACACATAAAAACTCTGAGAGTATTTTTGTTTGTTTGTTTTTATTTGTCAGTAGACTGTTACAAGGTTACGGCAACATATAAAGTGACAAATGTTTTATTACACTTTCCAAAATTTCCTGTCAGTATCCATTGAATATTACTAATTTCAGCCCTATTCAAACATACAGATTCCAGTAATTTTTTTTACAGCATTTGAAGTTTTCTCATCTCTGGCCTTCCAAGTGTTGAAAGTGACTTTTATTTCCTGCTTTATCAGTTCTTTAAATACCAACAAAATACTTAGATAAATTACAACGGCTAAAATCCTCCTGAGGTTAATATTTTAGAGTGAAAATTCTGTTCTTTCAGTCATAACTGCTTTTGTGAAAAGTGTCAGTGGCATATGAAAAAAAAAAATGAAGTGTGGGACTCATCAGTGTGCAACAGTTGTTCTGTACAAGTGATTTTTTTTCCTTAAACTGAATTTCCTCATATCTTCTTTGATATGGTTCTCCTAGTGACCTTGCTGTCACAGAAGTATGTAGCTGATGTACTCAGCTGAGTTACTAAAGGAATTTCAAATACTGACCTGTTTTTATTTTCCAAACCCAGCTTTTTATTGTAGTTGTTGTTGTTGTTGTTGTTGTTTTGATAATTTGGCATGAATGTGAAGCTCGCATTTAATTATGCTATATATCAGCATCATTTTCTGAAACCTAAATTTCTGTTTCCAAGCTAAATAGAAATGGCAGTAACAAGTCAATAAAATACCATAAATGACTACTATATGAAGAGTAAAAACTAGTTTCAGAATCTTTGAACAGATATGTAATAAAACTTTTCAACAACAACAAAAAAATTCTATCTTCCTAATTTCTGTCAAACTGATGCTGGGCCACCCTTAAATCTAAGCAGCTGCATTGACAGAGTTTATGCTACTTAAGCATTATGTCACTAAGCAGATGTTAAACCATATTGATATGATATTGATTATTTCAATGGGCTTGCATTGAGATCCCTGCTAGAAAAATTTCAACAGCAGCTTGTTTGAAGAACAAGACCACTCAAAGAGCAAGGATCAGGCATGTGCTCAAATCTGACATAGCCACCTGGAGCACATGGTCTTAAGTGTTCTAACTTTGAACATTCATTTTAATATTAGAATCAAATTTCAGACTTGTTTTAACTTGTTGATTTTGCCAGCATATTCATAAACTACAAAATTCCCTCTATACAGTGATGGCAATATGAAATTCCTTTTAAAAGCCTAACAATTCTCAAATGGGTAAATATCTCTTTTCATATACATATGTATGTGTGTATCTCTGTCTACCTGCCTGTATATAAATAAAATTCCTGTATTTTCTAAGTAGGAATAGACTGTCTAGTTTGGGAGAGGAAAGATTTCAGTCTGTTCTTTCTACCAAGTAATAGGGTGTGCCAGGAATGGGTGAGCTCATAGGAAAAAAGGTAGGGTAAGTTTGAGCTGGCTGGGTTGGTCTTGGGCAGGAAGTGTAAGATGAGATGGTTCTTGTGTTATAAACCACTGCTGTAGGTTTTTGAGGGATCTAGCAGCAGGCATGGATTTGTTACAGCTGCAGGAGGTCACAGCCCACCTACGACCTTCTGCCTAGCTGCTGACTGGTATTTTCATTTGTCACTCAGTAAATGCCACGTGGTCTCTTCATGGGCCCGTTATCCATCTGACTGAAGGCCTAAGAAGCACCCAGAGCACTTGTAGCCCTGCGAGTGCTTCTGTTGTCATCTCAGTCCTTCACGGGACTGCAGAATGGATTTCACTGTTTGCATGATTTTCCAAAGCACAGGGGTGACTGAACAAACCATAATATATGTTGAAGGACTCTAGCAAACAAGGATTAGAAAATGCCCTCAAGAACGCAAGAAATTTTGAGAGATATCACCACGTAGCAAAGGGATGTTATCACTTTCTGTCCAGATGTTGAGAATATGAAGAAATCAAATAGCCCTAGTTTATTCTCCTCTTAATTATCAGTGAGAATTCTTCCCTTTGAGCATTAAATCACTTATATTTCTTTTGGTTGTGATGGATAACAGGTAAATAATTTGGGAATATCTGTAGAGAGATGCAAGGGTTGAAAATATTTGCCCATATACTCTAGGCTTTAGAAGGAGTGTTCAGCTTTAATTTTTTTCACAATAATATTTTAATTTATGTTCATCTTAGAAAAGCCTGAACATAGTAAATACAATAAGAATATAAATTAGTGGAGTAGCAGGAAACCAATCCTGAAGACAGTGAAAGAAAGCACTATGTCAAACAGAGAACACCCCAGAATTTGCAACCTCTGTAAAGACAAATAGATAATTTTTTTACTTGTGTTGTTTCCAGTCAAATGCAAGGTGCTTAGACTACCCAGCCCAAAAGGACAGTGGGGTTATGTTCTTATTAAAAAAAAAAGGAAAGAGGGAAAAAAATACATTGATTCATGAAGTTTAGAATTCAGCAGAAAAAACCTATAATTTATCAGCTAAGATTAAATATTGAGACTTATTAACATTTATATTGCACTGTTTTCTGGAAAAAGACATGTCTAAGCTACATAATTTCATTAGTATTTTGGTCTAATCTGTGTAAAGAATAATTGGCTTATTTAAAAGCTGGTTAAATGAATATTATTATGTTAACAATAGAGCAGCTCTAAACATATCCCATTAAAAAAAAAGAAAAAAAAAAAGGAAGTGTTACAGTGCATGGGAATGCTGGTGAGAAGGAAAGTAGGTGGAGTTTTATTTCCAATATAGCAACTAGAAAAATATTTTGATCACGGAACTACTGTGCTTTCTGCATTATTGCACTTGACCAATGTGGTGAATAGATAAAGGATACCTTTTCATGTACTCTGATGTCAGTGGGTACATGCACATCTTGCTGCCTTTGTACAAGGGAGAGAGATATTTCAGTTTCCCTTATCTGGCTGGGGAAGGAGCAGAGAGTTCGGGAGCAGTCTGATTCAGTTTATTTTCAGTGTACAAACCCCATGGAGCAAAAGTTTACAAGCATGGAGATCTGTGAGATCTGGCAAGTAAGGAGAAATGGACACCCAGGAGCTGATCTTAATTAAAACTGAGTGATGGTTTTCTCTAAACTGAGAATTTAAATGTGTTACGCAGTATCTACATGTGCAAAAATTATAATGCAGATCATCACTACTCCTTACCAATGGTTTTTGTTTGTTCGTTTGTTTGTTTGTTTCTCTTTTTGGTGGTTTCATTTGTTTGGGTTTTAAAGTTTTGTTTGTTTGTTTTTTGTGGGGGGTAATGTTTAAAATTTAGCTTCAAGATATGTATCTGAGTTTCCCCCAAAATCCTAGTGGAAAAAGACCCCGTGTTCTTTCATAGCCACTAAGTAATAAACGGCCAATTTGTTGTTTGGTTACTTGGGTTTTTTTCAGATCCTAAGAAAAACAACTACTATTTAAAGATGTGTGACTAAACTGCAGTGGTGTTGCTGCAGTTTATTGTGTCATTTTCTCCTGTGAGGAAGGTGAAAATATACCCTAGGAAGCAAGTCTCTGTGCCAGAAGTACCTCTGCCACTTGAGTTTCGTGTGGTGTGGTGAGGCAATTTTGTGTCTAAAAGAGTTGGCAATTTCATCTAGTATGGAAACACTAGTCCATAGTTTAGGCTTTCCCCTAAAAAGGAGGAATTTACAGCTACTCAGTTCTCAACCTCGCAGTTGTTTTTGCAAAACCAATAGGGGTTTAATGACCTACAACATCTGTGTTAAATGATGACTAGGGTAAAGGAGTTACTGGGAATGTTCATAGACAAAGGATGAATGAATAAATCCTGTTTACATATGAAAACAAACAAAAAGCAAAGAGAAGCTGAGCAACTTAAGTAAAAATTATGTATTTCATCACACTGCTAATTACACTATTCTCTGGAAGCTGGACAACTGAAGATTTTTTGTGAGTAACACTAACCCTGAAGAACTAGAGGTATCTTTCATGTTTTCTAAACATTTGTAACTCTTTCTCTAAGAGAACAATGCAATCAGTCTTAAAGTCAAGGGAAATTCATTATTATCAGTTCTCTTGAGACTAGAGGGGAAAAAACCGCAGGGAGAAGGGGTGTTTGTATTCCAGTTGACCAGCTATGTCTGTTGTGGATTGTACTACTTAGCTCAGACACATCATTTCACGGGTGCTACAAAGTGGATGTTCGCCATTCTGACAGTGGTTTAAAACAAGGAACTGCACTGGTTTTATCTTTGCTGTGCTCTCAGAAGGTTGTACATATTTTTCAACTCTTTTTTTCACTGGGCAAAGTCAACCCCCTTAAGCTGAGCAGGCATCTTTTTACTGGGACACGATAAAATCAACAATTCTTCCTCTGTGTGTGCTGCTTTCTCACCTGAATTTACCTTGGCTAGCACAACTGGATTTCATTCACACTTTCAATCATTTAAAAAAATGCTATGCCTGGCTTCCTTTAGAATGGTTAGTTTATTTTATGGCTCTAACTAGTGAGATCTCTTTGTGAAAACTATCAAGTGCAGAACAAATAGAAAAGAAATAGGAAAAGAAAATAAATAAAATCTGTATTTTCCAGGGGATCCTTCAGAGTTAACTGACTTACATCTTTCTACACCTACCTTCTTCCAAGCACAGAAACACTGTGCAACAGGCTAGTGGCGGATGGGAAAATTAATCTTTTGTTCTTTAGAAATAGACAGCAGCACTCTATTTGCTGTCAGCTCTCACTATCAACTATAAATCACAATATTTTACTCTATTTGTGACTTCTTATATATTTGTGAGTTCCATATGCATGTATATGGATACAGGACATGAATTCATTATATTCAATGAGGTTACATCAGACTGGTGACCTCTCACCCGTGGAGTTCTGTATTTTAAGCCCAGTTCTCTTCAACATCTTTGTAATTGACTTGAACACAGCACTTGAAGGGATACTGAGTAAGTTTACCACTGACACAAAATTGGGAGGAGGTGTCGACTCCCTCAAAGGAAGATAGGCCTTGCAAAGCAACATCCACAAATTAGAGGGCTGGGCATTCACCAACCACCTGACATTTAACATTCTGCATCTGGGGTGGGGCAACCCTGGATCTATAGACAGACTGGGGAATGAAATGCTGGAAAACAACACAGTGGGAAAGGACCTGGGGATCCTGGTTGATGACAAGCTGAATATGAGCCAGCAGTGCCCTGGCAGCCAGGAGGACCCCCGGGCTGCATCAGGCCCAGCATCAGAGCCAGACAAGGGAGGGGATTCTCCTGATCTGCTCTGCACTGGGGCAGCCTCAGCTCGAATGCTGGGAGCAGTTTTGGGTGCCACAATACAAAAAAGACATTGAGCTGTTAGAGAGTGTCCAAAGAAGAGCAATGAAGATGGTGAAGGGCCTTGAGGGGAAGCGGTGTGAGGAGTGGCTGAGGTCACTTGGTCTGTTCAGCCTGGGGAAGAGGAGACTGAGGGGAGACCTCACTGCAATTACATGTTGCTTGTGAGGGGAAGAGGAGAGGCAGGCACTGAGCTCTTCTCTGTGGGGATAGTGACAAGACCCTGAAATTGTGTCAGGGCAGGTTCAGGTTGGATTTTAGGAAATGGTTCTTCATGCAGAGGGTGGCTGGGCACTGGAACTAGGGTCCCCAGGGAAGTGATCACAACACCAAGCCAGACAGAGCTCAGATAGTGTTTGGACAATGCTCTTAGGCATATATTATAGTTCCTGGATTGTCCTGTGCAGGACCAGGAATTGGACTCAATGATCCTGATGGGTCCCTTCCAACTCAGGATATTCTTTGATTCTGTGATTCTAGGTTTCACAGTCAAATACACTCAATGTATGCACGCATGGAATCCACCAACAGGTCAATATCACACTTTATAAGAATTATCTCCAGTTCTTAGCCCATGCAGTATTTTCATTCTTAGCCCATGAATTAGCTAAATGCACTTTGTATGTGTTTGTGTTTAGGAAGGAAGAGACAGTTTTCATCTTCTGATAGACAAAAAGTGGTTGAATTCCACAATGTACCATTATAGGACACCAGTGCTAAAACTAGTAATGGAAGCAACATGCTAAGAATTTCCTTAACCATAAGGAATTGTATAAGACCTTGAGAAATTTATTTGCTCTCATTTAAGAAGACCCTTAATAGAAGGAAGAAATAAATCTTTAGGAGAGAAAACAGTCTGAGTGCATACTCTGATATGGTTTATCTTTTTGATTCAAAAAGCAGTTGCTGACTCTGAAGAAAGGCAGAATTGGAAACTGAATTACTCTGAACAGGCAAAAAAGATGTGCAAAGATTAGTCTACACTGCAGCAGCCTGCTGACCGGTTCTTGGTAACAAAAAATGTAATTCCCTAGCTATTATTTTCTTCTTGAGGTAGTTGAGTGCAACCACTGAGAATCTATGTAATCCATATTCTTCTACTTTAAGAAAGGAATAATATTTTCTCTTTTGTTTATAGGGTGTGATGAGGGACAGTCGAACTAAAATAGATGGACTTTTAAGAACTCAAGGTCCAAAATCCATTTTTATTTGAAAAACTGATTTGGAAAACTTCTATCTTTTAAAATGACAAACAAATGAAATTTCTGCTTTTTGTAAAGACCTGTGAATTTTCTCTCTTTTTAATTAAACTTAAATTATTTGATACTACTTCAAAGGCCTGAAAAGCAAACATGCACAGCTCTGATCTTCATGAGAAAGAGAAAGTCTAAATTGTGTATCAGAAATAAACATGCCACATTGCCTTGTTTGGAGCCACACCCCTGCCTTTAATATATACACTAGCAAAAATACATTGCACATTAAATATAACTAAAGAAAATTACAAGTCCTTCTCCTAAGATTTATCTCCTTTCTTTTCATCCTATTGCATCAACTTCCAAAATGCCAATGAATATGACACGTGCTAGCCTCGCGACCAGAGAAGATTTTAGGCAGCCATAGTCACAATTTGTCTTTTGATTCACATTTAAGCAATTTTCACTCTTCATGCAGCCTTTTCAGAGATACTAACCAATATCCCACCTATTCTGAGGTGAGAACATCCTAAATTATAAAGGCTTATTTTACATCCTGTACAGGACAAGAAACTACTAATTCAGCCCCTAGCTCTCTGCTCTTATAGAATGTGAAGCCAAAAATTTGGTAGAGAGTGTAGGCAGAGACAGCAGTGTTCCCTTAAGTATTAAAGTGTTGCAAAGTCTCTTGGGATCTTGGCTTTAGTTTCCCCACTGTCATATATGATTTTATCACACTGCATCTCTCTGCCTTTATATTCAGTTAAGGATCACTTGGAGCAATGTAGATGTCATCGTGAAATATTGTGAAATGGTTTTTACTTCAGAATAGTACCAGTACAAATTTTCATGGTTTCCAGGGTGAAATATTTTCATTGTAAGATTTCAGGCTTTTCCTGTGGTGCCTTCTTGGTGCCTGCAAGAGCAGACATGATTTCAAAGTCATGAAGAATAGTAGTGATGTCATGATGAGTGCATTAACACAAGTCTGTATTTTCACATGCTGTGTTGAAGTACTGGAAAGTTTAGAATGAATCCCACAGTATCCTTCTCTGTACCTCATGTATCCCACTATGCTTCCATCAGTGCCGCTACATGGCATTACAATGCAACACCTGCAAACATCAGTGTATTAAAGAGTCAAATTCCCATTTTCAGGAAAATGAAAAGAAGAGCAGGCAGGTAGTTTCTGATGTGTTTTCAGTCTTAAATTAAAACTTTCTACAGAAAGAATGAAAGCACAGGAAAAGAGAGACTGTAGTTGGTGAGGGGAAGGGCAGGAAAGAATCTGGCTGGGTGAGCTCCTCTCCATGCAGGTGGAGTCGATCCGCCACCAGAGGACTCCACCTGCAGGAATTTAATTGTGACTAGGGCTCACTTTGGCCTGCTCAGGGATACAGGTCTTTTAGTACGTGACCAATTAAATGTGCTCAGTGCTGGAAGAATGAAGACATGAAATACAATGCGGCAGTGACACTGCAATACTTACAAATAAAGAGCTATAGAAATATTTTGTGTTAAAAGGCAGGAAATATCTAGCCACTGTTTTATTCCTCAACATCCTGCAGAAAGTTTCCAGATAAAAAGCAGATAGGACATGCATTCCCCGTTACAGTGTGAGTAAAATCTGAACTTCATTCAGTTGAAAGAACAGGATCAAAAAGTTTTAGAACAGGGATATATTCCAAGAGTTGATCTCTTTCAAAAACTTCTGGTGCACAATTTTTAGGTTGTAGTTTTTCTCAGCCCAAGTACCTGCCTGAATCCTTACATATATCGCCAAGTGAAAGGATTAGCTCTGAAAACAATGGCATGATGCACTTCTTTCTGAGGAAAGTATTTAATCTCTTTTCAGAGCTTTTCCACTGACCCAAGCAGAGGCATCCCCAATTTACACTTGTGTAATTGCCCAGTGAATAGATAATGGTTGTCAGATACATTCTTTCTGGTATTGATGACTATTCCTCTCTTAGAAGGTGGGGAGAAGCATGTGGGCAGTTTGGAGGGAATGTGGACTTTTCATTTGATCAGGGGGACTAACATTTTTGTGATAATTATAATTTTATTCAGTACAATGTTCCTGTGGAGCAATACAGATGCTAAACTGTTATTTATCTTTATTTATCATCAAAAATAGAATTGAAAAACTTCTCTTTTTTTAATATATATCTAATTTTATATATATATAATCTATTTATATATATATTTATAAATATATCTATAAATATATATATTATCTAATATAGATATAAATATCTATTTAGAGTACTACAGCACTTTTATGAAAGGATGTATTTAAGATGCAGTTTTGGAATTGCAGTAGTAACAACATTTGTTCTGTGTGGTAAACAGAAGACTTTTGGCAGTGGGATGCTTTAGTTTTGAAAACTGCCAAAAATTGTTTGTTTATATACAGAACTACAGCTACTCACTGTGCCTGTGAATCATATGGAAGGGGTATCAGTGTAAACACAGAGCTGTAGTAAAAAAGTAGGTGTGTAGGAAACATGCATTATTATGCTGGCAAGCTAAGCTACAGGCAGCACCCTGTAATTAAGAGGGAAGAAAGAGGGTGTGGGGGAGAAGAGTTGAAGTCAAGCCTGGATATTCTAATGTAATTTTTGGAAAGGACTGCCGAGTAGTCTAAATGGTAATGGTTTTTGACAGTTTGATATGTATTTATAGCTGTTGCCAGCCCTTCCTGAATATTATGTAGCACTGTCTGGGATTTTCTGGGTTTATCACCACGGGCATGTAGGATTACAGCCTGATGAAGTCAAAAAGAATTACTCAGCCAACCCAATCTCTATACTTATATAGCGCCCTCCACACAAGGTCCCAGAGGGCTGCACAAGAAATACCATAACTGTCAGAAAGGACGGTGGAATAAAAATTTGCCATCTAGATTTGAAATTCACCATGGAGATAGGCTATAGATTATGTCCTAATAAAACTTCCAAAGAGCCAGTGCCCAGCAGGGCAGAGAATGGACAGCACTCATCACACACCCTGTTGGTAGCACTAAAGACATACAAGATGTTTTTGTGCTCAGCACATTCACAGTGGAAATATACAGATCAATAAAAATTTCCTGAGGCACCTAGAGGCTAGGTGAAGCGATCTCCAATTAAAACCAGATACTGGATGCATAGGATTTCCGTTTCCGCAAAACCAGTGGTCCATCCTACCTGCAATTTTCATCTGTTTTTGTCCAGTCCCTTTTTCTTTTTCCCTCTTAAGTGTTCCTAAAAATTTTATCTTCAAACTTTGCAGTGGCATCCATGATGCAGACACAGAGGTCTTCCTGATTTTGCCTATGTCAGTCTGTATTGAGCTGTGCTTCATCAAAAGATTTGCTAACCCTTCAAATGAACTTAATTTCTTCAAACAGAAAAATACGTCCAAATAACAATGAAGAAAATAAATTTAAACCAAATTACAGATTAAAGGCTTATCACTCACTAAAGGGCAATGGTGGAGACCAGACCCTGCCCACATTCCTTACCATAGACTGGTGGGGGAATCTTGTATCCCACACTAGCCTGCTATCACAGTTTGTCTTAAGATGGAGATTCTAATGTAGTTGCCCATAAATTGCTAATTATTAGAGGAATGATAGAAGACTGCTGATGTTGCAGCCTAACTGCAAACCAGCAGCTCCTTTCTGTGCTTTTCAGCACCTTGGCTCATTGACTTGCTATTGATCAGAATCCTTCAGAGCAGATGTCAACCATACAGGGAACCAAATAAAGCTCCAGGCTGCCTGAGATATAGAGAAGAAGTCTTTATGAGCACTGTGTGATTTGGGAAAGGATGTCTTGGAGGTGACCCAAAGGGTAAATGTACCCATAAAACTGGATTAGAGCATATATTTGGCCTGATGTTTGAAACTTTTACAGTCACATGGATCTGAGGGCAGGTATGCAAAGTTTGAAGTGTTTGCCCTGAGTTTTGCAGGACAGAGCACATGTGATCTCACTCTTTAATCAGAGTGTGTGTTTTGCAGAAGACCTCTGGGGACTACAGCCTTTACTGAAAAATCATGTTAGGACAATTAATGTTCACCACTATCACTCATGCCAAAGTAGTCTGTCATCAGCTTTTGAGCTTCTAGCCTAGACAGAGTTTGAAATGGTTTCTTTTAAGGTCAGTTATAGAGAACATAACAAAATGAGGCAACATATGCAATGCATATTTTGTGGGATGAAATACAGATGTCGCTGCAGCTTCAGTGCTTGAGAAAGTGCACCAATGGCAGCATTTTTGCTGACACTGGGAAATAATCTCTCTTTGCTAGTAATTGTTATGATTACTGCATTTGTAGGTGAAGGGTGGCTGATCACCTTCTCCTGTAAAATAAATCCATGTTTTCCACATGCAGGTTTTCACATATGCTTTGAAGAATAGTTAACTAAGTGATTTCCTTGAAAGCTATTTTTAACTGCTTTCAATAAAGACTTCCCTTTTAGCTATACTTTAATTCTTTTAATAATGAACCAACATCATAAGCATGTTTATTTACAAGAAGAAGTTCAAGAGCAACTTTTCTCCAGGCTGCCAGGTAATGATATTTTGGGGTGCAGCAGGTAAAAAGAGCTATAAAGCAGGAAGTTGAGAAATTTTCTGTAAAATGAAATAATAAGAGGGAAAAAAAAAAACCAACAAAAAACTTCATCATAATAAAAATGTTTAATTTAGATAATATTGGATCATTGTCTTCTGATTCTTTTCAACTTAATAAGGTCACCTGAAACAAAAAAGTTCAAAACACCCTGTTCAACATCCTGCTCAATCTTATTTACTGTTTTCTATTCTTCTTGCAAAAGAGAATGGTGTTGCAATTGAAATAGTGCAGCAAGAGGATTTGGTTTTTTCAAAGTGTCATTTCTGATAGAAAAATACTGGTTAGATACTGACGAGGTAGCCAGCTGTGTCCGTAAGAGGATTGTATTTCAGTTTCAGTCTATTTTTATAGCTTTTAATATTTAAAGAACTTTCAGGAAAACTTCCTTTAGTATTCCTTCCTTCAATTCTTTTGCCATATTGTCACAATTTTGGTGCACACAACCCAGGGAAAAACTAAGAAGTACCCATCTTCCATTTATCTTTTATCTGCTGTTTTTCAGGGAGGCATTTGTTGGATTTGTTCCCATATTTATGCTAGAGTGAGCAAGGATAACTAAGTGGCTTTTGTGCTTCAAGCAGGGTGATCTGGGGCTGAGCTGCTCTTCACTGCCTGTGTGAAAATGCCAGCCCATGAGAAAACTTGTCTCATACTGATGAGCTTTAGTATTGTGGTCCTTATTGCTGATATAAGTGTGAAGTCTTCCATCCACAATGTAGTTTGTGCAAATACTGTACAGTAGAAATTATTAGAGTGCCTTCATTTTTGATCAAAGTATTCATACACAAACACACAATGAAATGCATGAGCACAAAAAACACAGGCTCACATGCATACGCATGCACACAGTTCTTCAGTGCCTCATGAGAAAGAAAAAATTATTATCCTCATTTTTATGAGGCCAGCAATAGGGTTACCAGGCTAATAAATGAATCATGAATTATTCATCACGCTGCATGTCATGCGGTTCTTTTAAATTACAACTGAAGAAATGGTAAAATTGTGAGCCTCTACCTTTCTTACAAATCCAATTACAAATTTAATTGCAAAGGCACAATAACGTTTCTCCCCCTTTTTTAACCATTTGCTATTTTAATGAAACTAGAGGTAGCATCTTAGGTAGATTTCCATAATATACAGCTAATGAGATACAAGGGACATTAATAATTTACAGGTCTGAAGTGTACTGGACCCATGTGAAAGGACCTTCTACAAAGAATATCAGCACAGAAAAGTGATCACATATTTCCCAAACACCCTATTTAACAGAGACACTGGCTGCATTTATGAATTTTGTGTTTTAGCAGATGAATTTTTGTGAATATTCTGGACTGTACTAAGCAGAGACAAAGATATGCATTTTAATACTTTTACAAAATTAATTTTATTCAGACCCATCACAGGGAGGTGGGAAAATAATATTTAGATGTATGAGATTGTTTTACAATGGAAGCATTTGAAACTGTTGTCACATTATGATTCACATACCTCAGCCTTCTCTCTCAGGATATGTGTTTTCATTCATTTTATTGGAAATGTTTATATAATTGCATAAGAGGCTGCATAAACAGTCTTTATACAACTATATACTAAATTGTTAATGATATTTCTACCATTTTTGCCACTCAGCAAACAGATAAATAGGCAAGTCTACACTGAAAAAGAAAATTAATGTGGCAAATTTCAAATTAGGTAACCAGATCTTTAATACCAGAATAAAAGATTTATATTTGTTTATGCGACAGAGTCTAAGAATTTTTAATGAGAAAAACCAAAAAATCGTGATAAAATAAATACTCTGTTTCATTTTTTTCTTTCTTCTGAAAGCTCATTTTAAAGTTTATATTTATCCTATCAATTTTTATTCTTAACTGTAGACATGAAAATAATCTTCACAACAAAATGTGTTGAGGCCACCTATACAAAAAAAAAAAAGAAAACAAAGCAGAAAAATATTCCTCCTGTTATTGTCTATTCTGAAGTTCCATATTTGAACAGAAAACATGCAACATATTCAAAGGTGTGCTTAAACCCACCATTTACCCAGACCACAAAGGTACTGAGGGTGTCCAGACTCTGACAGGGATGAGGTTTTGAGTATATCTCAGTACTCATTGTCAAATTCAGTCATTCTGGGGACCCTGGAATGACAGAATAAGTATATTCTTTTGTAAGTTCTGTCCTGGGTTTATTGCTGTGTTTATTAGGCTTCCTTCCTTAGGCTTTAAAACTCTGGCATACAAGATGATCTCTCCATAAAGAAAGGCCAGGCTGCATGTTCTTCCTGAATTAGTCTACTGTAACTCCATGTCTAGCACATCATAAAATACTCTTCAAAACTAGTAATATGACTGATGAGGCACACACATTTTGCCTATCCCTCTGTTTTAAAATCATTCTCAAGCTCTCAACCATAAAAATTTTCATAGCTATGTCTGAAATGACAAAAATACAATGTTATCATAAATGTAGCTTAATGTAAAAATATATATAATGTACTGTGTTGACCAGAACTGATGGGAATTATATCTACTTTTATTCTGGTCCCAATGCTCATGCTGGGCACCTTCAGAAGGAGTTGAAAATTTCAGCAGACACAGTACCACAGCAGGGATCTAAGTATGAATGAATGAAAGGTACTACTCTTCAAAAATCCTCTGAGATACCAAAATACTTCAAGCCCAAGAGGCATCATCAATATACTCATGTAATTAGTGCTTCCGCAGTGATTTGCTGACCTCTAAACAGCAAACATCCAGTCAGGAAAAATTCATTAACAAGAAGAACATAACTGTCAGTGGAGGTCACTGGTTTAGAATAAACAAAAATACACATTTTTGTAGTTTCCAATGTCTGCAATAGCCTAGTCCAAAAATCTTGCCAGAAAACAAACTAATGAGTCGAGTGTCATCCAAGCAAATTGTCAATTGACTTCAAGCTTCCAAATTTGCATCTGCAGACCACCTAAGAGGTAAAAAGATCTCCGCTTGGTCTTTCAAGCCCCCAGCTGAGTTTGCTGTCTGACAGCAGGAAAATGCATCTTCTAGCTCTTAAACTGAGCAAGTTAAATATGAAAGAACATTGAAATAGAACAAATATGGAAACTGTCACACATAATCATTTTTAGAGAGCTCCTTTTTGACAATTACTGAACTTAAATCAAGGCTGAAAACACCATAAAACCACCACTGTCTTGCTTTATGATTTTTTGAAAACACATGTCTCTAGAGAATCATAAGCATGGCTTTTGGGATCCCTATTAAACTGTCTTTCTCTCAACCCATGAGTTTTTCTTGCTTTTATCCTTCTGTATTTCTCCCCAGTCCCAGCTTGGTTGCTGGCTGCAATTAAACCATGACAGAACTTCAAAAATCTGTGGAGAAGTGTGGAAAACCAGCACAATATCTCAGGGAAAGTGACCCATACTGAAATAGACCATACTAGAGGTCTGGCAGCTGAATTGCTGCCTCATGGAACAAAGCATTATTAGTGGCATCATAAGTGGTGGTATTTTGCTCTTATTTTGGTCTG
Organism: Trochalopteron elliotii; assembly: GCA_024734555.1. NCBI lineage: Eukaryota > Metazoa > Chordata > Aves > Passeriformes > Leiothrichidae > Trochalopteron > Trochalopteron elliotii. The sequence goes on from JANPWX010019780.1 coordinate 777,990, forward strand.
ACACATTTGGGTGTTTTTCCCTTCAAATATGTCCTCAGCAGAGGGGAGCAATCAAAAAAACACTTCTTTCTTCACTTTGCATCCCCTTAGCTCAAGGCTGACACCGTAACAGTCCATATGATACTTTAGCAGAATACACTGCTTTGTGGTATCACGGACCATGCTGTTCTCACAGAAAAAATTTGTTTTGGAACACTAAACTAATTCTAATCCAGGTGTTACCTGGATATGCCTGCACAGCCACAGAGTAAATGTATCTGCAGAAATTTAATCTAGCAGTGGTAATAGATGCAGAATAGCAAGGGCTTTCACAGAACTCAGAAATTACAGTATTTTGACATATTTAGGGGTCCTTGGAAATTCTGTAAGCATAAAATTGACACAAATTCTTGCGCTGGTGTTTTCATTTCTTCTGTTATTTTCTACCTAGGGTGTCTAGGCTTATTTTTCCTGCAATATTCAATTCACTTTGCTGTGCAAGAGTATGAAACAATCAATCTTTTTACATAATGTATCCAACTCTCCTCTGCAGACTGTACTGTAGGAACGTGAATTTTAGGTTTTGAATTTGTACTGTATTTGTTATTTGTCTGTATTTGGTATGTCCCTTCCACCCCCCCATTCCTACCCCTGTGGGTCCTCCTGATATAACCCCTCCCCCTTCCATTCCCCACTGGGTCAGTGTTTCCCTGCCCAGGGCTGCCCTGGTGAAAAGGGGACACACCACGCCCACTCTCTCTCTCTCCACTCTCTCACCATGCTTCCCCCATGGTGAGAAGGGGTTCTGGCAAAAGCCCTTTTCACATGGCTGCACTGGATAAACATCCTTATTAACCCAAGAGAGAGCACGATTCCTTCTTCCAAGCCTGACCCACGCAGCAGCTGCTGAGCTGACGGACCCACACGAGAGGTTTCTGTGGTCTGGAGGGATTCACTGCTAGCCGGTAGCAGCTCCCACCACGAGAGAAACCTCAACACTGTACATCTGGAGAACTAGTGTCAAAGACAACATGAACAAATGCCAAAATGGGAAAATGACAAATGGTGTTTGTTGCAGTTCTTTGGTACGTGTCTGTTTATCCTGAAACCTTGCTCATTAAACACCTTTTTAATAGATATAAGACTGCTCTGAAAATGTAACTGAACTGACTTTTAATCAAGATACCCAGTTCTGTTTAGTGCGGTTTGTGTGGCAAGTGGAGTACAAACAGCCTTTCTTTTAACATTTACTAGCTGAATTCCTCCTAAAAAGGGGCATAAAAAAGAAATCTCTGTGGAGCTGATGGTCGTGGTTTTGGGAAGGGAAGAAATGTCTTTTGAAAGGAGAAAGTGCAAAAAATTGCAATGGAAATTAATAAAAATTGACTTTGAGAGCACATCAGTGTTTTCAATAAAAGTTTTCAGTAAAATAATAACCCCTTTCCAAACAAACAATTCAAACTGTTATTTCACTAGACACTGGAAACTATTAAATAGGTCAAAATTCCTGTCTTCTGCTCCACTGCTTCAATATTATTCCTTTTCCCTCCCCTGCCCCTGAGTGTGTGTTTATAGACTTTTCATACCAATCTAAACTGAAGGACCTAATGCACTGTTTACCACATAAGTATCTTTGAGGTAAATTATCAAGTAAGTGAAGTATTTCACAACTGTTTGGGAAAAGATATCTTTCATCACTTAGAAATCTTGAAATACTTTTGTCAAAACAGCTGAAGAACATCTGTAAAGGGGAAAAAGGACATGCTAGCTTAGAAGATTATCTCAAATCTGCTTGTGGGCTCATTTGTTTGCTAGGCAAATGCATAGAGAGGTAAGTAAAAGAAATTTGGGTTTCACCTTCCCCAGAGAGGTGATTGCTTCACACACACAGTTCTGTTTGTGTCAAAACTTGGTGGGAGTTTGTAGTCTGACGTGATGGCTGGGCCTCTTCTGGGCAGGAGGCTGGACTAGAGACTCCCAGAGATTGCCTCCAGAGGGAATTATCTTATGACACTGTGAAAGTGTGATAGTGGGAAATTTTACAATAAACTCCCTTCAAAAATATAAGAAATATAGCAGGTGACATCTCTAGATTCTCCTGCCTGTACCTCAACAGTTCCCTTGCCTCGTAGCTCCCACTATCATTGTGGCCTCCCAAATTTTCCTTCATAGCTGCACTAGTGAGCTCTTTCTCCTCTTCACCCTTTGTTCAGCAAAACCAGTAAAGCCAGAATAGACTTACATTGATTAGGTCTAGAGATTTTAAGGCTATAAAACTATGCATTTGTCTTTCTGGAAAGCTAAAAGTTTATTTTAAAGTGGTGTAAATACACAAATTTGCTATCATACTAGGCTAATTATTTTCAGACATTTGTGCTATTTTCCGGATACCTGTAAAATAATTTTGCATTACTGTTTCACAGCATTTATGGTAGTCTCATTACTAACACAAAGCCATTATCTCACCGCATAGCAGCATCAATTGATTTATCCAAGATTCCCTTTTGATATTGGGGAAAAGCAGCTTTGCTTTGTTTCCATGCAATGCGCATGCAGATGGGAGAGGGGAGGGTACCATTTTTTCTCATTTCTTCTGCAAAATGCATGCAGGTGTTGCAGTCTTACCTTGAATTTTGCCTCAGTGGAGTATTTGCCTGCAGAATTCTGCATCTATGCTCCATCTGGGCTAGGAGTCCTGCACAATCTGCCAGGGGACCTGGAAGAAGGGAAACACCTCCAGCTGGGCAAGTCACCTGTATATTTTGCTGGCAGAGGATGGTGAAAATTTGCCATATGTATTCTACCTTTGTGTGTGAGATGCCAGTGGAAGGAATCTGATTAGGATACATTTCTCCCTCAGGTGTCCCCTCTCCCCTATTTTCAGATGTTTCTCTAATAATTTCTCTAAGGTCCTTGCCCTTTTGTACCTCCCCCCAGACAGAATGAAGAGTAAGACTACGATTGTCCCTCCAAAGGTGTCTCTGGCTTGTCAGTCTGCCCACAGATCCCAAAAATGCACAGAGGAGACCTAGCCCTGCAATGTGTGTTGCGAATCCCACATCCTGCCCCAAAGAGGACTTTGCTTTGAGGCGCCCCCAGAGAGACTGAAAATCAACTTCCTAGCCCACATCCAGCAGTCACATTTTTTGGTTTTTTTGATCCTCTCTGAATCAGAGTGACTTCCAGAGCCATTAGACCTTAGGCAACAAGCAGCTCTTTCCTAGAAGATTCCCTGCCCCTCTGTCTTCTCAAACTCACCTCCTGCCCACCTTCTTCACCTTACTTCTGACACTTTTTCTCATCCCTGAAAGCTGGAATATTGCATCCTGGCTGAGCTCTACAGCTGATGTTCCTTTTATTCCCACATTAATTTCAGGCAACCAAATATCTGTTTGTTAGCTTGAACTTTAACTGCTGTGAAGGTGGTGTTTGGAAAGTTGGTATTTGTGAAGTTGGTGTTGGACAAGTGGTAAATTCTTTGTCACTTGTTATACAACACTTTGTTATATAACGTATGTTTTTATTATATCATCTTATATTTTATAATTATGTAAATATACTTACCATCACTTTTATCACTATCCTTAGCCTTCAGAGATATTTTTATAACCTTTAATATTCACCTCTGGGTAAATCCTCTGATCTGTTTAGAAAATAGTTGTGCTTAGGTATTACTCCCATATTGGCTGTGCACAGCCATTTTGATAAAAGGGTGGTGTAAAACTTCAGGGTGAGCATTTGCAGCACCAGGAAAGCGTGAAATTTTCTGAGTATTGTGATCTCAACACCATTATTTGTATCACTGCCAACCTTCTGCCACTGCCATTAGGAGTATATGCAAAATTTGGATGAAGAAGGGAGAATGAAAAAGAAAGTGAATACATTGAAGAGCTGCGCAAAAGTCCTTCCTCAACAGCCTTGGCCTTCGGCCACAAAATATTGCATTTGTAATGTAATAGTACTTGAAAGAAAACATGTTCTCTTTGTCATTGTGGCAGGACGTCTCCCCACCTACCACAGAAAGCTCATCAGCTCCGTCCATCCGCTGGTGCACATGGGTGAGATAACCCAGTCCAGGACAGATGCCCAACAGGGTCATCTCTCAGTCTAAGGAGGTGAGCCCCCCAGCTGAGAATAAACATCTTTGCTTTGAGAGTGAGATGTAGACAGATAAGCCAGGAATCATTGACTGAGAGACACTGTTTTTTCACAATTATGAAAGCCACACAAAATTATCATGGAAACAGAAGCCTCCTACACACTCCCTGGAAATGTGCAGGGCTTCTCCCACGAAATTGGGATGCATCTCCATGGATACTTTCCCAGAAACTGAGAGGAATTGTCCTATGTATGCCCCATTAGAAAATGGATGGGAAGATGCATTGAATCCTAATCTACAATATTTCTTCACTAGCTGAAATACACACCCCTCACTCTCATGCTGTATTGTTTATCTACTAGTAGTGTTTCTTTGCTTATCCTGTGTAGTAAGTCATCTGTTAAAGTCCTGTGTCTGTTAAATTTGTGTCTTTCAAATAAATAATTCAGTTTGTAATAGACCTAATCAACCATTATTAAGAACTTACAACGAGAGTGGGCTTTGGGGTGCTGACCACCTCAGTAAAAGTACTGTCTACTGCCAAAGGCCTGGGCAAAGACAGAAACTTATTTAAAATTCCCCTCTCCATTTGTAACAGTCATAAAGCCACTCTGCACTCGAATTCCACCTATTCTTTTCTTGCTTGCTTCTTTGGGAGTAGAAATTACTGGGAGCAAAGAGTAGTTTGGAATAGGCACTGAGACTTCCTCAAGCTTGCAAACATGAAATAATGCTTTTTAAAATATTTATTTCTAGCTGACCTGGAGAGGAGACACTGAGAGGGAAGGCACTAAAAGAGAAAGTTTTTCATTTTTGAAAGATCTGTTTGTTCTCTTTAGAAAGGTGAACAATAAAAAGTGAAATCAAACTATTTGTTGAAAAATAGCTGGTTGCATCCAAAATGGAAATAGAAATCCGATATTTGTATACTGTGCATATAGATTTCTCAAACCAATGCATGCTATTTAACGCATTTTATAATTGATAGGCACAGAGCATTTCAGTTTTAATGGATTCCTCAGGGTATTGATGACCATTACCAGCCAAAGCTAAATAGGCAAGAGAATACTGGACAATATTAAAATGGAGAAAATGGCAGATTTTTCTTCCTTTCTACTGAGCTTTACTAGAACAAAGAGTGATATATAATCTCTGTCTCACCACTGCCAACATCAGCAAAAAGAAAATGTTAAGAGCTGGGTATATGATGGAGATCATGAGAATATGAGTAGGTAGTTGATTTTATTTGCAAATTCCTGCTTGTGTAACTTAGAGCTTGGGTTGAGCAGCATCTCAGGGGGTCACTAAATCTGTGCCCCTAGAGGTGTCTACCTTCTCTGTCTTTCATGACAGACACTCATAAGGAGCAAAGATACAACTCTGCAAGTATTTCAGGCAGTCAGCTGCAGCACTCTCTTGTCCTTACCTTTAAAAAATAGTTGCAGTACTCTTACATATTTTCTCATCTGAATTATTCTTATATTTAACCTGAATGGGGACTCATTTGAATTCCACTTGCCTTTTGCCCTATGCACTGTAGCTATGAAAGAGATGTTTTCCTCCTTTTCCCAAAAACCTCTGCTAAAGACTATGCAGAACATTTCTCAATAAGCAAAACTGTTGAGAATGTTAGCATATGCATTTTCTAATTTCATACATGAAAGAGCACACAGAAATTTTAGCAGACACATTACAATGCACAAAATTTCATTCATGTTCACACAACTATTTAACTCTTGATACACTGAACAGTTAGGAACATTGAATATGCTTGAACACATGAAACACCAAAATTTTTATAACATTGAAAAATAGTTAAGGGGATGTAAATGAAAGATGTAGATGTCCCAATGCATCTTTGTAGTTCGATCTCCACATTAAAAGGTAATTTCAACAGGCACTCAGCCAGACACAGGCAGAATAGTTATTTCTTCTTCCTTATCTCTGTGGTAATTAAAACACCAGAAATTTTTACTCAGATGTTATTTATTAGTAGCAACAAATAGTTGGACTAATAGTCTCCTCAAATTTCACAATGATTGTGTTTTACAGATTTAAATAAAATAATAATTGTCAGTTGAGTCTTGAAGGAGGTACAAAAGTAAGATTCAGCAATTTTCATTTTTCTTTTCTTAATTTCAATTTTCCTCCACAATTTTTCCTTCTTTTTTCTTTACTGTTGTTGAGAAAAAATACAGAAACTGGTGAAAAAGATGAAATAAAGAAATGTGATTTTATGCTGTGATGTTTTCAACATATTGGACAAAATTTCTGTGAGTCTATCTTTGTAGGAAGAAAATTTTTAACCTCCCAGCTTTAATTTAAATGAGAACATCATATCCACAGCTATTACTTATAAAAATTTTATCCACAATATTTTTTAAGTAAAAAGAACCTAAAATTGCTTCAGAATTAACAATTTTAAAGAAATCAGCAAGCAGACAGGGGAGAAAGAGAATAACTGGTCAAATATAAATTGTCTTGATTCACTACATATATGGCAGAAAAAGTAGACTTTTGAGAGAGACAAGGAAACTGGACAAAGAAAGGATTATGCAGGTAAGCAAAGAGAGTTACAAACAGGGGGGAAAAGTAGTTGTGTGAAAAAAATTATGAATTTATTTTACTTTCACAGGCTGATGGAATGAATACTTACTTATTTTCAAAAATTCCAAGTCTCTGGTTTTACCAATGCAGTTTGTACTGTATGAAAACTAAATCACAGCACAAGATTTAAAATGTTTGTCTTCATCAAAAATTCGTAATTGCTTTCAACTTTTATTTCTGACACAATGTTACTTTGGTCTCCAAGGTTACACAGCTAAGATCACACTCCTAGTTATGAGAGAACAGCGAACCTGTTATGTTGAGAAATTGTCTGTTATGAAATGCATGCACAATATTTTAAGAAAAACAGAAAAGTGATCAACTGTGTATGAAAATGCAAATTTGGATAGCTTTTTGTGCCTTTTTTTTTTTTTCTGGTGGACCGAAAATGTCTTCAGATAGCTAGAGGTCAGAGCAGGTAATGATTTGCTAAAAGAAATTGTGCCACAGGTTTTAGTGTACCATTCAAACACATGCAATTTCTAATTTAAATTTTGAACACTTTCATAACTTTGGGGGCTGAAAAGAGAGTCTTCAGAAATATGTGGTTCATTCCAGAGACAAATTATTTTTAACATATGCTAATCTGAAAGTTTGAGTGCTTTCTCACTCCAAGGGTTTGATTAAATTTGTAAAAACAAAACACAGAGATCTATGAAGATGCCTAGCAGAAGCACATAATATTACTACCAAAAATGTATTCATAACATTATTTATGTCATGCTGTGTTAATTGTCTTTTCTTCAATTCTATCTCATGGGCAGCCAGTCTCACAGACTGTAAAATAATACTAAATAGTCACTCAGTTCACTTATATGCTATTGGCAGAACTTTTATGCAGTAGAGTTGAAGGATCCTGCTGATTAATTCAGCAAAAAAATATTATATCCGAGTTCCAACTTTTGGATTTTTTTGTAACATTAAAAAGATTGTAAATATAAGTTTTTTTAATTCCAACTATTTTTGGACTCTTTCATAGAACAATGAACCATGAGTCCAGACAACTTTCTCTGGTAGCAAAACTCCATTTCAATTACTAGGAAAAGCTGCTGATAAAAAGCCAGAAGTCATGTAGTACTATCCATTATAAAGTTACTTACTGGGAAGCCACCAAGAATTAAATATCCTGTGGCTCTATCCTGCGGTTAACATGATCCATGAAATGGTTGCTGAATCTGTACTCTGTCTTGGCAAAGAGCACAGTAGGATAACAAACAATGAGTAAATCCGAAGAGGATTGTTAAAACTCCCAGACGTCCTAGTAAGACTGCCAAATGCCCTCTGACTGAAGAGGAACATTATCTACTGCACAGAACGCGAGGGTAGCATCCTCTCCATACATAAAAAAAAGGAAAGTATGCAAAAATCTTTCACAAAATATTAATTCCTGTTGTTGTGTGTCGGGGGGTTTATGTTTGGTTCTGCAGCTTTCAAATGCGTTTTGAAACAGTTTTAAATCCAGCAACAGAAAGCTGCTAGATGAACATTCTTAATAAACACTTTTGAGTCAAAATTGGGAACATATTTGGAATTTATTCACCACAGTTACAATCAAAGAAAAAACAATTTTCAGGCATTTATGTACACAATCCAATGTAACATCCAATATTTTTTATAGGCAGTCCCTAAAGTCCACCCAAGTTATTACATCATGGTGTATGTTTTTGGGATTTTTCCCTTTTAATTACTACCTTTTACTGCTTTTAATTACTACAGAGCTTTTAATCTATCTTTGTTTAATGGAAAACCCAAGTTTTATCTAGCTAAACAGTGCTTTACTAAATTTACTATCCTGATTAGACAATTACTATTGATTAAGTTTTGTGGGGTGTACTCAACTATGAAATGGCTCACTTACTGCACCTGAGATGTATTAATCTAATTTTCTGGCATGCATATGCCTTTGACTCCTTACCTTTCTCAAGATATCTTTCTTGTTCTATGACATCTAACTAATCTGTAGTTAATTGATAACCATTAAATTATTCTTTATTGAATTTTGTTCTTCAGCTGTGGATTAGATTCTCTAAGAGGTATGGGTCCATGGAGTTCCTTTCTGCAAGTGCAGTGGGGCAATATCTCAGGATTTTCTACTGACAGCAAAAATCAAGATCTAACTCAAAACCAGCTAAAATCACAGTGAAACATTTTTTAGCTAATTAAACATATTAATTATAAAAATTTTAAAGAATCACAAAACTCCTGTCTGGCTAAGATATAACTCATTGTCAATTTATGATGACAGTCTTAATTTTACCCTAACAGTGATTAATGTTTCTTAGCCAATAGTTTAGGTTCACCTTGGAAATAAGTTTTAGTCTCTCTCTGGATTTGAGTGCTGTGCAAAAGGGCTGCTCACTCCTTTTATATTTTTTTGTTTGGTACTTTTGTTTTGATTTAGATTTTTTTTGTTTGCTTTGCCATGAAAAAGATTTTCTTCATAATCAAATCCAAACAAGGAGTTATACTGTGTGGGCAGATTGTTGGGTGCTGCTACAGCCTCATGGAGAGGCATGCTAGTATGTTCCCAGAGATGCCGTAAATATGCTGGATGCCTAATTCTGTGAAATCACTGAAAATCCAGGTTGAATTATTAGTGGGCATTTATGATGTTTCTTCCCACAAAACTGGCCATGTCTCCAGGAGGCAGCCTGGCTCTTGCTTATGTCACGGTATGTAGCTGCTGTATTTAATATTACATAGTGGGTAGAACTACCCTATGAATCACCATTGAGTGTGGTCATCCAAGTTTAGGGCACTCAGAAAGGTACCTTCTGTTTTATTTGATAGCTTTGTTTTCTGTTTAGATGGGGAAGTTTGTACTGAGAGGGAAGTTTGTACTGTCTAACTCGAGGGAAAAACGGATGAGGCTTGTGCCATGCAGGGGTCAGAAGCTCTCTGCCTTTTAATTGAAATAAGCTAGACGTGAGGGCATAATGAAGGCTGCCAGGAAAGATGCAGTTCACTTGGAAACTGCAGGAAGTAAGTAATTTCAAAACATGAGAAGAAATCCAAATTTCTAGACTATTCATTATATGTTCTAAGGTTTCGTAGAGAAAACCATCAAACACTCAAAAAGTAGGAAAACCCGAAACCACAACCTCCCAGTATTAATGAAGCAGTATTGTGAAAAAACATGAATTATAAAGAGATGGCAAAGTAACCTATGTACATTATTTTCTTGTGCAGAGCCTCAGAGTAGTGAATAACTAAAATGGTCTGACAGTGAATATTGCCCATATAATTTACAGATAGTGTTTAAAAAGCTAGGATTCAATTCAGTTGAGTTCTTATGTCTCTTTCCAAGACTTCTTTGTTTGTACAGTTCACCACCTCTACTCATCAAAGTTGGAATTGAAAAGTTAAACAAAATTGATTGTTGCAGCCAAATACGTGTATTCTTTTTATTCTTGGTGATTAAAAATATGATGTTTTACTGCATTATAATGTGTTTTCTGTCATTTTCGTTTCTGATTCACAAATAACATTACTAAAGACCTGCTTTACTGGAAAGATCAAAGAAATGAGAAAAAAATTTTGTGTGGACAATGAAAGTGCCTGTAACACTTCCAGGCAAAAAATTCCTATGAGAGATCATCCTCTAATACACAGTATTCCTGCCACATATCCTTGAGTCTTGTTTTAATGCACTGCTTGGGTGAGACCTAGTGAGGTGGCATTCCTCTAATTCAGTCCTGAGTCTATTCTTTCCTTTGATATAGCCTGTTATGCCAGGTTACAGAGGTTGTTGAAATAGCCAAAATATCGAAAAATAACCCCATCACAGATGAGAAAGGAGTGAAAAGGAGAAAAAAAACAAAGGAACAAATTGAATTGCAGGTGTTGATTGTTTTGTTTTGATCATGCTCATAAACAAGTCTCAGGATGTTGTTAGGTATGCAGAATGAAGTTTTTTTAAGTAGGCTCTGAAGAAATGAAAGATGGAAAGAGTGGTTTCCATACCGGTACCAGCTTCTAGTACTGCACCTTCCCAAGCTAAAACTGCCCTTTAATCCAGGTTTCTTGTCAAAATAGCCACCAGTATGATTAACAAAAAATAATAGGAAACTCTTACATATAAAATTAGGTCCATTTTAGATATATACATCTGCAGGTCTAAGTGTCACTTTCTTCTTCTTGGTGCATATACATAACCAAATATATAAATATCTCTCTGTGTGTACACATCTCAAAGAATGATTTCCACAAATTTAAAGACCATTTTAAAATTTACTGTGCTGACTGATTTTCAGACAATAAGCATCTAGTGAAAGCAGACATGGCTCTAAATCCTTCTGCATTTCAGAGTGCTGAAATGCACGTCTGCTCTTCACATAAATCTTTGTATAAAGATTAAGTATGTTTTAAGTATAATCTGAACTCCTGTTGAAACCCATGGGTCCTAAGATCATGTTAAAATTCACTCATAAGCTTAAATGTGGTTGAATAGGGAGGAACTTAACTAAAAAAATTAATATTTTTGTAATGAAACTGAAAAACAAAATGAACTACTATTAAAAACAAAAAGATGAAATTATTTACTCTGTGGAATTTACTGTTGCAGAATGCATGAGAAAGGAAGAAAAGTCCACAGGCCATTTTTTCCAGTTATAATTGGTTACTTTGCAAGTAGCTTAACAATATCAAAGGGCTTGTAATTAAATTTTGTACCCAGTTGCATACTGAAATATCATCAAAACTACTAGAATAATCATCAAGCTAGATTTAGTACATTACAGTACATTGGTTACGAGTTTCAACCTGAGAGAAGGGTGAAGGGTGAACAAAGGGTATTTTTAAAAAAATACCAATAGCAATAAGACCCATGGGGAGCAGTCCATTGTAAGAAGTAGCTGGTTGAAGATTTTAGAATATTCACATTTCTCAGATGATAAGCCCCTTGCTGTGGTTACACCACCACATGTGCAAAAGAGCTGCCAGAGCTAAAAGTCTGTAGTGGGTTGACTCTGGCTAGATGCTGGACACCTACCAGAGCTGCTCTATCACTACCCTTCTCAGCTTGAACAGGGACAGAAAAGTAACAAAGGTTCATGAGCTAGGGACTGGGCAAGAGATCACTCACCAAATACTGTCACAGTCATGAGAAGAAAAATCAATCTTAGAAACACCTTCTCCCCACCTTTACTTCCTCCCCACCTCCATCTCCTCCCACCAACGGAGGAGATGGGGTATGAGGGTTATGGTCAGTTCATCTTGAAAGTCTCTGGTGCTTCTCAGGGAGAAGGGTCCTTCCCCTTCTGCAGTGTGCAGTCCCTCTCACATGAGACAGTTCTCCATTAATTTCCCAACCTGACTCCACCTCATGAGCAACAGTTCTCCATGAACTACTGCAACACAAGCCTCTCTTCCATGGGGTGTATTTCTTCATGGAGTGACTGCTCCAGCATGGTTCCTTCTCAGGGCCACAAGTCCTACCAGGAAATATGCTCCAACAGTATGGGCGTCTCCCTCCATGGGTCTGTGGGTCCCTGTCCCGCACAGGCTTCCTACAGGTTCACAGCCTCTCCTCAGGCACCCACCGGCTCTGATGTGGTTCTCCTCCATAGACTGTGGGTGGATCTCTGTGATCCTGTTGATCTCCGTGGGCTGCAGGGGCATGTCCTCTCTAACCATGATCTTCACCATGGGCTGCAGAAGAACCTTAGCTCTAGCACCTGGAGCACCTCCGGCCCCTTTTGTCTACCAACCAGGGTGTCTGCAGAGCTGTTCCTCTCACATATTCTCACTGGTCTGCTCTCTGGACACAATTACTTCTCTACAATAACTTTTCCTTTTGATATATTTTACCACAGAGGCATTACCAACATTTGCAAGCAGCTCACGCTTGGCCAGTGGTGGGTCTGTCTTGGAGCCAGCTGGCATTGGCTCTGATGGACATGGAAGAAGCTTCCAGCAGCTTTTCACAGGAGTCGCCCCTTTAGCCCTTATTCTACCAAAACATGGGCGCACAGAATCAACACAAAGCCAGAAAGCGATAGAGGAAGACTGGGCCTGAGGAAAAATCTGACATTGCAGATCTGCAATGTTGCCCTCAGTTTTCTTGCTTGCAAGTGTTTGAAATCTTGCAGTGCAGATTCTCACGCAGCTTCAAGAAAACAATATATATTTTTAGCAATTATCTATTGTTTCTATTTTTCTGCTCTGGGTGGAGAAATGTGATGGACGGTGATGTTCACCATCCAGGTCGAAGAGGTGGCAACCTGTGTAGCCAATCTCTTGACCTTTGTAAAAATGTATATAAGTAATGGAGTCAGATAATGAAGAGAAGCTTTCCCTTGACCTGCTGTGTCTGCCTCATTCCTTCTGGTGCCTGCAACTGCCAGACTGCAAGGCACCTACCTACCTACCTACCTACCTACCTACCTACCTACCTACCTACCTACCTACCTCTCTGCCTGCTGCTGCCCACATGGGCAGGGCCCCCAGTGGAAGAGGATGTATGAAACTTAAGTCAGGCCAAAGAATGGGTGAAGCAACTAAGGTACACTGGCTTTTCTTTGAGAGTCAAACAATTCACGCTTACGGACATAGGCAGATCTCACTTTCTTTGTTTCAAAATTGTGATCTGTAAGTCTGTAGTCATAAAATATAAAATCTTTGTTCAACATCCACTTTTCAATATACAAGTGTTTGTTTCAGGAAATGAACACATTGGCCCTAACGATGTGCACAGTGATCTGCAAACCAAGCAAGGAAAAAGACCTGGAAAGTAGCTTAAGCAGGAATTCATGACCAGTTACCCACAACGGCGCTTCCACACACCAGTATCTGGCAACAACCGACTCTTTGCCTCCAAACTCAAACGGCATGTTGACTGCCAGGATTTTTTCAGTTCTTTCACTGGCTAATGTATGTTATGGACTGGTAGTTTGTGCTGTGCTCTGTGAAAATCATGTTTTCTCTTGGACTTGGGGTTTTTTCTAGTTTGGGGATTATTTTTAAAATTTATTTTTCTGTTTTGATGTTAAGAGGTCTCAAAAAACTGATTGCGCTGTAGAAACTTTAAATTAAGGATACAGCTTCTGCTTACTGACAAACCACACAGAAGACATCTTCTCTGTCCTGTATGGTCTAAAAGACTATTGAAATTAGCCTGAGGAACTTGCAATATATACTATTTGAAAGATAACTACAGGCACCAAAGTAGGATGTACATTTCTTTCTGTTCAGTAAAGTTTCAGCTGTTGAACTGAATGAATTAATGTCCAAAATTTTCAGATTTTGAGATGCCCTGATTAAAGGGAATATAATAATATTTCTCTATCAAGAATGCTGATCCTCAAATTTTTTACAGAAATACACTGGTTTTAGTAAGGTGTTGTCAAACTACTCCAATGGATTTCTGTCCAAAAAAACCAAAAAACAGTTAAAACTTTTAAGTCTTGCAAGGTTCCGTGGGATATGAATCTTTTGATTCAGTCACTGCAGTAATTTTAAGGAGATGTTTCATAAATCCCTTCACAGAAATGTCAACATTTTGCCTTTTTAATTTATTTGGGAGGAAAGAAAAATATTAAATGTCACCATTGCAGCATAAGAGAAGTGTCACAGTTTGAACGTCTTTATAATTTGCTGTAACTGTCATGCCTGAAATAGGCCTAATTACAGATATGGGATGTTCAAAATCTGGCCTTTTAGTTGCCAAACATGAAAACCCCTGTTTTTACCAGGAACGATGTTATATCTATGAAGAAATGTCCCAGTAAAGAAAACCAGAACAAGCAACCTGATCCTTGAGTTTTACTAGATGACCTTGCAGCCTGGAGAGTTGGACTGCAGAGCTTATAAAAGCACCACTCCATCAAATTATTTTATGATTTGATGATCCTGTCTCACCTTCTGTGTCACAGACATATCTGTGGTCACAGATACCATATATCAAGACAAGCTAGCCACAGATCGCTTTGTTCCAGCTCCTTTTGAATTATTTTGTCTTTGCTGGCCACTGAAGAGTAGAGAACTGGTGGGATCTCTTCTCTTCGGTCATTTTTGATCAGATTTTAACTCTTCCCTTATAGTGGGAATTTAATTCTTTCTAGTCATGCCTCTCTTGCATTTTCCTATTCTGCAAAGCTACAAATATTGAAAGCTTTTAAATGGCAAGAAACCACTTTTCTGGTTCAAGCCTTTCCTATGGTTTGTGATTAGCAGGTCTCATAATGAGACCTCTCAATGTGCCTCTTTTAGGAGTTTTCAGAGAGATACACTTTGATTCAAAATTATGGCAGCGGCAGTATTGTATGAGCACTATTTACTGAGAAGAGACACTGCTAAATATTCTGCAAAGGAAGTATATGACATGCAGATGAGTTGTGTTTTCTTCCTATTTTCAAGCAAGAACCGAAGTACATATATCCTGCAGGCTTTGTATCTTACATTGCTTTTGTTTGTATGTGTACATAGCCATCTTATACTTATGTGGGTGTATATATATATTCATATACATAAGGTTATATATGAAGCATCTCAGATTATCACATGCAATATTATGCAAAATAATACAAAAATACTGTATTAATTCCCTCTTTATCCAATGAAGTAGCTGTTTGCAAAATAAACCAAGCAATTAAAATCAGAAATTAAGTTCCCAAATTGACAGTCATCATCTTGCTGACTCTTGTCCAAGTAAGAAAATGAAACAGGGAAGAAAAACATAAAGTCTATGCAACTCAAGTGCTATATTTGTCTGCTGCCCAATGCAGGAGCTCAGGTTTTCCTCAAAGACTGAGCAGAAACTTCCTGTGGAGATGTCATGAACTGATGTTTGTCTTCACAGCATGCAGGATGGATTCCAGCTCTAGGCAGAGCAGATCCTGCTCAGCATCTCACACCATGGCTCAAGATGGCCCACAAGACTGATTAGAAGAGGACAAAAATTAGAACCTGATAACAGCTTAGGCTTGGGATGGAAACAACATCTATTTGCCATCAAGATGGCATTTTTGAACAAAACGAAGTAACACATTCAAGGACATTTCTTAGGGTATTTCTTGGCAATCATCTCTGTTTTTGCCTTGAACACTGCTTTATTTTAGCAGGACAGTGGACATCAACTATCTCAAATACTCCAATATTCCACTTCTTAAGGACAGCAATAAACAGCAATTACTTGACTGTAAATAGACAAAACTTTTGGCAGCAAAGTACAGTTGTGTCTTACTGTCTAATAAAAAGGTAACTTTTC
Source organism: Trochalopteron elliotii (assembly GCA_024734555.1). NCBI lineage: Eukaryota > Metazoa > Chordata > Aves > Passeriformes > Leiothrichidae > Trochalopteron > Trochalopteron elliotii. The sequence continues at coordinate 793,880 of JANPWX010019780.1, forward strand.
TTTTTCTGTTATTAATTTTACTGCAGCTAAAGTGGAAACAATTAGTGTGTTGCTTGGTAGCTAGAAAAGATAAAAGTTTTAAGCATTCTCCTGCTGCCTACTTTGTTAATTTCTGAAGCGTTTATCTACAATAAATAATGTTCACTGACAGCATATATTTTTAAAAGAGGCAAGATTTTTACAAAGTTGGAAGCCTGAGTACTATTTGGTACATACAAAAAACCTGCTTAGACTGTTTGAAAATACTTGACATTAGACATGAGAAATTTCTTCTTGAAATTCTGTTCTTTTTTAACTTCAGTTTTGATGTTCTTTAGCAGGAGAAACACCATCCAGGTTCTAAAATGTAACTTCACCAACCTTCATTATATGGTAAAGGATTACAATTTCTACCAGGTAATTGGCCCAGTTTCAAGGAGATCTTTCCTTTTTCTTTGGTCACGTGTTGAATGCCACTAGCTGACATAACCTGATAAAACTTCTGTTTGCTCATAATTCCAGAAGCCTCCAGCAATGATCAGTGTGTACTCATGTGGGAAAGCCTTGGTGTTGTTATCAACTCTCTTGACAGAAATGCTGTCACATCATATCTGTTCCTTTCTTAATCATGTGGATTTCATGAGCCTGGTAGTTATACCTCACATCCATCTACAGTGTGGCATGTCAGCCCAAAGGCACCTCATCCTCTCTGCCTTGTCCTTCGTTCTGCACTTTGTGTGAGGGATACATGTCAGAAACCAGGGCAAGTCATGTATACCACCTTAAGCAAGGACGAGAGGACTGAAAATAGCTTGTAACTACAATTTATCTGGATTGCCATCAAGTGATGGCAATCTTGGGCTTTCAGTACAGGACTCATGAAGTACCTGATGTCCTAGGCTCTCCTTGCCTCACCAGAAGGGCAGTGTCACTCAGTCTGTGTTCTCTACAGCTTAGAAGTGTAGGGGAAGTATCACTGGGACCAGTACAAAAGGCATGAGGAAGGAAGCTCAATAAGATCCTGCTAAAGATCATCTCTACCTGCACATATGACTTACAAACCAACCAAATTTTTTTCCATCACGCCTTAGCACCTTCTCTTTCTCCAGGAAAATAATTATTTTTAACCTGATAGCTATGATTGTTGTGGCTCCTAGTAACTGTTAGGGCCTGGTTTGGACAAATCCAACTAAATCAAGTTATTTTCCTAAAAAGAAAGATGACAGTTTGAGGAGCAGCCAGGCAGGAGAAGTATAGCTTAGAGTCCACAGCAGTGGTGGGCTGAATCTGGACTGAGGCATGAGGCAAATATTCAGGAAGCTGAGAAGGAAGGTGATGTTTGGACAAATAGGAATTAAGAATCAGAAGTTGAATGCAATGATCCAAAATCTAAGGCATTTTGGAAATTTCTTGCTAAATAAACCCCTAGGTGTGAGAGAAGAAAACTGGTCCTCAGACCACAGTGAGAGAGACCTGTGCTGTGTTGGTCAATTACTGTTGGTCAACCCTATTAAGAAACAGAAGTTTCTGTATGTTGATCAGACCATGACTTTTCACAAGATAGCTGCAATCTTTAAAAGAAGGAATGATGCAGCATGGCTTGACAGATATCATATTATTTTTATATTTCTCTTTGCTTCCTTTAGTGCACACACACCCAAACATAGTATAGTTGTGTGTGTAGACATCCTCCTCATAATTATTAGACAAAGTATAAAATAATCAAATTTGTGTGATACAGTGGTCAGAAACACAGACCAATTAAAAGTCATATATCTGGGATATATAACTCCCATCATTTTTACATCTGTATCACCTAATAATCTCTAGTGCATGGATCTTTATATTGCTATCCATTGTCACTGAAGAATTATGACATCACTAGCACAAAGACAAGCAAGTATTTATCAGATACAGACTATTTTATTGAAAACTAGCAAATGTGAGTATCCTGAGCATCAGAGTAATAATTTCCTTATAGGTTCAGTATGCTTTCATGGAAACAGTTCACCAGAATCAGAACATTAAAAAATTCTGTCTACTATTGAGTTTTACCATCACTTTTTCTTGGCTTTGTTGTTGTTGTTGTTCTTGTTTAATACTAAAAGATGGCATTTTTATAAGGAGGGCAAAGTCTGTGTAGCATGAAATGTACTGAACTGTCAAGTAAAAGAACAACTACTGTGGCTAAGGAAGGGAATTCAATTTCTGATTGCTCAACAGGCTTTCTGCATCACTCAATAATAGGTTCCTTCAACATCTGCAAGCCAACAAGCCAAAAAACCATGTTATTCCTTTCCAGGAGTGAATTTGTCAAAAATTCACTAGGCAATTCACAAATATATTGCTACTTTTGCTCAGGATCTCTTGTATGTGCATTATTTAGGTGTAATTCAGGTATTGCCTATGATTTGGGGAGACATGGGATTGAAGAGTAACCTGAATGCTGGCATAGTCTCAAATTTTTTCTCTGTAAAGCCTCTATTTGGTAACAAGTCTTCTTTTCTCAGCCCTGTTACCCCTGGGAAATGCTAAGGATATGTGTTGGCCCCACTACTGTACTGTGTGTCACAGAAATCTGCTTTGACCTTGAAATAAAATGCCAAAATCTCATCTTCTTCCATCCAGGAGAAATGGGATCGTGAAATTGAGAGAAGAAAGAAATCAAATATCTTTTGAAAGCGAGCTCCAAAAAACCAGATCTCTTCATTAATGAGCTGGGGTGGCCAGAGCGATCCCAAGCACTAATTTAAGTTGTAAATCCTCTGCAAGGGAATGATAGACAATCCAAGTGAGGATATTACCCCTAACGTCATTTTTCTGTCACTGTAAAAGCTCAGATTTGTGCAGCCTGGTGAATGAATTTTCTTGGGATCACCAGACTTCGCTGAGGTCATGTCAGAGGTTTAACAGCAGGAAATGCTTAATTCCTCCCAGCAAGCAAAGAACTCTACATAAGAAAAATTTGATTATTTACCTTGTGAGTACACCTAAACATGAAAATCCCATAGTACTTAGTCTCTGAAAAGAAGAATAACTTTGCTATAATTACTCTGTTTTCAGGAACTTAGGCACATTTTATCTAAATATAGATTAATAACTTTCTTGGTCACAGGCATTTGCATACAAATACAACCATAAAAATGCCACTCTTTTGTTCACAAGTAAGGCAATAATCACCAGCAAACAAAATGGAAGCTTCAGCTTTAACATAGATTTTATTAACTCTGAGCAGATTAGAGTTTCAAAGCTGTAGATATTGGAGTCTGGAAGCAGTGTATGGCACAGCTAATCTAAAACATGTCAACAGCACTGATGATTCAAACTAGGTGGGTTCATTTGCTGGTAAGTGACAGGCATGTCAGTTGTGGTATGCACAAGTGTGCATACATGTGGTATGCACATGGAGGGATGTGAACTTGTCAGCAAAAATCAGAGAGACTATATTTTAATTTGGAAGAGAGATTAGTAGCATATTTGGCATAAGGAATTTGGAAGTGGTTATATCACCTAGTTTTGCATTTATTTTTGTGGTTGGTGCAGAAACTTTTTCCCTAGTTCCAGTGGTTGCAGATAATACTACATGGGTGGAGAGTGGGCAGGCCACATACATGGGGTTTCACATGGGGAAATCTCCACTGATAATTAACACAAACATTTCTTAGCTTGGCTATATGAGCTCTTGCCAAGGACTGAGTGATGTAGCTACAAGAGAGGACATAAAGCACAAATGCTTACCAAATTTGGTTTTGTGCTTTGGCTTTCTTTGTGGAAAAAATAATGCAGAAAGGATGACCAGGCCCTTGCCATGAAGGTTAACTTTTATTCTTTTAAATTTCTTCCCCCAAGCTGGACTCAGTGAGAGATCTGAGAAAGAGCTGACAACAAATGTATTACTGCATACTATTTCCTGCATCAGTTGCAGCTGTGATGCACCGTGCATCCTTCTTTCACCTAGTAATCAAAAGGCTCAAGCAGGACAGTGGAGAAGTCTTATTTGAGAAGAAACAAACCCATGCATATTATCACATAATATCTGCTTCTGTTTACAAATAGATAGGACAAATAAATTACAAAGTCCTAACAGTTTCTGTACTGTATTTATCTTTCCCTCTGCAGGACAATGCCAGTGGCAACAAAAAGAAGGGAGAAAAGAACCTAGAAGCAACAAAAAAACCAAACCCAAACCAAACAAACAAACAAAAAAAAAGCACCAAAAAAACCAAACCAGGAAAAAAAACAAGGAAAGTTACTGAATTTAGTTATTATTTCACTTACACAGTTTTGTAAATCTGTCATAACTATAGCTGAGCTGGAAATGCTAAAAAGGATACATTTAAAACTGGTTTTTAGAATGCACATCACATCTGTGCTCAAAATATACCACACATAAAGTATCAAAATTAGGACACTATGTAGCTGTTAGATGGATTATATTTGTTAAAGCTGGAGTTATACTGTGTAATTGCATACCCCTGATACATATTCGTGTGGGCTACCTCGCAATTAAACTTTCCAAAATCAGTATTCAAATGGTAGTTTTTCTAAAATACTTTTTTTTACTTCTGAAATCTCATATATACATCAGAAAATCTTTCAGTTAATAAACGGATTCTGCAACTTACAATAAAAGATTTTCAGTTCCACAGAACATTCAAATGAAAAGTATGATCCTTACAGTCTTTATAAGGTCATATGTGTCAGGATAAATTGTTACTTTGTGCCAGTCTAGAATGTTTTCAATATACTTTCAGGTATAAAACAAAAGTAGCCCTAAATGGATATATCATAACTCCAATCCAGTAAATATAAATTGTCTTTTTTGCTATAAGGAATGACACCTTGTTTGAAGTAGAACTAATAATCAGTGCTCTGTGTTTTCTTTTTGAGTTTTATCTAACACTTGATATTTGCCAGATTCATGAAAAGATTTTTTTTCAGAAGTAGGCTTTCAGAAATTATATTTAAAATAAACAATCTACTCAGAAGAACTTACAAATACTTCTTTTTTAAAAACTAATCTCAGGACATTATATCATTAATGGCAATGGTAAATAAAAACATGTATTTTTATTTATTTATTTATTGTTTTGGGCTTGCCAATAATCACAAAATAAAGTAATGGAAGTATCTTACTGAATTACAAATTCTATTCTGAAGACAATATATCTTTAATTTTTTTTTTTTCAAGGAATTAAGGTTCTGTAAAACTTTTGCCTGTAAGAAGAGTTTATTGAGCAAAGGCGTGAGACTTGGACACTCCTTTTCCGAAAGTCATATGTGAAAGTCCTTTCCCTGCCAATTGCAGTTTTCCAGCTCAGGGTCTCACACAGTGCTGTTAGCTTGCAGTGACAGAAATAGGAAAAAGAACAAATCTCTGGACTTTAATAAGTTGGATGGGTCAATACATGGACTGAAAGCCATTTGGTTAAATTTATCTCCTATCCCCTGATGTATGAATAATATTGGAGTTTTGCTCCATTTAACCAGAAGGGTGTCTGACACTGAAATTATGTAGATTTAGATAAGACAAATTGTTTAAAAAAAAAAGGTCATGTTTTAAATCCAGACCAATAATCCTTTACTATCTGGGCCATATCTTGAATAGAGCTGATTAAATGAGTGTTTTATTGCTACTTTTCTGGGGTAACCTGAAAATTCTATTTTTTTTTAAAATTCATGTACCATGAAAATTTTTGCAACGTACTTTGGTAAAACCATTAACCTCCCTGTTACACTGGGCTCTGGAAGATTTTATCATTTTGTCTGTGCAATGTAGTAGCAATGAGCCTGCCATCATCTGTGGACACAGTACTATAAAAAGTGAAATTATATGGTATTACTAAAGTTTCCATTCTACTACTTGAGACTTAAATAGCATGATAATGCAAGCAGCTGATATGAAATCCAGAGGAAGGGCAAACTGAAAAGTACTAGTCCACTTTTTTCATCCGGGAACAATTCCGAGAGCCTTGCTGCCCTTCCACACCTCATCAGTGTTGGCTCTAGGAACTCCCAGGCAACATGAGGGTAACCCCTGAAGAGGCACAAGCCAAGGAAATGTTTTTCAACATTGAAACAGTCATCTCCCAGCTTTGCCTTTAACAATAAACTCAATCTGGTTGCATCTTCTCTCAAAATTTTCTCCCTGCGTATTTTTGTAGAAAGAAAGAAATGCATGTATGTTCTGTACATTTCCCTTTAAAGCATGAAACTGATGAATTTATGGCTAATCCTACTAGACCTTTTTTTCCTTTGTTCATTTACTTGCTTCTCAAGGAAAACAGATATCACTTTTTTGCAGAGCATATTCTGTTCCCCATTGTTGTTCCCTGTATCTCCATTTCCCTGTTTTATGTTGCTCCTTCTTGTGAAGTCAAAAGCCTTTATTTTTACCTTTTTTTTTTTTTTTTCAGATTGTTGGGGGTTAGGTTTCTTTCCTTTTGTTCCTTTTTACTTAGGGAATTTTTTTTTTCCAGAAGTTGCTAGGAAATAATAAGGACTGGGTACTTAAGAAAACAAAAGACGTGACTAAGCCCAAGGGAGGAGGGAATCTGGTTGCACTTCTGTTATCTGGGAGTTTCTCTCCTAGGGGCAGAGATACTGCAAGAATTGGGCAGGTAAAAGATGGGGCTGGGGTAGCTGCTCACTCTCTCTCTCTCAGCTCCAGAAGAGGACGGTCGGAGCTGCTGCCTGGGGGAGGGAATTCGCTGCTGCAGCCTGAGCCCAGCCCAGAGCTGCTGCTTCTGCCCTGGGATGAGCCTCCACTTGTAGGAGCAGCCCCTGAACTGGGACCTTGTTAACACCCACCTCACTAGAAGAGGGACCTGTCCCCATCTGCTCGAGTACCCCTAATCTCAGGCTCACCTCTCTTTGCCCTGCTCAGAGCTGGGCTGACGCTGTCCTGCCCCCATTGCTTCTTCAGCCCTGCTCCGAGCTTTCACTGCACTGTAGCCCTGCACCTCCTGCCTGCCAAGCCATCCTGCCGTTCCAGCTTGGTGCTCCTCAGAGTCCTGCAGGGACACCGGGATCGGCTGCCCCAGGGCTCTGTGCAGCAAACCCTCTCCTCCATCCCTTCCGCTCAGCCTGTCCGCCATTACCGCGCACCCCGAGCCCGCGCCACAGCGCCCCCTGCAGCCGCGGGGGAATCCCCGCACCCGCCCTGCCCGCCGGGAGCCACCAGCGCCCCCGCTGGCCGTGACCGGAACTGCACCAACGGGGAAAGCGCCCGCGGCCGAGAAGGGGTCACGGGGCTCGTGGTGCTGCTTGTTGTCAGTGCCAGAGGTGGTGGTGTTTGTTGGCTTTATTGTACATACTAGTAAAGAACTGTTATTCCTATCTTCATATCTTTGCCCGAGAACCCCTTAATTTCAAAATTATAGTAATCCTCAGGTAAGGGGATTACATTTTCCATTCCAAGGGAGGCTTCTGCCTTCCTTAGCAGACATGTATCTTTCAAACCAAGACACAGATATAGAAAAATTGTTTCTTTCTGAAATATAGGAGAAAGGGAGGGATGTAAGAAGGGAGAGGGATGAGGGAAGGCAGTAAAAGATAGAGGCCTGTCCCTTGACCTCTTTTCTAGAACAAGTGCTGAACAAATCCTCCTGTGTGGGGGGTTGGAATGGATTGTAGAGGATGGGAGAAGTCTGGATGGGAATCATTAAAAGCTAGGACAAAGAAGGAATAATATGTGAACAAGTTGAGTAAAGGCAAAACTGAGCTTAAATGGTCTCCAATCCACACAGAAAGGGAAATCCAGAGCAAAACATCAGATTCACAGTAACATGTAGGTCATGGCCCTGAGGAAAACTCTCAAAGGAATGTCTAAAAAGATCAATAAGCAACAGGTGAGATGAAGCTTGTTCTAGCAAATATGAAACAGTGGTCACAAAGCAATGTTGATTTTTTAAACCATATTTACTGTGAACATGATAAAATCAGGAAAGATGTGAAAAATAGTGGAAGTGACAAGTCTATGCCCTCATTGCATCTCTTGGTGATCATGTGCAAAATTGGCACAAACCATGTCTCAGTGCTCAAAGATCATAATTATTATCAGATATAATAGGAAATATAATAATAAAGGGAATCAGGATGGGGTTACCAAAGGCAAGGAATGTGTTTTCAAGTTTAGAGTTGGTTCAGTTCTTGAGTAGCTAGCCTGTGCAGACACCATGTGTGAGAGTTTAAAATGCCCTACATGCATTGCAAGCCTGGAAAAAATGTAGAAAAATAAAAAAGTCCATGCTATTAAAAAGTGTACACTTGCATTTTTTTTTGTAAGAGCTGTAAAGCCTATGTGAAATGCCTCACAAAAGTAAAGGCTGGAAATTCAGTTAATGTCTTCAACTAAATTAGTGTCTCATGCCTAAGATAAAAAAGGCATAAAAAAGGGAAATGCTGTATTTTTATAATAGAGAATGTATGCAAGAAACTGGGACACCTTTTACCTCAGCAGTTAGCACCAAGAGCTAGCTGAGAGGATAGAAAGAGAAGTCAAAAAAGACAGAACTTAGAGGAGACTATTGTCTCAACTATATTCAGCTCTTTATGAACACAAAGTTCCTGAGCTATTCATAGACCATAACATGAGGAGCTGTGGAGGTTACTGTTTTGTTAGTCAGCTTTTGAAAGAAAAGATAGACATTCAATTACTCACCCAATGAGCCAGATTCATATGTACAGAACTCTCCAACATGAGTATACATTTCATAGACTAATTTTTTTACCTATGAAATTCATCAGCCTTCTCCAGGCATAGCGATAGGATTCCAGCAAAGATTATTTTTCTAATTTTCTTCACACAACTGAAAATCAAAATTCTGTGTCATCTTCCTTTATGAGATGGAGACCATGCTGCTGGAGGAGAAAAACCCCTAGTGGCATGCAACAGAGGAAAGAAAAGAAAGAGCTTTTCAGTTCAGAAAGAGCTATTATTCCTGCCAACAAAATGTGAAAATGTTGCACTGGTTACACTGGACTGAGCTTATGATGACTTGTTATGTATTCCATGAGGAAGATGGGGATTAAAATGTGAGCATGGATCAGTGCATAGTTCTCTTCCAGGCTATTAAACTGATCCACACTTGCATAACGGTGTGCGTACTTATGTTCTTCAGGTCTAAGTTTGTTGGTCTCCTATCACTGAAGGACTACTACCAGAAGAAAATTATTTAGAAACCCTTTATTCAGTAGGGTATTTACCGTATTAATTCATCAAATGTGTTGTGAAAAAGGAAAATATCCAAATCCATCAGGTTTTACTGAGTTCTAGATCTCAAGTACTTAGATGATCAATGATGAAACACTTTTCAGAAGATTATATGTCAGTGCCTGGTAACATACATATCATTATGTCCCTTGGGAGGACTTCCCAAATCCTGCAGGGCTGTCAATTTAGGACATTTAAAGGGCAGTTCTCGCCCTAATTCTTTTTAAAGTCTAGTGATGTGGCAACATATAAATTGACCTCTTCCCAGTCACTTGGATGTGATGTTACTTCTCTCACTATTTTCAAGCCCAGCCAGTGGTGAAGTTTACTGCAAAGGCCTGGTAGAGGACTACTGCCTACCCAGACAGAGATGGTCACAGATCAGCACAGACAGGAGAATAGTGCCTTTGCAGGCATCCACATAAACACAAAGATTTTCAGGCAACCACAGCCTGACCTTGTTCTTACCAGCAAATAAGACCCAAAATTCACTGCATCTCAGGAATACATACAGTGACAAGTTCACATGGCTGTTTTCAGCGGCTGGTTCTCAGACCTGTAGTATCGCCACTGCCTGAGTTCCTGGTTCCTGGTTTCTGTGGGAGTTTTTCCCTAAAACAGCATTTATCCCGTAACCATCTCTCAGCCCTGCTAAGATCCTACTCCAGTTCTGAGTTCACTAGCTGATCATGTCTCCACATGCACATATACAGGAGACACACACACACAAAATTATACAAAAGAAAAGGTAATAATATAAGAACTGTGGTGATCAAGTGAAGGCTTTGAGTGATCAGTTCCTTTTTGCCTCCATTTTCCATCTTTTCAGTGATGGTCCTCACTGTTCCATCCCTATTCTTCTCTTCCTTGATCTTTAATTTTCCCTCCAAACCTCCCTTAAATGCTCTGTACATTCTCAAAATACACTTAAAGCAAGGAACAGTAAGCGTTATACATCCCCAGAATCTTTCAAAATATTTCCTAAGTTTTTTTTCCTTATGGCACCCTACCAATAGGCTAAAATAATCTTGTTTCCTTCTTTCTGTCAATTGTCAAGTGTTGGTTGAAGCCCTTCTGAGTCTGACATTTCTGCAATGGGAGATTGCTCTGTGTGTTATGGACTTCTTACAGTCTTCACCACCCACTGTCAGTTAGGATCTGTGTATCTGAGCATTTAAATTAGCCATTTTCCTGTTTCTTTTAGGATAGGAAACAAAACTGGCAATGTCGTACTCCTGTGGCAGATCTTGTGTCAAAGGTATTTCCTCTTGTAGGTGCATGTATTTGTTCAGGGACCAGCCAGCCTCTAAGGCTGGGTAACACTCTTTAAATATGACCATGCAGAAATCAGCTGGAAGACAGCCACCACTTTCCTTGGAGTCAGACTTTCACCCCTGCTGTTTTATTGCAAAAGATGAAGCATGCATTAAAAAAAAAAAATTCTCAGTAGTCTCTTGGCCCCTTGGGGAGGAATGTAACGATAAAGTTGAGACAAGCCAAATATGTATTACTGAACCATCCAAGAACAAAGCACAACATCACACCTAGTCAAGGAAGTCTCTTATTAGTTCTCTGATCTGAAAGGAGAAGTGATCAGCCACACTCATTTCATTTTTTTGAAATATGCATCTAGCTTTACACTTGAAGCAGATACCTAATTTAGTGTCTCTGTCTTTGAGATTTGCTGTAGACTCCCTTCAAGTATGAGAAAGGTGAAAACTCTAGGCTGTGGGTTCACTTTTGAATGTGAGCACATCGTACTGTAAGATATGTGGCCTTGACTCAGGCATAGCTAACACTGCAGCATTTCAGTGCAGATTGCATCCATCAGAAGCTCTAAATTAAAATGAGAGAGACTGCAGATTTTTATCCATCCTGCTATGGCAAGGGAGAATAGAAGGGCATGGTTTGTATGGCAAGAACATGCACTTTACCCAGCAGCAGACAGTGTAAATGATAGAAACTATGTGGGGCTTTAGTGAAATACTAAATCACATGCATACATTGTTAAAAAAGGAAAAAAAGGGGAAAAAAAAAGGAGGGAAAACAGACAACCAGTTGAACACACAAAAGAAAAACAAATAAATAATATGTAGACAGCAGTTCTGGTGAAGAGACCTATTCAACAACAAAAACCAGTACAATTTGGCATCCATTCTCAAATGCTTTTGTAGATCAAGTAAAGCTCTAGTGGAAGCCACTGTCCAGTAATTGCCTTGATTATCTTAATCTGAACTTTTTCAGATTATGTGACATGACTAATTTTAAGATCTGTCCCTGTTTTTATTTACTACTAATCCCACATCCACACATTTTCAACTCCTGAAGATGGGCTACTTGCCAATGAAAATTGGAATAGTTAATAACAAGAATAATCAACAAAGTCAAGGAGGACTGACAAAATCTCTGTTGTCTATTAAGGATGACAGCAAACCCATGATAGCGTGTGACTGATAAACCATGTCATTATCATTTTCAGCTACTTGTGGTGAAGTGTTGCTAGACAGACACGAAAGAACCACACTCACACTGTCAGGTTGTGAGAGTGAAAAAAAAGGACGTTTATTTGAGATTTGGTTTCATATAGTTTTTGGAGTTTGATCAGCGATTGGGCCATGAGGTTGACACTTCTCTGATCCCACTAGTCAAACTAGAAGTTCATCACAGAGAGGAATGTGAAAAGAATCCACTTCGTTTATGTTACAATGCATGAGAACTGCAGTACAAAAACGTAAACATCAGAAGAAAAGAAAAAAGTCAGGGCAACAGTCAAGTTGGAAGGAATAAAATAACTGTATGAGAGCATGAGGAGAGAGGGATTCTCCCTAAGTAGCATACTGACATGCTGTTTATTGTGTCCTAGGAAGACTCAATGGCAATCAGATTCTCACACTATTTGTGCAATTATTTATAGAATAGAGTAACTGTAAGTTGGAAGGGACCTATAATGACCATGTAATGATACTGAGTAAGAGCTCTGCCTGTTTTCAGTGTATACTGCAGTGAGTTATTCCTCTGACTAAGGACTTTGGAGGCAAATGGAAAGAGTCATATGTTAGAGTATTACAACATAACTGAAACTGATATATGCAGATTTAGGGGCCTTCAACACCTGCATGGCTATGTGTCCTATGAAAAGATTTGGGGACTACTCCTCTTTTGGTTTTCTTAGTATTATTCACTAATGCAATTAGTTAGCAATTCATTTTCTAGTGTCTACTAGTATTTAAAATTAGAAAGCATTAACTACAGCTCTTTTCTGTGAAGGCAAGTCTGTTATAGTGGAAAATCTCATCTTTTTTAACCACTGACTGATAAAAGGATCAGAAAACTCATGATTTTCAGACCTGTCAAGTGTTATTTCACTCACCATCAGGTCTCCTGTAGCTTTTCCAGGAGTCAACTGGTGCTACAGTGGCAATCAGCTGAGCCTGAGCTCACATCAGCAGACAAAGGTTAATAGTAGAGCTGTACATCGTGGTCTCAGCTGTTGTGAGCTATCTACAAAATATTTCCTAAGTTTGGTGTGTTCTATTTCTGGAATTAATTGCATAAAAACTTTTATTTTTTTTTAACTTTTTTTTTTTTGGGGGGGGGGAGGCAATTTAACTATCTATAAGAGACTACGTATCTGTTATCATATCTGTTATCATATCTTATATGTATCTGTATCATATATCTTTTCAAGTTACTATAGCATTCTTCTCTGGGATTTTGGTTGTTTGGATTTTGTTTATTTGTTTATCTTGTTAAATTAATATTCTCTAGTTTCCTGCAGGTATCCAGCATCAACAATGCTTGAGGTCCTATCCATTTGCTGCTAAAGTCAAACAGAGGTAAAAAAACCTAGACGAGTGACTAGAATATGAGTGTAGGGAATTCAATTAAGAGATTGCTGTTTGACTCTAAAATATTCAACTAATATATCCTTTCCAATCCCTCCTAATAAATTCTTCCCAATGTGTTTACATGGGGCCAAGAAAGGAGATGTTTCTCTAATCAAGAGGGGGGAAAAACGTGTTTACACACGTAAGTATAAAAATACAAAATATGTTTAGCAAACCTACTTTTCAGTACATATTCACTAAAGAGAACCAATGCACCAATTCGATAAATTAAGTCAGGTGGAATCATATCCAGCATCTGATCTCTGGCTGCATCTACCTGTCGCAAGGATAAATTACAGAATTAGCATGCATAAATTTCTCTCATTTTTTTGTCATGTAAAGACAGGCTTACTTGAAAACTTAAAGAAATATCCCCGACCATTGCAGGCTTTTTAGTAATGGAATTGTTATACTGGGCAAAACTGATAACTACAGTCCAAATGGTGATATCCTGAAAAGAATCTGCCTTTGTTTGCCACAAGATATAGATAGGTCTTACTCTTGCCACCTGCTTTTGGAGACTCTTTCTCAGTAGCACAAAAATATATTGAAACAGTTAAAAAATCTGACAAAGAAATCTACTCTGCAGAGGACATATCCTGTAGTCAGAAATCTCTTGGAGTAAAGACCAACAAATATTATAAACATTAATATGACACTCACACATCTAATACATAATAACTTCATTGTTAGGGGATGTGCTGTAGAGAACTTTACCCATTTGGGTCACAATAAGGCTATCTAGACATTTCTACACATCACTTGCCAAAGGATTTCATAAAGCATGTAATATCCAGTGAAGAGTGTATTTGGATACAATGTTTTTCATCTAATTTCTAAGGAAAGAGATATTTCATTCCTGGTTTCATTTGGATTTGGGGTGAGGTTCATTAGAGGCATCACTTTTTCTGACATCCTTTCTTAGGGCTCTCTGTGGAATAAGTTAAAATCTGCTTCTGAAACTCACTTATGTGAGGGGTTTTTAATAGATAATTCGATGTGATACCAAGGTCCAGATTTTAAATTGGTCCCGAGATAAGCTTAATGGACTTTCTCTTTCGTATCTACTTTGTCAGTCTCACCATCAGGATAAATGCAAATGTTCTGTAAGTCTTTGCAAATCATACATTTCTTGAACTAGCTGAGGAGAAATCTTCTCATTTTCACCGCTAGAGAGGAGCAGAGATGTACTCCTGGTACTGCTGAGTGCCCCACATGGACAACATTTCAATGCTAACCACTGGACTTTAGCTGTAAGTTCCAGGGTTAAATAAAAGAAAATCTCAAGTGTGAGGACGACTTTGTGATGTCACTGTAATGGACTCAGGACCAAGAACTCTGGTGGTAATAGCATGTGACAAGGGAGCAGCAGGGAACAGATCATGGCCTCACTGTGGTCACTGAAAATAATACACTGAAGAAGTACATGCAGGGAAGGGAAGAGACATCCACATGGAAAAGGAGTCATTAAGATACTAACAGGGTGCTCAGACAAAAGATATAATTCATATATTTTTGAAAGGATTTTTCACAAAGCTCTGTCCTTTCTGCAGTAAAATTGTACCTCTGGTGCACTGGTATTGCTGATCTCTCGTTCTAATTTTTATTCAAGTTGCTTAGAGCCCTCTGCAAATTTTTCATAAAGTTCTATAAAATTCATTGGGTAGGGTGAATATCAAGATGAGTTTTATCTACATTTTACAAAGTGGAAAACTTGAGTATTTAAGTCACTGATGCACTAAGAATATAACACTGAGCTCCATCATTTCTAGGCGTGAGCCTAGAAATAAGTTTTTTATTGTTATGGTCTTATCAGATATATATCACCCAAGCTGCTTCAGAAGGAAGCAACAATCCCTCTATTCACAGGGAAGTCAACAATGTGTTTTTTCTAAAGCATAAAAGCACGGAAGAGGAGAATTATAAAATGTCCATGCCAGGGACTGGTGGGTGCCAGGAATATCAGGGTCTGCCTCTGGAGTGGTGGGCAAGATATGGCCCAGACCAGAACCAGACCACTGCCCCATCCAGGGACCAGGACAGCCAGATGGACACCAGGGACATCTCAAGGCAACAAACAAACCCATGCAAAAAAGAGATTCAATATCAGTTCAGGGGCAGGATAGGTCAGAGCATCCATTGGTGTCTACCAAATAATCAGCCTGACTTGCTGAGATTGCTTTAACAAAACTGAGATATTATTTTTAAGTTAGTTTTTCATTTTTAGTTTGTTTTGATATAATTGGGATCTCAAATGTGGTGATCTCATACAGTGACTTGAAAATGAAGAATTGAAATGGTCAAATAAAGAATTTCCTGAAACTGAACAAAGCGTTTGGTCTTGAGTCAACAAAATATTTTATGTTGACACAAATCAATTTTTTTTTTGTTTCAATTTTTTGGTTCAGCTGAAATACTCAAGAAGTCCATTATTTATAGTCCCTAACCTTTCTCCTCTATGTGTCAAGCTAAATGCTGATGACATTTGCAAAACTTGAAATTAAATTCTATAGCACATTCTGGCATACTAAGTTTTGCCATTTAGTTACTGCTTTCTTTCATTAATGATCACAGCCATATTAGAATTACCAACTGGATGTACCATGCTTACCATTTCTTGATTTATCCAAGATTCAAATCAGAAGTTTCGACCTGTGGAAATATCTGAATTATACAGGAAAACTCAAAACTCATGAACTTAACTTATGTTTGATTTGGGAGATGCAGGGGTGATATTTTTGTTTTGGTGGGTTTGGGGTTTTTTAGTACTCAAATTTGTATTATGATAACTCTTACGGGTCCAAGTAACAAACAAAATAATATCTGGTGCTGGCAGCACAGTCCCTAGAGCTAGTATTTCACACTCAAACCTATGGTCCAGTACTTTTCAAGTAATTAACAAAAGAACAGCTGATAATTATATGGTTATTGTATGGTTTCTACTATTGCTGCAGGAATGATACTGAGGGGTTTTGCAATTTGCTGTCCAGACTATTAGATTGAAGAATACTTACCCTGAAAGTCATGCATTAGTTGCTAGATTTAGATTATATTTAAATCAAAATATGTACATATAAGTGCCAACCAGTTTCAAAGATTTCTGAGTTAATAAATCCCAGTATTTAAATATAATTAAGTAGTATTAGTGATTGTGAATAGTATAATATGTCATACGATTACTGTGTGATCTAGTATGTGAAGAATACCTACAAGCTCTTTTTCTGCTACATCAGACCAGCTGACCTGAGATCTACTGTGATGCCATTTTAAATCTACTTTTTTGTCCTTTACCAGAGCAGTTCCAGAAGACCTGTCCAGAATTAAGTTTCTTCAGTGATTGCACATGAGGTTAAATCTGAGACTTTTTTGCCTTCTGATTAGAGACAGAAGTCTTGAGACTTTGATCTCGATTTCTAACTTCTAAGAACAGGACAAGAAGAGTGGAAAGCTTTCTGCCGTGTGTCCTGGTTTAGGGCAAGTTTTGGAGGAAACCCCTGAATAGGATCCCTCTGGGAAACAAACCCAAGCACCACCTCCCCCAGCTGGTCCAGGAGAAAATCTCCTCAGAGAAGAGTGAAAAAAAATATTTATTTAGCAAACAAAGTGCTCACAAGCATAAAAAAATGAATAATATGAAACAATAAAACCTCTTGACACTCTGAAGAGAGATGTCAAAACTGAGAGAAGTCCCTGCCGTGGGTTAGCTCCGCTCGCTAAGTCTCTTTTCAGTTCTTCCAGAGTTGGAAAATGCCCTCCTGGGACCTGATGCACAGCAGGTGTGAGATCCTGATGGTCTTGTAGGTTTTCAGTCCAGGACAGGTTTAAACAGTCCCAAGAAAAAGGAAAAAAAAACACTCCAGGGAACTTCTCTGCCTCAGCTAGCTAAACTAACTAAAAACAAAGGAGAGCTCTGCCCTGCTGTCTGTCCATACAATAGACGAGCCCAGTCCAGGAGCAGAATGTGTAGGACTAAGGGCAGTTTCTGAAAAAAAAATTCCGCGCTTCTTCTTTCCCTCCTTTCACTCTCAGAACCAGTCTTGCAGGTACAGTACACAATATCCAACACAAACAGAACAGACAATTGGGGATACAACCATCAAAAAGTCACCCCAGGACACCATGCTAAATAAAGCATGTAACTGATGCTCCTTTTTTGTGGCTATAAACGTTTTACCAATATGCAGAGTTCTACTCAAAGTCTGCTCTTTGGCAATCTTTGTTTTCATTTGACATTTCAAATGATCATTCATTCTGTGGTATGAAAGGGTTTTGAAAGAAAGTTTTGCTTCTAACCTGTACTTAAATGTTTATGAACTTTTTTTAAAAAAGGTGGGAAAATTGTATCTGCAGGTATTTCATACATGTTGTATGAAAAATTTAATAGAGCACACATATTCATATTCCAACATTTCTTATTATCATCTCTGTATCATAAGGAGACTGTGAAGTCGCCAAGTGACTGTTTATGACTTTCTTTTTCTTGACTGTGGCATATCCTATCCCTAACAATAAAAAAAATCCCACATGAAGGCAATACTACAGTTGGTTTGCTGCTGATGGGGAAACAGTATGATTTATGACACCAGTTACACAGGAGCTCGTTCTCAGAGATTTGTAAATGAGTTTAAATCCTGCTTTCATAATGGCTTAAAAGTCAAGAGAAAACCAATATTGTTTAGTATTTTCAATAAAATGTCTAATGCTTGAACAGTAAAATTCTTTTTCTTCATGGTAAAAGAGGAGTTGATTAGAGCAGTTTAGGGAGAAGTAACAAGAAGCAATTGCTTAACATTCAGTAGCAGAAGAATGGAGGATGGACCAAAGAGAAAAAGCATAGCTGTGGTCAATTAGAACATGAAATCGTTTTTGGAGAGGGAGGGAGGAACTGGAGCACTGAGTTTCATCATGTTCAGGCTCGACACGGTAGCTGATGGTGCTCTGTGCAGTATAATTCTGTCTGAAGTTTCAGAAGAATCAGCCTGACACAATATTTAAGTTTGGGGCTTGTTTCACGTTTTTGAAGTTTGATTTGCATCCAAGGATCAACACAAGTTTTAGCAACATTGTCAATTTGTGCACCTGATTCTAAGTGTTCTGTGTTCACATATATGGTGTCAGCATTACAGAGAAGTCTTTAGTATTTCCCAAACCGTAGCTTAGGCAAAGTGCTTAATGCTCATTGCTATTCAGTCTTTCAGAATGAGGTTTTCAAAGAAATTCTGCTTAAATTCCCAGGACTGTGTTGAAAATCTGTTTTTAAGTGGAGGAATGCAGTGGCAAGTGGCCCCAGCAAACTACACATCTTGGGGTCACCTCTGTCCTCCACATATTTGCATGTATCCAAAGCCTACACTTACCTTTTAATGCCCTTCTCCAGTGTGGCTTCATAAGGTAAACGAATCTCTAAAAAATAATTTAGCACACAGTTTGGTAATGTGGATACTGAAAAACAGTTGCCAGGTATATCCTTCTACATCAGCAAATACTGACATGCTGTTCTTAGCACTGTAATACAATTAATTCATCTTGACCATTTTATCTTAAAAAAATCTGTAACAGTAATTTGGGATCTCCAGTCCATAGTATCTACATATTTTGAAAATTACCTTAACAGATCTGGTTTGTTGAGTCTTCTCAGTGTCAGGGCTTGGGTTTAGTTGTTTTTTTTCTTTTAATACAGAATTTCTCAGTAATATTTCTGTTCAGCCTAGGGCTTGTGAATAAGGCAGGTATTTATTTTCATTCTTTGTTATTGTTTTGCAGGTTTCCAGTGTGGTCTCCAGAGGATGAGTTACAAAGTGATTTTGTTTGATTCGATTTTGCTCTGCTGTGTTTTCTTTCTGAAATATTTATAACATTATAGTAACTTGGATCTGACCTTGATTATTACCTCTTAACATGCTCAAAATTGCTGCCTCTATAAAAGGCATTAGAGAAAAGGTACTATAAATGCTATAAATCATGTTTTCAAGCATCAAAAGAGGTTCTCAACATTTTTACTAGTTCACTGAACATTCCATACTATCTACATATATTTCAAGATTTTCATGGTAAGGTTCTGCATTGCCAATATATTCATGTCTTAGCAAATCACTTGAGCAGGTATCCTCCTTTCCCAGTGGTGGTTTCTCTGTGACCAAATTTAAATATTTACTTTGTTAATCATCACGAAATTTTAAAATAAATAAATCTTATCATAAATAAAATGTTCCACTTGTTCTTCACCGTTCTTGAAATTCTTGCTTGAGATGCTATTTTGCTATAGGTGGAAAAAGACACTGTCTTGGGGTGACATGATGTTTGTATCCCAATTGTCTGATAGGTCTGGAAGCTGGGGGAGGGGAGAGCCACGCAATTTGTTTTTAGAAACTGTCCTCCACCGGCTGGTCTTGAGAGTTGAATTCAGCAACACACGGAGAGATTTTTTTCAGTAGTTAGTTACTTAGTGTGTAGCTAGTATGAGGGGGGAGAAGTTTTGCTTTCTTTTTTTCTTCCTTCTCCTCCTGCTTTTTTTTTTCTTTTTTTCTTTCCTGTTTTTTTTTCCTTTTTTCGCCTTCCCTTGAAGCTGTTAAAAATCTCTCTGGACTGAAGACCCGGGGGAGCGCCGTGGGGGCTGCATCTGGAACCCACCAAGATCTGTGCAGCAATGCTCCCCAGCACACCAGAGGAACTGAGACAGAGCAACCACCTACAGGACAGACTTCTTTCCTAAATCTGTCATCTCTCCAGAGCGGCACGAAGTTCTTATCATTGGGTATTGTTCAGTGTATTGTGCCAGGGAGTGCTTTGCCTTGTTTAATAAACAGGGTTCTTTCCACTTCTCTCCGAGGAGGTTTCTTTTTCGAACCACTTGGGGGGAGGGGAGGGAGTGCCCCTTAGGAGGTTTCCTCCCAGATTTGCCCTAAACCACTACAGACACCAACATTCTCAGTCTCACAGTAATGATTAGTGGCTTCCCTTATCACTGTGAAATACCCCAGATTTCTCTTAAATCTGCGAATCTCAAACAAGGTATTGGGCAACTCAGTCCACTGAAAGGCAGAATCTGTAGCTTTTGTCACAGATTGGGCTCCAAGGGAAGGCTTCTTATCTGTCCCTTCATTGGACAACATAAAAAATATACTTCCAGCCTTGTGAAATATTTTTTCATGGCTTTTACAAATCTTCATGTAGTTGCTACTAGAAACAAGAGCTGCTGTGTATAGAAGGGCAAAAACATAATTGATGCTAATATTGAGAGGTATGAATTGAGTGATTTTCTGAATCTTAATATTGGATTTATTTGCTTCTCAGATGAAAAGCTCTAAATAAAGGAAAACTTCTTGTTCTAGTCAAAGTTCAACTGTCCTGTCCTGTTACATGCCTCTTGAGTTATTTTACCTTGGTGAGTATTTTCTACTTTCTCCTGTGTATAAAATTAGTCTCACATTGTTCTCCATGGTAATGAGATAATATTTAATGAAAGGTAGAACCCATTTTGACAGATCCCTGGACATGAAACTGACTCACATGTGAGTCAGAGATATATTCTGGTTGAGGTTTCCAGAGGTAGAAATGAATACTTTGGGTTGGAACAATTTGCTAAAGAGACCATTTGAATATTTTAGCTTTCCACTACTAAGGAAGGCACACAAAAGTGTTTATGGAGACCCTGCTTATCTTTCTGGCAGGAGAATGTATTATCACAGAGGCTGTAATGGGACAGTGAGAGTTGAAAATATGTTTTGGAAGATTTATTTTTTCTTTGATTTTTGTATGGTAGCTTTACTTCATTTCTACTAATATGACCATTGCCACAGTACTGCAGACAGAGTGAGCCTGATCCCTCTCTGTTATTCTGTTGTTAGCTATCTGCTTTATAATGTTCTGGGGAGAGCAAATGAGGGAACAATGGTGCCTCTATAGGTCTTCTGCTGCACACAGTGAACTATGCCAGACGAAGTCAGCTTCTGTACCAGTACCAAGTATGCAGAATACATCCTCCCAGAGGGGTGGAAATGCTGACCCCTTTGTTCCCTCCTCAGGATCCACTGTATTATGGGGACCAGCCTTCTGAAGGCAAGGAATGATGAAGGAGAATCACTGTTTCCCTCTCCAGGCTGGGTTTCTGTCATGTGTATGGTGTACTGACATTCCCAGGGCTTGCTAAACCAGGGAACTGCATTCCAGTTTCGAGATATTCAATTGTGTAGGAAAGGGTGCAACAAAAACCCCTCTGTCTTGTTTTGTTGATGGAGATGGTGTTTGCCCCTGGGTAAAGGAAAACTTTCGTCCACCTTAATCCATACACCCTACCATTTCCAGGAAAGTGGGAGTGCTGTAATGCTCCTGGTCATTTCAGACTCATAGCAGGTCCTCCATAGCAGGACTGCCAGGTCCCTCTCAGGCGGCAGACACAAAAATTCAGAAGCACAACATAAACAAGTCACACTAATAAATGCCAGGACAGTGAAGGAATGAGAGAGAGGCAGCAATTACAACAGTAACAAAATGTCAAAGGGAATAAGTTTTGAAACAAAAGAAAAATAGGTCAGGCTCTATCTTTATGGGACTCTGAAACAATGTACGTGACATTTGAAAGAAGTTTTATGTGATTTGCTCCAGGCACTGTGTTATTTGGCAGTGGATTGCTTCTCTATTCAGATTTTAATTCTGTCCTGCTTTCCAACCCTTCAAATGACATCCCTCTAGGAGTATTTTTAGAAATAGCAGCTGTTGGGTTGAAGTCAAGAACAACCACAATACATCTTGTCTCCAAATGGATGAGGCTGTATCCCATCCATTTGGATGTCTATTCCTGTAATATGTGATGCTGGAACAAGTACACTTTTTTCACAGCACCAGTTCTCAAGGACCATTGATAACTCCAATCATGCTCTGTATGCAGTGCCTTCTAGTCTGTCTTACAGTGAATATTCTTTAAAAGTATGACTAGACCCAAAAAACCAATATCTTCAAAACAATGTTTCTGTTTCCTTGTATGACAAGCATTCTTTTTTATCTAGAGGGAAAAGGGGACCACGGTCTGGATTACACTTTGTCACTAAGCAATTTTTTAAATTTAATTTTTAATTCCAGTTTGATGCTCTTTAATATACAATCATATATAAAATATGCACTAATATAAATCAATATGGAATATATTGATTTCTATTACTAATATAATACAATATACTAATATAATATAATAGTATACTAATTAATACTAATATAATATACAATATACTAATACAATACTAATATAATACAATATGGAAAATTCAGATGAGACTCTAAGGCTTACCCAGGGGCAGAATTTTACTCCTTTGGCATCTAATATGTCCATTGTCTGCAGGTTTTCACTACCACACATTATTTTTGCAATTCTTTTCCAGTGGTATCTGTCCTTTTTGACTGGAATATGTAAGATTCTTTTAATTTGATTGCAATTAAATACAAAGTATTTTCCTTTATAACCTCCAAAATCAATACCTTTGTTACAAGATTAGCTAACTATTAGCATGTGCCTTCTTCTCTCTGAGTGAGGAGTGTGCTTTCCTTGGAAGGGCTGAGTGGAGAAGAAAGCTAGTATGTTTTGGCTGCCTGTTTTGTCCTCCATCCAGCAGCCCACAAACAATTCAATAGCTCACACTAAAAAGTTAGTTGGAGGGACACTTTTTCACCTCTGTAATGCAGTTGGAAACTTTTTTCAACTAAAATAAAAAAGACAATTCATGTATAGCATTGACCAAGAAAAAAAATATAGGTTAGGAAAGGCACCAATTACCTTTTGTGCTTTTCACCAATTTCATATCTTCCTTTCCTCTAAATACTTTCTAGTACCTTTTCCTGCTTTTTTTTTTCTCTTGCTTTTTTCTGGGATACAGTTTGTTTATTCTCAGTATGTGATACAGTGCTATGGTTTGGATTCAGCATAAGAATATTGTTGAAAATACACCGGTATTTTAATTGTTAATAAGTACTCTTCATCCTAAATCAAGGAAGATTTTTGTGTCTAATGCTCTGTCAGTCAGGAGGGACTCAAAAAACCTCTTAGGGAGCGCAGCCTCAATGTGGGACTCAAACTGGCCAAAGGGACAGTAGCACAGACCGTCATCACCAGTATATAAACCAGGGAAGTTACCTGTAAGGAACACCAATCACAGTTCTGGGACAGGGTCTGGCATCAGTCAGCAGGTGGTGAGCAAACATGTTATGCAATATTTGAATTTCCTTGGGTTATACATTTGATTCTCCTCCCCATTCCACCAGAATGAGCAAGGAACTAGTTAGTCTTCTGTCATTTTTTATTGTATGACATTCCTTCTGCTGCTCTGAATGTTGCTAAGCTTCTCTTCTTAATAGGTTCTATAGAAAAATGATTAGCTTTAAAAAATTAATGACACAATTCAATATCTTGGATACCAGAATTTCCTTTTTTGTCTCCACTTGATTTGTTTTTTCTTCTGGTTAGTCTTGAATAAGAACATTACTCAGCACCAGAACATTCCTACCTACAAAACTCCACCTGTGTCTGGTGAAAGGCAATATTCTTGCGTAATGGTTATACACCTCTCCCTGTCTGACAAATATTGCCATCCTCAGCCCAAGCCTCATTTTGAACCATGTGGGTCTTTATCTTACTAGAAACTAGGTATGATAGTTTCTTTTGATTGGACATTTTAGCCCCAAACCTGGGAAATATTATTATTTATTTTGTCCGTAGAAAACATATTGCTGTGAGCTCACAAGGAATCTAGGAACTTGAGCTGACTGTCCCACAGGCTTTCCTAGATACCTTTTTTCAGATAAATGCTGTTTAGGTGTGCATAAATTTTGTCTTGTGGATAATTAACTTTCAATGCATACAGTTTTTACAGAATTGTCCTTCATGACCAATGAAAATAACTTTCGAAATGCGAACTAAATCTTAGGGTGTCTTTTCACTATTTGTTTTTCTAAGCCACCATTTGAATACGTCTTATTTTTAATCACTTCAAGCACTTTAGTTCTCTCATTATTCCACCCTTCCTCTTCCTAAAGCATTTGTGAAGAAAGACACTCCTGAAAAGGAAGTAGGTCTGGTACAAAATATTGCAGCTTATTGTTGTGGTAAGTTTATGCATGAGCTTGAGACGTTTTTCCCTGACAACTGCCATCATGTCTGCTCAGTTTTATAGTCAAAGTAATGCTTTCCTTATCTTGTGCTTTGCAGATTAATCTTAATTTAGGAGAATCAAACTGACTTTATTTGCTTTGTTCAACATCAACATGATCAAGAGCATACAACATGCTAATTTCAGGAGTGGTTGTTGAAGATGTGAGCACTGACAAAAGGCAGCTTGACTTTAAGCTAAATTGCCCCTGTCTGGCTATTATAAGCTGCAAAAAACCAACCCCAAAACGCATAACAGAGGATTCAGGGAGGGTCTGTGCATAGTACATACACAATATTCCTTTTCTTATCAAGAGATTTAAACAAAAGATAAAATATTTCCTTCAAAAATTGTTGAGACACCAGATTGTTCATATGCTATGCAAAATTCAGACAATTCATTTATGTTGCAAATATCATTAAGGTTTATGCCAACTTCCTTAGAAAAAGGAATTTGTAGGCGAAAGCTAAATCATTTTCAAAGGCAGACTTTCTTACTGTTCAGGTGTGCATGCAAAATTGACACTTAGGGCTTCTTTCTCTGAACATTGATAAAAAGGAGAACATAGGTATCCAGCCAGGACGGAAAATGAAACAGGGAAGTGTGTTTATGTAGACATTCCTATGAGTAAATTCTTGTGAAAAAGAATCTCTTTTCTTCTTGCACAATCACATCTTCAAGTAGAGTTTTGGTTGGTTTTTGTTGTGTGGTGAGGTTTTTTGGTTTGTTGTGGTTGTTATTGTTGTTGTTGGTTTTGTTTGGTTTTGTTTTGTTTTTACTGGAAGAAGGTGGGGCTTTTTATTTGTTTTGTTGGGGCTTTTTTTGTTGTGGGTAGTTGATTCTGGATTTTTTTGTTTTCTTGGCTTGTTCCTGTTTTTTACATAAACTGCCTGCTTTCTGTCGTAATTACAGTTTAGAGTGTTTCATATTGTCACTCTGTAATCTAAACACAATGATGCAGTGTTATGGACCTAGATGAAGCAAAAAGAGAATCACCTGTGGGATAACAGAGGTTTCAAGAATTTGAATATTTCTCTTTCATCTTATTTCTCTACCCCCTGTTATAGGTACCTATCTTGCTATCTGCAAATTGCATTCACAGATTTATCCCAGTAAGAGATGGCTCATTTCAATGTAATTTTGGTACATTATATTAAGTCCCTTTGATAGTAAATGAAGAGTGTACCAACTATCAGTGTCTTGAGACTGCTTTTATAAAGAATAAAAGAAACACCTGTGAATGACTCTATATGAGATATCAAAGGGAAGGGTTCCCAACCAGTAGAGGATCATAGGAAAAAGGTGAAATATGGAAATAGGCAGCTTCTATATCCTAAACTGCAGCAGAATTACATTCAAATGTCACCTAGGACTGCTTAATGTATCCCAGTCTTTCTCTGAAATATATCAGAGTGAAATGTGCCATAATATGCATGGGTGCTTGTTTGTTTGTTTGCCTTCTAACTTATTTTCATTTTCTTAAAGGAATCAAGAGGTGGAATTTTGGAAAGCAGATGCCTTGAAATATCATTATATCAGTAGCTTCCTGAGAATTCTTTCAATATCATACTTTGCTATTATTTGGCAGCTATGAAAGATATGACCATGGAATTGTTTTGAAAAACTCAGTCAGTATCAAGTGTCATTTTCCTTCCCTTTAGATTAGAAAGATAGATGCATTTGGGTTTTTTCTGCACTGTTTTCCAGGTAGAAAGCCCTCTTTTTCTAGCTGTCAACAGTGTCACTTTCCTTATTCTTTGTGATGGGTTTCTACTTCTTCTTTTGAAACAGAGGTGCTAATTAATCTTCCCACCTTCAAGCATTGCAAACATATTTCAATTTCAAATGAGGCAAGACCCACACTTGAAACACCCACACTTACAATTTTAGATATCTTTGTACCATGTATTTGAACTGGCCTGAATTTTCTTCATGACATTGACATTATCAACAATGAGCTTATAAAGCTTTGTATCTAATAAGCAGCCTCTACATAATAGCTCACCAACTCATATGGGAATTAAGAGAGTTGGAAATGTACAAGAAAGAGTAAATTAAGAAAACCAATTACTGCTAGCCTGCATACTGGGCTCCTGCTTTTCAATATCCACATTTATTAGTGTATTCATAGTCATGCCACTCACTTCATTTTCCAAATCTGCACGACTCTTATGCTTTATTCAATTACTACTTAGTTATTTACTTAGCTCATATTTAAGGCCAAGAAGCCCAAACTGAACTTCAGGAAATTCCATTTAAACAGAAGAAAACATTTTTCTTTTTGTGACCTTGATTGAGCACTGAAGCCCAGAGAGGATGTATATTCTCCATCCTTGGAGATATTCAAAACCCTACTGAACATCAGTTTGGGCAACCTGATCCTCTTCAGAGCCAAGTCTGGGTGATGGTGATCTCTAGAGATGTCTGTGACTTGTGAATTATTTTATTTAATGAGTGAGTTGCATGTTGATTTCAGAGTCTTCCTGTTGGTTTGTGGCTTTTAAGTGCCTCCAAAGAAGAATTAAATGTGTGCCCTAGCATACCTTACATCATATAGCAGTTTTCATTACTCAGTTGGCATGAATATTCATAGTGAGATAACAGCTTAATGCATGGTCCTAACCAGAGCAACAGAAATTCTGCTGTACTTGCATTTCAATATCCTATTTGCTTATTTTCAGTGCCACTTAGAAACCCTTTCTTTCTATATTATCCTTTAATCTTCTCCTCTGATGACTTAATATTCATAATCACGTGACATTGAATATCTCAGGTAAGTTCAAGTCTTTGTTATGCTAGATACTGTGGCAGTTCCTTGGTTTTCCATCTGCAAACTGATTGGACCCCTTTTTCCTTAGCCTGTCCTGTTATACCACATTCTTTTGTCTTCTCAATCACTGTTGATGAAGATTGGGTCCCAAAATCTATTACCAGAAATAAACAGAATAAGAAAAAGAAACCACTAGTCTTTCAAGACATATGCAGAAATGAGGTAGAGACAGAGAACATATTTTTGCAGAAAGCATGAGGCAGAATCCACATGGGAAATTCCACTCCAGGGGCATCAGTGCTGGGCAGGCTTTTCTCTAACTTCTTTCCTTCACCAGACTTCAGCTCACTGACCATGTGTTTCCACAGGGCAGGTGAGATATTCTCGCTGAACAGCTGCACTAAAGTACAGCTGAATTCACCCTGAACCAGTGAATCCTTTGTCGTATTGAGAACTAAGCTGCACTCCCAGTTTCATTGGTGTAAATATAAATTAATTCATTAAATCATTGTTATTGAAGTCAATGGGATTGTGGCAAATTCACACCGTGATCAATTGAAATAAAATATAACAGCATGAGTTTGTTTGTTTATTAGACTTCAGTATCATTTTACAACTGCGAAGAAGGAAAAGCAACTTTACTTAAGGGACAGAAATACTCACTACACAAAGCATTTTAAAATATAACTTCTTTTTGGATTTTGGGGGGTTTTGTCATTCTGAGAAGAGATATTTTTTTTGTGCTCTGATTGCCAAACTGGCAATGACAACAATGTGTGGCAATATTCAAATGCAAAGCTGTCATGTTGGGATGTTCAAATTCAGTAAGATGCTGTTTCCCTTCACTAGACAGAACACAGTCCAGTCAGTGACAGCTCTTCAGAATGATACTATGGTCATTGGGGTTAATTGCTGTGTGTTATTACAAATGATATGGGCTTTGATTCAAGCAACTTAGGAAGTACTTCTGAAGAATACATTTTACAGCCAGGTAAACTGAGACATGTGGCGGTGACAGTTTAGAGGATCGTACAAAACTGTAAATAATACATACATTGTAAACAGATAGAAAGGCTTAGGGCTAGTCAGCACTGGGAGTACTATTGCTCTCATCTCTTTTCCCCCCACAGGTTACAAGAACAGGTTTGCTGCCCCTGTTAATTGTCATGACTCTGTTTGCTTAAGTGTTGTCCTGAGTAATAATACGCCTGAGCATCTGTCCCAAGAGCTCTTCCTTCAAATCAGTTCCCAGCAGGATGGCCTTAGAAATGGAAATGGCTGAAAGAAAACACTAGAGATATAAAGGTAAACTGGATTTAGAGGGTCTTTTGTTTGGGTGTATAATTCAGAATGAAATTTCCTAAAGTTATGAATCTTAATTTAAAATGTTTGTTTATCACTACATAAAAAACCAATTAATGCTTCATATACCATCTGCTTACATTTTCCCCAAAGGGTTTTGCATATTTTCAGGAAGAAATGACTCTAAATATCCTGCAGTTTTCTCTGAAATGTTTCATTATTTCACAGCAACCCTGTTAATGAAGTACAGTGTGTGCCCTTGTAAATAAATAAAAAATTATTTTAAATTGCTGACAGAATCCTCCTATGTCATGAAAACATACCAAAGCTGCTAAAAAGAAGAGATCCCTTTTGTCTTTAATCAAAAGATATGGGATTGCAAGTGTTTTTCTTACTCTACTGTTTTAATGTTTTAATGTAGTTATGATGGGGAACACGAACCATATCAGTCTTGTCCCTGGAAAACTGGGGGATAGTATGGAAAAATTAGAAGGGCAGGGTACTTGTGAAGGCCCTATGAGATGTATCAGCCACACTGGAGCACACCCACTGTCTTGAAAAGATGTACCAAGGACTCCTGAGATAATAGAAGCAGGGAAACATTGGATAAACCCTCTGTGTAGCAAAAGAAGGCTTAAAGGAAATACCTTGACCAAGCACAAGCAACCAAACACACAATCGCTAGAGACAACTAGGGGGTGTCCCTCTGCACCCCTATGGGGACATTGTCACCATCAAATACCTCTATAAAGTGCCTGTACACCAACACACACAGAATTGTGGGGAACCAACAGGAGGAATAAGAGATTTGTGTGCAGCCATGGAGCTTTGAGCTCACTGCAATCATAGGGACATGGTGGGATAGCTCAAATGATTGGGATGTTCTCAGGAAGGGCTACACGCTGTTTTGAAGAGACAGACCAGAAAGAAGTGGCAGTGGTGCTGCACTGTATGTGAGGGAAAATGGAATGTATCAAGCTCTGTATTGGTGAAAAGCAAGTCAAGAACTTATGGGTCAGTATAAAAGGGCAGACTTGTAAATATGACACTGTTGTGGGTGTGTGCTACAGACTGCTGAAGAGGAGAAAGTGGATAAGGCCTTCTACAGGCAACCAAAAGCAATCTCAAAATCATGGTCCCTAGTTCGTGAGAGGACTTTAACCACCCTGAATTCTGCTGGAGAATATACACAGTGAAGCACAAATTATCCAGGAGGCTCCTGGAAAGCATTGACAATACCCTCCTGTCACAGGTTGTGGAAGATCTCATAAGGAATTGTGTTGCTTGACCTCCTAAGATACATAGGGTAGGCCTTGCTGGAGATGTGAAGGCTGGGGGCAGCCCTGGTGAGGGCTGGGTAGTGACCATGAGGCTATAGAGTCCAGTGTTGAAAAAAGATTCTGCAGGATAGAGAGCAAGATTACAGCCATGGATTTCAGGAGACGTAACTTTTGCCTGTTTAGGAAACTTCTTGGAAGAATCCCTGGAGGGAAAGAGACCCTGTAAGGAAGAGAGGTCCAGGTGAGTTGGTTGATGTTCAAGGCTTACTTCCTCCTGGCTGAATAATAATGCATTCTAATTAAAAAAAATCAGGCCAAGGGCACAAGAAACCTTTGTGGATGAGTAAAGAATCCCTGTCACTGCTCAAGTATAAGCAAAAAATCCACAGGAGATGGAAGTGAGGTCAGGCCACTTAGAGTGAATATAGACAGGTGATCAGGATAAGCAGAAATGAGACTGGAAAGGCAAAGAACCCTCTAGAATTAAATCTGGCCAAGAATGTCAAAGATAACAAAAACAGCTTTTTCAAATACATAAATAACAAAACAAAAACAAAGGATAATATGGACACATCGTTAAATGGAGGGGAGAGCCTGGTAACAGAGGATGCAAAGAAGGCAGAGTTACTAAGCACTGGCTTTGCATTGGTGTTCACTAAGACCAACCCTCTGGCCCAAGAGACCAGGGTAAAGGAGTGCTGGAAGGGAGACTTTCTCTTGGTCAGGGAGGATTGGGTCAGAGAACACCTAAACAAGCCTGACATCTTGAAGTCCATGCATTCTGACAGGATACACCCATCAATGTTGAGAGAGCTGGTGGACACCATGACTTCATGATTATTTTTGAGAGGTTTGGAGACCAAGAGAGTTGCCTGAGAACTGGAACAAAGCAAATGTCCATTCCAGTCTTCAATAAGGGCATGAAGGAGAACCCACAAAACTACTGGCCAGTCAGCCTCAGACCAATCTCTGGAAAGGTAGGGGTGCACCTCATTTGGGAGGCAAACTTTCACCCACAGGGAAAACAAGAAATTTATACATTTGACCAATGTTATTACCTTCTACAATGAAACAACTATCAGGACGGATGAAGGGAGAGCAGTGGATATCGTCTTTCTTGACTTCAGCAATGCTTTTGACTGTCTCTCGTGCAATACATATGGGCAAAATCAAAAAGTATGAGTTGGAGGAGTGAACAGAGATGTTGGAAGAGTGAATAGAATGAACAGTGAGATTGAGAACTGATTGAGAATTGCCCAAATAGCAGATGTCAGAGGGTCATAATCAGTGGTAAAGGGTTCAGCTGGAGGCCTATCACTAGTGGTGTCCCCCAAGGTCCAGTAGTGGGCCCAGTCTTGCTTAAGTCATCCATCAATGACTTGAAGGGGCAGAGGCCTCCTCAGCAGTTTCACTGACAACACAAAGCTGGGAGGAGTGGCTGATACCCCAGAGGGCTCTGCAGCCCTGCAGGAGGACCTCAACAGGCTGGAGAGATGGGCAGAGAGGAACCTTCTGAAATTCAGCAGAGACAAATGCAGGGTCCTGCACCTGGGGATGAACATCCCCAGGCACCAGCACAGGCTGGGGGTGACCTGCTGGGAAGCAGCTCTGTCCAGATGGACCTGGGGGTTCTGCTGGACAACAAGTTCTCCATGAGCCAGCAGTGCCCTTGGTGCCAAGGCAAATGATAACCTGGATTGAATTATGAAGATCATTCATTGCCAGCAGGCTGAGGAAGGTGATGCTCCCCCTCTACTCAGCCCTGGTGAGGCCTCACCTGGAATGCTGTGTCCAGTTCTGGGCTCCTCAGTACAAGAGAGACATGGAGCTCTGGAGCAGGTCCAGTGGAGGGCAACAAAGATGATTAAAGGAACATCTCCTCTCTTATGAGGAAAGGCTGAGTTGGGCCTGTTCAGCCTTGTTAAGAGATTTCTGATGTGGGACCTCATTAATTTCTGTAAGTATCTGAAGGGAGGGTGTCAAGAAATGCAGGCTCATTTTAGTGGTGCCAAGCAATAAGACAAGAGATAATGGCCAGAAACGGATCCACAGGATCAGTTGAACATGAAGAAGTTCCACTTTCCACATTCAAGAAGAAGCATTTCCTTACTGTGCATGTAACCACACACTGGAACAGGCTGCCCAGAGAGATTGTGGAATGCCTCTCACTGGAGATATTTAAAACCCATCTGGACACAATCCTGTATCGTGTGCTCTGGGATTACCTTGCTTGAGGAGGGAAGTTGGATTGTGGCCCCTTCCAAACAGGCTGATTTTGTGATTCTGTGAATGTAAGAAGTGAGAAAGACACATGGGAATACTGATTCTGACTCTATTGTGTGTAGGAAATGGAGAGGAAGCTTGCTACTAATATTTCAATATTTTTAACAGTTTTAACAGCCTACAGTGTCAAGTAATTGTGAGGTCCTAAATGCCTTCTCATGGCAGTGTTTAACTTAACTTAGGTAACTTATGAAATCCCTTCTTTAGATTTGTACCTAAATGCTGATTTGCTATGCAGCTTTTTATACACTCTTTTTAAACACCTTTTCCTCTTCGTTGCAGGCTCAAATCCTTCCTGATGTTTATAAAGTTCTCCACACAATGCAAAACAGCTCCTCTCAAAACTTAGTGAAAAGGCCTCACGGGATAGTAACAAAGTGCAAGAAATCAAGTCGAATTGAAGCTGGATGAATCAGAAGAGAGCAGAAGATCCCAGTAGCAGTTTTGAAGATGTGCTAATTTTTTTAAGTCTCTCATGTGACATTTCTGTGAATCAGTAAACACTTCACAAAAGTGGGGCATTATTTTCAAAAGGCTTGGCTTGCAGTAATCTCTTGCAAAAGGACTTATCAATGTTCTTGTTCATATATAGTACAGTTTAGAGTATTGATACAAGGACAGTAGGACCAATTATATAATTTCTTTATTTTTATTTATGAAAAGAAAATGTGAGGTTTCTTGACATTTGAGGCACACCAAATCTCCAATGCACAATTTCATTAATTTATTAAAAGGGATTCCAACAGCAGCCCCTGTACCTGGAATACCAGGTGCAAAATCAAGGATACATTTAATAACCAGTGCCACCCCCTGACTATGGGGTATCCTTGACTCTGAGTCCTCTAGCATTTTATGCTCATTTTTGACATGACGAGGGACCACACGGAGTGCTAGATTTGAGTTATTTTGACCCTTGATGCAGGTCCCTACTATGATTTTCTATATTTCCCTAATATTCACTTATTTATTTTATTTCAGCTACCAGACATGCCATTTTCTGCCTTATTCATCCATGGATTATGCATATTAAACAGATTAATTTTCCAGGGTGTATCCTTAGTGCTTGCATTAGGAGACTGTTTTCCTTAAGTTCCTCCTTTCTGTGGTCTGCAGAGAGAGGTTTATTTAAGGAAACTCAGAGCATCTGTAGAACATTTCTGCCCTGGTTCATTTTTATGGGGGAGCATTTTGCTTTGACCACACAAGGAATCACAGAGATAAGTCTCTGAACACAAACACCTACTTAGGTGCCCAAAATTAGGTAGTGTGAGTTCAAAATTGGTTAACAGTCATCAGCACTTCATAACTGGATATGTTTCTCTGCATTTCTGGAAGAATGGTCTGTGGATTTCTAAAGGTCATGAGATTCTGATGGGAAAGAAAAATTCTCATTGTATTTTTGTGCAATACCTCAAAAAAGTTCCTAAAAGTCCATCTTACTATAAATAGAAAGGGTGAAATTTACAAAGCTAGTACCTACAGTGTGGAGTACATTTGTTTCCTGGAAGCAGTGGGGGAACTACATTTCTCCAGGGAGGAACTACCGTCCTTTCCTGTGCAGCATGCTGGAAGGTTTGTCTATCATGTCTTCTGGTGTCTTCCTCCTCAGACTTGCAGCAAGTTAATCCTACTCTAGAGCTCCTAGGTACTTCTTTGTACAGCTTATGCTACAACCTGACCATGAAGACAAGGGTTAATAGATGCCTTGGAACAGACTGGAGTGAAACAACACTGAATTACCAGTGTTTATACATATGGATATAAATAAACACTGGTCACTCAGTGTGACTGTACACGTTGGGGACTTTTTAGAACACTTTGGTTGCAATGGAAAGGAGGTATGTAGCCATTTGGGTTATTATCTATAGAAATATAGCAATATAAAAGCATATAAAGAAAAGAAAAAAAAAGGAATAAGTGTAAAAAGATGTCACCATCCATAGATCCAGTGACAAGACTTGATTGTTGCAATTTCAATGTCCGCTGATTGAAGTGATGGTCGCAGTCTGAATCTGTCAGGGGTAGGGGAAGCCCACAAAACACAGAGTTCAATGGGTTAATAAACCTTCAGGTTTGTGGGAACACGCATGATGCCTAGAGAGACTGACCTGGAACAGAGGCTAGACAGAGTTAAAGGAATAAAGCAGGTAAAAGAAATAAAGGATAAAGTAATTAAATGCCTTCAAAGGATACACCTTGGGCAGTACAAGACCCTGGCCAGGGCTACACCCAAGATGGATCCAAGATGGATGCAAGATGGATGCCCAGTCACAAGTTTTCACACTTTTATAAATTTTGGTCCATTTACATATTGGGGTCAATTGTCCAATTACAGCTTCAGGTTATGAAGTCCCATCCTCTCAGATTGTTCTCCTCAATTTGCCATTGTTTATACTTCTTGAGCCTAAAGCTTCAATGGTGTCCTTGGTTCTTGGGCTGGAAAAGGATTGTTTTGTCTAACTACCCTGTGAAGAGAACTTGCTAACACTTTATATGAAGTTCAGGTTTTACACCCTCTAATACAACACTGTGGATCATATGCAGTCCTCTGGTGAAGGCTCCAGAAGGAGGAACTTTGAAGATTGTTGGTGGTCTATGACACCTTCTAAGACATGACAGCTGCCTCTCACATCAGAGTAGTGGAGCCAGATATGGCCCATCAGAAGGGCTGGATACCTTCAGGTTCTCATGTGAATGTCCTTGTACTTCCCCAGAGGAGAGTTTTCACACCAGATGCAGTGGTGCATGGAGAACATTGGCATGATAAAAAGCATTATCCCACTTAGTGGGATCTGCTTCTTTTCAGCCTCTTGCCTTATCTGGCTCAAAGTCCAGTGGTTGCTAAAACAAAAGTCAGTTTTCACAGTCATTCTCCAGTGGTGGATGTGTACTCCCTCGGCACCTGAACTGTTCTTACACAGATTAGAAGCTTCCCCATCACACACCCAAAACCTTTCCTCCTTCCCTTTGGCTGGGTAGTGCAAACCTGGCCTGAGCAAGGCAACCACTACTTTCTCACACGGCCAATTATTTGAGTCATTGACCATTACCATTTCCGTCTCTCACAGACTCTTGTTACCTGAAAGTGGAAACATATAATCTTCTCTCTTGTCCCTTCATCCTCTGACATTCCTCACAATCCAGGC
The DNA here is from genome assembly GCA_024734555.1 of Trochalopteron elliotii. Lineage (NCBI taxonomy): Eukaryota > Metazoa > Chordata > Aves > Passeriformes > Leiothrichidae > Trochalopteron > Trochalopteron elliotii. The sequence continues at coordinate 828,876 of JANPWX010019780.1, forward strand.
CTTAAGCTCTAACAGCAGTTAACCCTGTGATATTTCAGAGATAATTGCTGCTGCAGTGGGGAATTGACTACAAAGACATTAGTTTGACTGGTACATTACTCTTCTGGTCTCAAATCATCTATGGAGAAGAAAGTTCATTATTGCTGCTGTCATCTGACAACAACATCAAGGGTGACGCTTGAGCTACTTTTCATAATACACATTTCTATGGCTGTTATTTGCAAAGGCAGTGTAGGGAGAAAAGGAATTGGCTGATGCCTGGTTTAGATTTTGTTAATCACAGTGAAGTGAAATGTGTTTAAGAGCTCCATAATGCCTATATGCTCCATGTAGCATGACTCCCATCAAGGTGCTAATTTCTTTGCCTTTAGTGACAGTAAATAAAAGTGGCACTTTCTTAAACCCAGCTGTTAGGTTATCAAAGGAAGTAAAATGAAAGGGAGAAATTAAGTGAATGCAGTGTATAAAAAAAAAAAAAAACACATAGAGTGATAACGATATGAAAAATTACACCAAAAAATGTAAATTAGTATATGAATGGAGATGGTAAGGTGAAAATTTTGAGTCATCATATAAAATTCCTGCAAAAATGCAACTTATGTACATGTCAATCAATGTGAAGACTTGATTTCCACTCTATCACAGGAAGACAATTATGTTATATAGTTATACTACCTTCACATGGTTACAGTGTTTGAAGCCTATCTTTAAAAAAATTATTTTTTGGTAAGAATATTTTCAAACGATTGATAGTGAAGAAAACTGTCCTTCCATTCAGTCTTATCCAGACCATACTTAAGGTTTAGCACCAATTTCACTTGCACCAAATACACCAGCAAAATCAGGATTTGTTTCCCTAGTGTATGTGGGGAAGCCTTACTGGTTTTGCACTTTTGTTTATGATAAGGAATCTTAAAGAAGCTAGAAGAACTGGAGCATTTGTTTCCAAAAATATTTTCAGTAATTCAGATAAATAGGCTGTTGTTCCTTCTCCAGTTTTAGAAAAGACTTATCCCTCTTAGGGACCGCTTGTGATTCAGCAAGTGATTTTTTGCAGTCCTGCAGAAGGGGAAGATACCAGAAGATAAGAGGATGTTATGGGAAGGATGATGAGGTGAAAGGCATCTAGGAGGACTGAGTTTTAGTTATGAACAGAAGAAGGGCATATCTGCTGTGTGCTCCCTTAACAAGATGAGAGAAAAAAGGAATGCACTTTGCTCTACCCATCAGTTGTGTGTTCTGGTAAGAACCATTTCACACTCTGTATTTTGTTGCAATAAATGGGGGTGAAAAACATTACATGAACAACTCAATTTTGCCTTTACTGGATGGTCGATTTCAAATGAATATAATTTTGACTGACCCTGTGGCTGTCAGATGTTCTGTCTCCTTAAGAGAAGTGCTAGACCCATGTGACAGTGCATCTCAAATTCTCTTCCTCTGCTGTTCTCACCAAGGTTTGGTGGACAGCCCCTGTTGTGTCTTTCTCAGAAGACACTGAAACTAGCAGCCAGTCTACTGCAAGATCCTCAAGGCAGACTGCCAGAATTCACTTCTTAGTTTAAAAAAAGATCCTGAAAATAGGGGGGATCTGGGAGCTGTGATCTGTGTTTAAAGGCAGAAGGAAGTCAAGAGATGTTTTATCATAGCTGCCATATAATTCCTTTTCATTTGTCTTCATATGAAGTGGCCCAGGGATGTTTTTAAAATCTTGGCCCTAGCCTCCAAGAGCCATTGTAATCTCAGGGAAAAAACCATCCATGTATCCCACAATCTACATTTTAATTTGTAACAAAATTTATTAACTCTTTCTTACATGCACACTTTCCTTCTCTCACCTCACCTGCATTGGGGAAGTATTTCAAACGCTTTCCTAGGACACAGCCATTTTTCTTCCCAGTTGAAAGGTTTTATTCCCTAGAAGGAGGAGGGTAGACAGCAAACCCCTGGACCATGGAAAAGGATACTTCCTTTTTAAAAACCAAGCAAAGTCAATGCACTTCTGCAAAAAACTTAGTTGAACTGTTCCATCTAGTTCCACATGTGACAACCAAGAGAAATGGGAAAGTTGTGAACGTGTCAGGAGACTCTGTACCTAGGACTGAATATCATATAGATGAACTTTCTTCTCAGCTCTCCCCATTTCCAACACTATCTTTGAAGTGTCAGAATTTGGAACACAGATACTATGTGCACAAAGCACTAATAAAATATAAAAGCAAAACCAGAATTTTAAATCCCACAATAAGTCAGAGACTTCAGGCTTCCTCTTAGAGATCTGATTGAAACTCAACTGTCATAGGTTAGTGGCTTTCCTGCTTATTGAGGAATGGTCCTTAATTAAAATTAGAGTTCTCATTTTATAGTGTGATGATTTTAGCTCTCTTTTTTTATTTGAGCAGTATTATTTAATGAAGTGAATAGAATTAAAACTTTTCTATATTATGAGCCAGAACATCAGTCTCTTGAAAAAGAGAACAGATAGACACAAGTAATCTGATCAGTGTTAGAAGTAGGGGTATGCAAAAGTAAGAAGATTATTTATCTCATGTTAATATTTCTCATTGCTATTGTTATTGAGGCCAAATCTGAAAGTGCTTAATCTAAAATACCATTTCAGATAATTGGATTATACTTGTAAAGATCAAAGCATAAGAAGCCTCCACAATTTCACCCAATATAACTTATTTTCATTTAAATAGCTTCTCAGAACTCCCTAAAACTCATTCTTCCACAAGACAGAAGTACATGGTAACAGTCTTAAGCAACCAACACTCTGAGAACTAACACACTATATTCTTATTTTACAGCATATCAACAATCCCACAAGTTTTCATTGGGTGGCTTTCTGCACTTTGGAAAATCTTGCTTTTTATAAGGAGAAGTGAAAATAACGTGTAGGAATTTAACTTGTGAGTGTCATGTCTGAGCAAAAAGATTGGGTAATTTTCATAGGTTTGGCTGCTACCATTAATTATCTTTCATTTATTACTATATTAACAAACAAGTAAAAAAAATGTCTAAGTCAGCATGGAAGAAAAGGTTAATTTCTTTCTTAAGACAGTGTCCTGTTTCACTTGCTGAAGTTGGATAAAGCACATGAGGCACTAGAAATATTTGGATTTTATCAGCAACACATGGGAGATGTGGTTAAGTCTGGCAAAAAAAGGGGAGAAAGTTAAGTTGATGAAGGGACAATTCAGGGAGAAAAGGTATGATATCAGTATTAGAACACTCTTGGATGGCTGTAAGAGAAAAAATGTGACCATTAACAGGTTTTGCTATCTGTATTTATTTATTTAATTTAGTACTTACACCTAGGAATAATTCAATGCTTTGGACTTGTGTGAGTGTAAGGAGTCAAACTGTAAATTATGACTGTATAAATATGGAAGTGGGAGTAAGAGTTTCCATCTCACTCTGTTGCTTAAAGACTCTAGCTGTGAAGTACAAGTACTCACAGTACAATATCTATATTGGCATGCAAGTGCACCCCTATCCCTTCTCCACTTTCCATATGGACATATTTCCAAACCATCTGACTTTCCAGGGAGAACCAGGTCTAATGACTCCATTGTGGGTGACCTCGTGTTTTTCATAAGAGAGAACAGTGTGAGGAACTTTGTTTTTGCACAAAGATGGTTTGGCCTCTCCATATCCTGACATGACTCTTGAGAGGAGTAAGAAGGGACCACCAGGCCTCAGAGAGTATATGAAAGTAGACTTTCCATGATCCAGGATATACTTCCTTGCAACAGTAATTGATAACTAGATAAACTTCAGTTTGACATCCACTAAAGACAATGCAAACATTTCTGATGTGTTTGTCAGTTTTTGACTCATGTCTCCATCTGACAAAAGCATTGACTGGTAGATCATGACAGTATAAACTCTAAGTCACTGACATTTCCTCTCAGATTAATTTGTCTAGTTACCACACTCTCAAAAATCACAGAATGGGTCATGTTGGAAGGAACAACAGTGGGTCATCTGGTCCAATCTCGTTGCTCCAACAGGGTCATCCCAGAGCACACGGCACAGAATTGAGTCTAGCGAGTTCTGGAATATTTCCAGTGACAGGAACTACACACCCTCTCAGGGCAATATGCTCCTATGTGTGGGGACCTGCACGGAAAATTCTTTGGTTGGAACTTCCTGTGGATCCGTTTCTGGCCATTATCTCTTGTCTTATTGCTTGGCACCACTAAAATGAGCCTGCATTTCTTGACACCCTCCCTTCAGATACTTACAGAAATTAATGAGGTCCCACATCAGAAATCTCTTAACAAGGCTGAACAGGCCCAACTCAGCCTTTCCTCATAAGAGAGGAGATGTTCCTTTAATCATCTTTGTTGCCCTCCACTGGACCTGCTCCAGAGCTCCATGTCTCTCTTGTACTGAGGAGCCCAGAACTGGACACAGCATTCCAGGTGAGGCCTCACCAGGGCTGAGTAGAGGGGGAGCATCACCTTCCTCAGCCTGCTGGCAATGAATGATCTTCATAATTCAATCCAGGTTATCATTTGCCTTGGCACCAAGGGCACTGCTGGCTCATGGAGAACTTGTTGTCCAGCAGAACCCCCAGGTCCATCTGGACAGAGCTGCTTCCCAGCAGGTCACCCCCAGCCTGTGCTGGTGCCTGGGGATGTTCATCCCCAGGTGCAGGACCCTGCATTTGTCTCTGCTGAATTTCAGAAGGTTCCTCTCTGCCCATCTCTCCAGCCTGTTGAGGTCCTCCTGCAGGGCTGCAGAGCCCTCTGGGGTATCAGCCACTCCTCCCAGCTTTGTGTTGTCAGTGAAACTGCTGAGGAGGCCTCTGCCCCTTCACCCAAGTCATTGATGGGTGACTTAAGCAAGACTGGGCCCACTACTGGACCTTGGGGGACACCACTAGTGATAGGCCTCCAGCTGAACCCTGTACCACTGATTATGACCCTCTGACATCTGCTATTTGGGCAGTCCTCAGTCTCACTGTCCACTCCTCCAGTCCACACTTCCCATGTGATCTAGGGATATTTATTTATTCCAGTAGCTGTTCATTTAATGAGTTTAAGCTGGTCGGTACCCTTTAACCTATGGCTTCTTTCTCTTACATTCTTTGCACTTTTTTTTTCTTGAGTTCTTGAATGTAATCATTAATACTTAAAGAAGCTTCTCCTGGTGGCATTATATGGTCAACTTATTTGGGCTCAAATAACTCCTTAATTTAAAACTCCTTTTACTAATTTCCCTCTTTTCTGGCTCAGGTTCGTATTCCAGATTGTTATCATCAAATAATACCAAAAAAATCTGATCATAATTCCCAGTTTGTTACAAATGAAGAAAAAAATTCATTGAACATTTCAAGTTTCTCTGTTTGGTACATTATTTGTTCACATTGTTGGCTACTCAATGAACCCTCACTTTTCTTTTAGCATATTTCATACTACAGCATTGCCACCAATTGCTTTACTCTCCCCTGCCCAGAGACATTCAGCACGTCCCCACTTCATTTTTTCAGGAGTGCAGAGAGCCTGTACTTTTTTGACAGATAATGTAAAAATCATGTCCCACTGTCTGAAAGCATTCAAGAGCTAAGCCACTAAAAAAATCGCTTGACTCTGCAGTGCCACAGTTTTTGCAGCATGTTACTTGTAGCTCTTTCAGTTTCTCCCCAGGTCTAGAATATAGAGTTTTCAAAAACTTTCCTGTTGCTTCTCTTGGCTTAATTTTTGACCCTGTTGTATATTTCCATTAAGCATGTCCAAAGAAGGGAAATACAGCTGGTGAAGGGTTTGAAAAAATCACATGAGAAGCAAATGACGGAACAGGGACTGTTTATTCTGGGGACGAAGATCATGGGGGCCCTTTCAATCTCTCTGGAAGGAGGCAGTAGCCAGGTGGAAGCTGTTCTCTTCTCTTCTCTCAAATAGCAAGGCAAAAAATGAGATTAAAAGGTCTCTCAATGTGACAGGGAGGTTTGGATTGATTATTAGACAAAATTTCTTCACTGAAAAGTTAGCCAGGTATTGGGAGTTAACCAGCTTGTGGGAGTGGTTGGGTCACCATCCCTGGAGACATTAAAAAACATATAGATATGGTGATAAGAGATGTGGTCTACTGTTGCACTTGGCTGTGTTAGGTTAATGGTTAGACTCAATTATAATGGATCTTCTCCAACCTAAATAATTCCATGATTTTAAAAGCATTAAACATTTTCCCTGCCTTCATCCATCTTTCTCAGACGCATGGACACTCACCCTGTAACTTTTGATTTATTGAACCTTGCACTATGCTGTGCACTTTCAGCAGCTGGCTCAAGTTCAACTATGTCACTTTCTAGTTAATCAGTTTAACTAAAACACAAGCCAGTAGGACCTGAAGAGGTTTTTAATTGACATTATGTGTCTCCAAAGAAGAACATATGTTATTTCCACTGTGCTATTATGGATGATGGGATGACGGGAGTTGGGTAACTTTAACAATATAAGGAAGAAAAGGTGTTTGACTTAATAGCACCACAGCCTTAAAACTCTTTTCCACACATTTGGAATAAATTATGCATTTCCATGTAGCGTCTGTTTGTTAAATAATTCAGTTAGCTTAATTTCCATTTAAATATCTTGTTTTGTTTGGTTGGTTGGTTGGTTGGTTGAGTTTTTCTGGGTTTTTTTGTTTTTGTTTGTTTGTTTGTTTGTTTGTTTGTTTGTTTGTTTTATTGTATGACATCTAACAGGCAATGAAATGCAGTAAGTTTCAGCAGGGAATCTTAGAAAAAATTGTCTTTTGAGAGGATGTGGTAGAGAAAGCATGAGGAAAGAAACCTACAATTGCCAAATGCACTAGTAATTTATTTAGTGTTACAGAAATGTGTCAGGATAGTACAAACAGTTGTAGATGAATGAATCATATATTTAAGAGTTTGTTTACATAATTCTAGGCTGAGATATTGCATGACTTTATTTTCCTTTCCCAGATAACTTGCTATCCTCTGACATTGTTGACAAAGCTGAAAGAGTTGAAGTAGCTTTTGTTCTGGACAAATAGGCACTTCAGTCAAATTTTGCATACCTTTAGGGAGATAGAAAAGCAAGACAAAATGGAATAAGCTACCTTTACACTGTTTTATTTTTTACAAAAAAACTTAGGGCACTATTTCATCTTTTATATGAGAAGAGAACTCAGCAGTGTAAGATTAAGCTCAAGTGTAAATAGAGATACTGAAATCCTCTTTTGAGTGCAATATTCTTCAACAAATGGCATCTCATGCAATGAGCTGCTCATAGATGAGTCTTGGCTTATGTGCCTGATCAGTGAATATACTTCCAGTCCAAGAGTATGCTGAGTCACAAGCTTCTCAAAGCTTCTTCACACTTCAGCTCACTCCATCAAGTTAGGTCTTATTCCATTCACTGAACGCTGTTATGAAGAATTCTTGAGGACAAATGAAATTAGAAAAGAAATTTGCTAAATGGGAAATACTACAGGCAATGTCCAAAAAGCAAAGTCCATATCCAGGTTATGGAATGCCAGGCTGACTTGACATGTCAATTCAGTTCATTGCCCTTTTTGCATTTTAAGGGGAATTAAAAGAAAAAGAAATAATTCTAATCCCTAGGAAAATCTACATGCGTCATTGAAAAAAAGGAAGTTTCTTTATTGTGAAGGTTTGAAAGAAACCCTGTTAAGTTTCTAGGTAATTTCTTACTCTTTTATTAAAGAACAACATTCTTGCAGTATCAAATCACTGTTTGTTGCGGAATGTCTTAGGGAAGATGGATATAACTTGTATTTGGACTGTGGTTGAATCACCCAGACTGGGCCTCATCATTGAGGCCTGTTAGGAGTTTGTGGCGCAGGTAGAAATTCAGCTGCCAAGTCTATGGCGCAGTTAAAATTACAGTTTAAGGTGTTGGCAAGAGACAGAGGGTTTTCTAGTAGTTGGCAAGTACACTGATTAGTGTGGATACAGTAGCTGCCTTAAGAGTTTATTCAACAATGAGTGTTTGCATTTTTCCCTGTGCTGTGTGCCAATGAAAAGCCACCTGAAAAGGTAAACTATGTAGAAGTGTATATAACCTGCCATTTTAGACGGAATAAACAGAGAACGTAGCATTAACCATATTGGTTGGATCTGCGTTTTGCTCCCGCCCAAACTTCCCATTATTTGGTGTTCCCTCGCTCCTACTGTTAGCCTCAAATGTAAATTACCATAAGCAATTCATGTGCATTATTCAAAGCCAAAATCATTCCAGGTATTAGAGATTTTGATCATGATTTGTAGCTTTTTGAGCTTCAGGCATTGAGTTTGATTTGTATCTTTTCATGGGTGATATTTGTGTATTTCCTTTAGGAATTTCCTCTCACTTAAAGCATTTCCCCCCCTTGTTTTTGCTTTGGAGGGTAATATAAAGTAGTTGGGTAAGAGGAAAGGATACCTGGAGACAATTTCCTAAGAAACAGAGTCTGTGTACTACCAGACTCTCTGACTTGTTACCCTTTGTTTCCTGCATCTATGACTGAATGAACATTCTTACTTTTACATTTTCACTAGGACTCAGAGATGATGCAGAGAGGCCTGTAAACCTTAAAAACGTTTTGCATGTAGCAGGTAGACTAGCAAGAACATTTCTGTATAACCTTAATCAAATCAGGTACAAAGAGGGATGTTGGGACTGTCCACTGAGTAGAAGGCTTCTCTTGCATGGTCAGGAAGGTCCACGATCTGTGTGCCCACACCAAGGCCACACAAAAATGAACCTTGCAGTGCTGGCAAGGACTGCAACAAGCAGAAACTTTGTTCAGCACCTGTGTGCTGCAGGAGACAAGCCCACTAGTGGAAAGGGTCTCTAGTGTCACTCAGCAGGAAGCATGTTGTGGACCTTGCACTCCTGAATCACATGGAAAGTGGGGCAAGGGCATCGGTGCTTGGGGCCAGTGTTATTTAGAGAAGGAGAGAAAACATGTTGAGGAGTCAATAAAGCTTCTCTACTACCTTTTCTAATATTCTCCTACTTTGTTCTATAAAAAAAAACCCTGTGAAGTCTAACATTTCTGTTCATTGATTAGCAATGATCAAAATTTTCACTGGGTCCAGGAGTCTAGAGAGTATCCTACTTTCAAACAATTTATCCAGAACGTTTTTCTGTGTAGCTCTGGGCTGATTTTTTTCATGAGAATTGCTCTTTAAAGACAAGAAAACAATTCCTCCTCCCCCGCTCTAAGACTTCAAACTGTTTTTATATGATGAAATAAGCACTTTTAACAAGAATGAACCCATTGCAGAATTTTCTTGTGCTTTCATTAATATTAACTAATTCATGCTACTGTGACTTCTTGATTTAGGATGAAGCATTGCCAATTAAGAAAAACTGGTAACCAAAGTGCAAAATGTGATTTTTCTTAAATATATATATTAAGAAGAGTAAGAAGAGCAAATACACACAGCCACACATTTCTATTTACGTCTTTCTCTCTCTCTGTGTCTCTTACATTGTAGCACAAAAATGAGTTTTAAATAGATTATTAGTAACTGCTATTTATTCCAGACCATGCAATAAAAAAAAAAAATTAAGTTCAAACACGTGTTAATTAACTCAAAAGTGCACAGACTACCTGGAGTGACATCAGTTCAAAGTCAATGGTACCTAGTTTTTTTCTGTGGCCAGAGATATAACCCGGTAATTTTAGCACAGGTTTACATCCAAAACAGCAAATACTTGGATCCTGCAATATCTGAAAGATCAAAGATTTATATGTAGCACAGTACTTAAGCAGGATCTAGCATAATGCATTTGCTGCAGTTTCTTTTGGAAGCCTATAGCACCTAATTCACTTCAGCTCTTGGGTTCAAATAATGGAAAAACACGCGTTGACTGCGCACCTTTCTTAAAAAATACTGAAAAGATATTTGTTAAAAATTATGTCTTTCTAGTAGTTTTATGAGTGCATCAAGCAGTTTCTGATAAAGATTCCTTCATGTTGCACTTCTTTGATTTCAAAATTTTGTGTGCAAGGTGTCAGCCCATTCTTACTTTTCACTCTCTAATTTTATTTCAAATATTGGTCATTGATGTTGTGCAGAATGCACACTGGTTTTGTCCTAATTTTAATATAAGTTTGATCCGTGTGTAGTCTACAGCTGAAAACATCGCACCATTTCCAATTTTGCAGCAAGATTTTAATGACAGCTCAATTTTCTGCCATGAGAAAGAGTGAAAGAAGTCCTACAGACTTCTTTGTGTAACACTGCTTTGAGTTTCTGAAGCATTTCTGCAACACTTAAACAGGTTAAAACCATAAGATTTAAACGAAATTCTATTCTGTCTAACTAATTCACAGAGCATTTTTAATGACATCTGGTCATCCATGTGAGGCTTAAACTGGGAGTGTAGGCCTGGGAAACACAATTGGAAGCTGCAAGGAATTTTTGCTAATCTGAGCTAGGTAACAGTAGCAGGAAGGAATCTGAACTTCAAAGCTGGGCCATACAAGCCTGGGACACCTGGGAATGTGCTTTGACTTCCAGTGAAGCAAAGTCAGTCCTCTTTCTCCCTTTTTGCTATTATTTTTAGGTAAATGAAATACTTTGAATCTTCCTAGGCTGGCAATCCAGTCCCACATATAATGTGAGAAATACCTTGTGTGACCTGACCTATATATCAAAGTGCCTACACAGAGTTCTCATCACAGCAGCAGAGACACTGCTTGCAGAAAGATTGCTTTATGGGCTCTGAGTATGTCTTTCCTTATATAAATGATCATGAGCTCAGCTGAACCTTTCCCCTGGAATTCCCTTCTATATAAGTCAGACACTTTTTTAACTCTCCTCAAGGCTCACAATAAACTTTCAACCAAGCGACTAGACCTCCTCTGATCTCCAGGAGAATTTTGGCTGACAAATTCATGTGCAGAATTTACAGGAAAAGCAAATTCTGCAGTGCTACAGTTGACCCAATTCCTATTGCTGCCAGTGTGGCAAGATGCGCACTTTTCCTTACGGGTTTTATGCACTAGACATCCAACTTTGTTTTCATTTTATATATGTATAAAACATATCACTTACAAATGTGTTTCATTAAGTAAAATGACTCCTAGTCTGTGAATTCAATAGATCTATTGAGGGTTATGAAAACCAGGAAAAAGTGTGTCTACAACCAAAGTGGCAACTCAAGAAATTGAGTCTGTAACACATTTATCACAAAAAAGGAAGATAGATGCAGTATTTTTCAGAGAGTTTAGATTTAATTTCCTTCTAACTGTAGTGCAAGAGTCAGGGGGCTAGATGTACCTTCCCAGTCATTCCCCAGCCCAGGAACTTGTGTTTAAAGACCAGAAACATCAGTGGTCACTTGCTGGTTTGCTACAAAAAGCCTTTGGGCTAAAGGTTAGCTCCATGAGAAAAGCAAACATTATTATGAAAAGGAACATTCCCTCCCTGGATTAAAAGAGTTTTGCAAGATGTTAAAAAACTTTGGATTTATGTAGAATCTTTACGTTGTCTTCTGCAAGAGGCAATATCAGTTGTGTTAACACTTATAATTAAAAGGGTGTTTTCGAAACAGGAATGGAGATGACTGTAAAAATTTTGACCACAAGGACTGGTGGGTTGACTAACTGGAATGTTGTTTTCCTTTGGGAGGGTTGGTGGAGCATGAAATTGAGAGGCACCCAGCAGCCCAGCTCCCTTCCTTCTCGGCTGCTTGTTGTCCCACACTGCTGGCCCCAGAAAGAGAAGAAAGAGAAAAGTTAACTTTAGAGGAAAAGTTTTAATATAACTATATTTCATGTCTGCTAGGGGAAAGGAGGTTGTACATTGGTTAAAGCAAGGAGCAGTGTTCAACATCAGGAAAGTAGGATTCAACCAATTCCCTCATTCTGCAATATTGGAAAAATACTGTGGGAAATTCCAGCTAGACTGGGATAGGCAGGGGCAAGGACTAGAACTGCAGGATGAGAGAGGGTATCTGTAAAGGGAACCTGTATTGCCATGCTGGGTGGCAAATACACATCTAGTTATAAACTTGCTTTTGTTATTCTGTTTTGTTTTTCTCAGACTTTAAACTCACTGTCTTTCCCCATGTTATCCATCTTCCTTCATACTTGTCAACATCCACTGAAAGCTTTGACCTGCAACCTAAAGCTTCCAGACCTTTCCTTGCAATCCCACTAAAAGGACTGCTTAGTATATGCAGCCAAAACCAGTATTAAATTCCTATCAGCAAACTTGTGCCACCCCAGTACCTACACAGAATTCCAGGGTAATCCAAGAAGAAATTAGTCTGAAAACTAGTTAAAAACTTCAACTGAAGTTCCACATAAAGCCATTTTTTTTAATATACCATTATTCATTATTTGATCTTCTCTTTTTCTCCTCATTTTCATTAAAAAGGGTATGCAGTACAAGATGTATGCATGGCAACCCTCCAAGCCTGATAAAAATGTGTTTGACAACAAACTATTTTTTGTTAGTCAGTTTTTACTGAAAAATGCGTCTCTGAAAACATAAACAGAAGAACATTTTTTACATTGAAATTTCAGCTTGGACAAAAGAATAGGACAAAAGCAAGATGCATTCCTTTGCCCAGGAAGGTTGTATCCCTATACAGCTTGGGACATGGAGGGTTCCAGAGCAACACAAAGGTGGACTAGACAAGGAAGCACTTATTACTGTCTAACTCCACTTGGAGCACTGCCCCCAGCTCCTGGATCTTCAACACTGGAACAATATGGAGCTGTTGCAGTGGGTCTGAGGAAGGGACATGAAGAAATTTGTAGGGATGGAGCACCTCTCTTATGAGGAAAGGTGGACAGAGATGAGGCTGTGCATCCTGGAGAAGTCTCCAGGAAGACCATAATACACCCTCCCTGTGCTTAAAGAGCTTTTATAAGAAAGATGGTATCTGCAGGGTCTGTAGTGATAGGGCAAGAGGTAACAATTTAAGCAGAAGGAGAGTCAGTTTACACTAAATACAAGGAACAATTTTTTGCCATGAGAATGCTGACACATATTTCCCAGAGAGGTGGTGGACACTCCCCATCCATGGAAACCTTCAGGTCAGATTAGAGGAGTTCTGACCAACCTAGTCTAGTGGAATTTGTCTTTACTCATTGCAGGTGTGTCAGACTGTATGTCCTTTGAAGGTCCATTCCCATCCAAACCCTTTTGTGATTTATGATTCTTTATTAAGCCTATAGAAAACCTAACATCCTGTAAAGTAGGAGTGTGCATCCACCACTACTGCCCCACAGATGTTGCCACCAGCTCACCTCGTGTCACGATCCGCCACTGCAAGCGGGGTTCATGATGGTTCGTTTTAAGGATCTCAGAGCACAAAAGACACAGCAGGGGACAACTCAGTTTGCTCAATCACAAATGAACCTTTATTTAGTGCCAACAAATGCGATAGTGGGGAGAGAAATTAAAAATAGTAAGAAAGATAGAGAAGGAGGGGGAGGGGATTATAGCTACCAACGTGGAGGGACGAGTCCTCGAGGCTTAGAGATGCCTATAGACGTGAAGTCCTCCAGTCGGGTGTACACGAAAGTGTGCAGGGTCTCCAGAGCTTTTATAGGTTTGTCAAGGTGGGAACCAAAGCGAGGGGCGCGGAGCCAAAGTGGGAACCACCTGTGTTGAGGTTGGGTGCTCAGGAACAAGCTGCAAACTGTACCTCTGGTACGGACAGAACGGTTCAGACAAGCAGCCTTGGCTCAGTCCACTGTAAACAGTTCCATTGTTCTTGCGCCCCGTTCTCATGGTGATGCATACCAGTTCTTCTGAGACTTGGCAAACGTTCCACCTCAACCAGGCCAGGGGCTCCTTTCAGAGTCTGGGGTCTCAGTTCTCAATCATTGGAGACAGTCGTGAGGCATATCGCATCCTTGGACAGACTCTGACACCTTGTCACACATTAAATGCCTCAAAGTGAAATCCTCACCCTCTCCTCCAGCTGTGGAATGAAAAACAGGTTTCCATGACACTCCTGTATCAACAGCCTGGTCTCCACTGCACTCATTTGTACACAAGTCAACTGGGATGCTGACAAAAGCAAATCTCAAGATGAGGTGCTCCTGCAGAGCGGTTTGCTATGTATCCTGCACACAGGTATTTTCTAAATCTTCTGCTGCAATCTAAACAATTCCTGATCATGCTGCACCATGGAGAGCCTCAGCAGATAACAAAGGTATTTTAGCCTTACACCTCGTGTACCATGGGACCCCCACAAAGTGTTTTAGGCAGTCCAGGGAGTGAACATTTGCAGGGTCAAGCAGCCTGTGCTTGTCCAAGTTGCCATACCAAGGCTGATTGCCTCAAGGACCACAGAGCAAGGTCTTCCCATCTTCAGGGGAGAGGATTTGCTCCCCTCTTTTCCTGCAAGCTTCCTGTGTGAACTGTCAGTCAGACTGAGTTAGCAAGACTGTCCATGTCTGCATGAATATCAAAACAACCATTCATCTTTGCAAAACAATAAAGTCTGGCTTGAGAAGTGCTAGCCACTGCATTGATTTAATTTGAATCAGATTAAATATTCATTTCAATAAGATCTGAAAAGGCCATTTTTTGAGACTTTTAATTTCCAGAGCAATTCATAGGTGGAGGAAACAAGGGGACATCAGGGGCTCTACTTCTGAATCCACCTCAAATATGGTATTTGGAAAATCAAGAAACAGGGTTTTTTGAGACCTTTTAGGTTTGTTTGTCTATTTAGCACTGCCTTCCTCTCCACTTGTAATTTTGGAATGTGATAGATATGATTCTAAATTCATGCAATTAAATGTAGAAATTATAGTAAATGTAGTAGATGATAGAATGTATATTTTTGTAACCCTGTAAATGTAAGACTAACCCTGGTTCCCGGAATGGGGCAGGCGTTTTCCAAATACCAGGACATGCTTTGTGTACGAATTAACACCTTGATTTACACCAGAAAGGAGGGTGGCTTGCCAGGATGTAGCTCTTTGAGCTAATCAGATCTTGGGCACCTGGACCATCAACCCACCATCAACCCATCGATACCCATTTCGAGGGTGGACCCTGAATTTGAAGACATCATCATCCCAAAAGAGGATTCCCGGAAAATCCTTTCAGACGTGGCCCAGTACCAAGAAACCTGTTCAGGATTCATCATCAAGTGAAAGACTGGGTTTGAATTTGAAAAACACAATACCTCTGCTGCCGGGAGGCACAAAATACAGTATAAGAACCCGGACTCAACCACCAGCAAATCGTGGAACAGTGCGAGATAGCAGCCCTGCTGTCGGTCGTCTGTTTCACCCAACATTCGAATGTTGTTTTCCATGGCTGTCCCAGATAGATTTAAAATGGAATAATAAAAACCTATTCTTTTATCTGATTGGTTAGTTGATCATTTATAACAGGAAGAAAACCTGCAACAAATTCTTCTAGGAGAAGACAGAAGACAGTATCATTTCAAATTTTTGCCTTGATAGATTTTTCACATTATTAATTTCTCAGACTGATAAAGATTATTTAAATTCATGGTTTTTCTAATCACAGACAATTTTTGCAAACAGAAAAAAAATGTTTTTAAAAATTAAATAAACAGTTTTGCACTTTAAGCAATTTATAAATTCAATTCAGCCAGACGTCTACTGATTTTTGTTGTTATTCCTTTATTTTATAATTAGAAATACTTCATAATTGTGGACCTTACTAATAATTTGCATGACAAGAGTAGAATTCAAGTAAAAGTGACCCAGTAGATAACAACAACGAAGCTGGTGATGTTAACAGAACAATAGTGGCATTGAAATACTTTGAATTAAAAAAAAAAAAAAACAGGTAATGCTAAATTGGTATATATATCTGGAGTTTATGGTGAAGTACAAGTGAATTTGGGTGTTTGATTTGCAAGAATACTACAAAACTCATAAAGGTGCCAATGCATATAAATACACATGTGTATGCTCATGCACGCTCAGGGTTATGTACATTACATATTCCAGTGCCCTGTGAAACATTCATTAATCATGTCCCTCAAAGTGCATTCGGCACATTCCACAAAGACTGTCTCTAACAGTCAAATTATTGAGCAGCTCCTACCAGCTGCATTTTTTTAGAAATAGACAACTGTCTTGAAGCAGAGATGGATGTCTATTAAAAAGAACATAGAGATCCTAATTTTCTTCCTTACCTCCTTCCTGTCACAGCTGCCTGGGAAGCAGTATATGAGCAATCCTCCCTCTTGGAGAGCTAAAAAATATATGCTGTGATTTCCTGGCAGAATTCCAAGTAGTAGGAAACGATATAATACTAATTTTATGTTTATATATATATATATATAAACGTACATATTGATACTTACGCTAAACAGACATGCTTTGCATACATAAGAGGTACTTGAAATTACTTTGAAAACTTTGCAATCATTTTTTTTCTTTTTAACTGGATTGAAGATAATTAAGTAGAGTCCCTTAAAAGTGGAAGGGAAAAACATATAACACATAAGATGACATTTTCATGTCCGTCCCGAAAATACTACCAAAGGTACTTTCCATGTATGGTAGATACAGAGGAAAGAAGTCATTATCATGTAGTCATGCATTGCTCCTCTTCTGAAAATACTTTCTTAACTACTTCCTCCTCAACAAAGCTCTAAAACACATCTATCTCCTCTGTACTCTGGTGTTCAAGGACCCTACTTTTAATGCACTTATCTGCAGCACATGCCTTGTGAGAAAGAGAAATACTGTTATCCCTCTGTTAGAGGTGGGAATCTTAGACACAAAGAGTAACCTGGGCTGCCTGAAGCCATGCAGGACAACTGCAGTGTAATCCAGTCATGAATCCATGGGTCTCAGTCCAAATTTTTATCTTGAGGCATCTTTCATGACCATCTTTTGATATGATTTGCACACAGCTTCTCTTGCAGAAGGAAGCAATTTCGCTGCAGGAACTTTTAAAGTAGCAGATTCCAGTTTTAGTAATTTTTCAGGATTTTTTTTCAAATTTGTAACCTCAAACAAGAGTTCTCTTCCATTTGCCAAAAATGCAATTAATTTCCAGTGCAATTCTGAATGATAGCAAGGGTGAAAACATCATGGTTCCTCCTGAGCAGAATGGCCCTGTTCATTCAATGCTTCATGCAACATCAGCATCCATTTCCCATATAACTCTGGCTGTATTTATATACATATCATCTCTGTTGAGCTACAGAAACAGACGTAAAGGAGAGTTTTTAGAAACTTTGTAATCAATGCCTAAGTCCTTGAAAGCACTCACGCACCCATTGCTCTTTAAGAAAGTGAGGGAACCTAAATATCTAAGAATCCCAGGCAGAAAACAAGATAAATTCCTAGTGTCTAGAACCTTCCAATACTTGCAACCAGTTTTTACTTTTGATAAGGGCATCTAAATCCCTCAACTAGAAGGGACCAGCAGGCACCAGCATGCAATTGATAACTGCTGACAGTCCCTACTCTGGCTTTTCTTATTCATGCCACTTGTGCCTGAAGGTAGCTTATTCTTCTATAAGACACTATTGATTTTCCTGTTTAAAAGTAGGTTAATTAACAGAGAAATAATCATACAATCTCAGCTTTTGCAAACTGAGGATGGTGTTAGATGAGGGACAGGCTAAAGATTAAATGCTTTTAACTTGATAAAGGTTTGTAAACCACAAATACAACATTTCTAGCACTGTGTGCTGGCACCATGAATATTCTTCAACCTATTTCATGGGTCATAAAAAAAATTCTGCCCATTTTCTTCATGACTCCAGTACAGGTAAAACTCTCAAAATCGAGGGCAAATGACAGTATGTCAGAAAGAAGAATTCAAAAGCTTGATAAAGGCATTTCTGCCTATGCAACTCATTTTCTTTACTTTCTTTCCTAACAACAACAACAAAAAATTCATGTAACCTTCTTTTCTCCTAACTTTTTAAGAAGGACACTGATTAAGTCTTTAAATGCTTCCATGGAATTCACTGTTTCAGAATCCAGCAAACAGTGAAGGACCATTGGTGAAAGCATCCATTCCAAAGGAGCCAATTCCTTGACCAGGAAAGTGTGTGGAAAGACCTCCACTTTATTCCAGCTAGTGCAGTCCCCATCAGGGATTCCCAGGGTAGATTTATATAAACTCCAGTTCTATGTGTATTATGAAAATAAATATTATGTAATTATTACAGAATTCCTCATCTAAAGGTTTCCCTGCAGTTGCATCAGTGAAGAAATGGGGAGGGGGGGAAGAGGAGGAAGGTGAGGGCAGGGCTGGAATATAGTAAGTTTCAAGAACTCACAAATATTTGGTAGACAAATTCAAAAAAGAAATAAGAAAAAATAACAGCTGCTCTGGAAAGATGTTCCTGTGTATGCTTATAAATGAAATATCACAATTGGTGGCATTTTTGTGCAAGAGGAACAGGAGCATAAGAAAAAATGTGCATGTCAGAAGAAAATAGGAGAAAAAATTTACAGCTTCTACTCACATTTGGAGCAATTGTTCCTGAAGCAATACTCTTAGCTGGCATTGAAGGCATTTCCTGAATAGCTTGGTTACTTCTGCTGCTCCACCTCATACAGCCATGTAGAATACACATTCACTCCTTGGAATAACAAGCAAGAAAGATGAGTGTGTTGTAGACCAGGAAAAAAAATCCTGATGGATTGTGATACTAAACCAAGTGTAAGGTAAAAAAAAAAAAAGAGATGCATGAAAAACAGAGTGAAGCAAATAATTCTAGCATGAGCTCCCTTCTGCAGGCATAAAGCAAATGTCTTCTTTTATTGTGCAACTACAGACAATCTGTATTAAAATACTTTGAGACTACATCCAGGCCTTCAACTTCACCCTGATTATTAACAAGACCCTTCTGTTTCAACCTGACTTATGAATGTATTGCTCTCTGTGTCTTTCTTCCTCTCTTTCTGTTTCCTGAACTTACATTGTTATCTCTCTGAAATGATGTCTCACATACATGTGGAATAAAGATTAAAGAACAAGGCTGCAGGGAGTCAAGAGAAGACGTGTTATAGGACAGCAGTGGTTAGACATTAAAACAAAAGTAAAAGAAGCCAAGAGAATGTAATTTATCAAGAAAAGCCCTACTGAAAAAGTCATGCAGGATAGGCCAAGACATCAGCTACAGCTCTGTAGCTGATATGTATTTATGCATATAAATACAAGCTGCAAAGACTTGTATTCAGAAGATTGCCAGCATTCACAACAGGCTCTCATGGTGGGATGTCAGTCAGGGCCTCCTTCTCTCTGAAATGCTTAAGCACCTGTGCCAGTTCTCAACCTTTTTCAAGGGACCAAGGGACTGCCCTGGTGCCACTTTCACTTCAAGCACCTTTGACATTTACTGTCACAGCTTGAAAGTGCAATTTGTTGAGTCAGAATCTATTTGCAAAAATACACACCTGTGTTCTTATTTTTACTCACACAGTAATCGGTTTTGTAGACAAAGCTGTCTATACATCTCTTTGGTATGTGCACACAGGTTTTAATGGCAGTATTGCCTTGTCGCTTTTCCAAATAAACCTCTCTGTATTTTTAGAGCATGCCCTGACCTGATAATATTTGATTACTTGGCTTCAAAATCACAAGTATATTTTACTCTTCTTAAAAGACCCGACTGGTGTACACACATAATTTTGTTTCTCAGCAACAGAAAGCTTGAAGCTGTAGTGTCAGTGTTGCTGTAGTCATGCAAATCAGGCAATTGTTTGTTAATGAGTCAGATGTGAAAACCATTAGGGAAAAAGTGTCTGTATGTCCTGTAGTGATATTCAAATTTTTTTGCTGGTCTCAAAAATGTTTTGATACACTCCAGAAAATCATTGGCAAGATGAATTAAAAGCTAGAAAAATAAATAGGGTATACTTCAGTTGATATAAATTGTCCATGTGAACTGCTGCCCTGCGCTTATTCTCCTGATACTAGGAAGAGAGTCTGTAAGACCAGGAAAACAAAATTGTGGAGTATAACCACATGAAATTGGGATCTGTGCTAGAAATAATAATCACAATGCTCAGTCTCACTTTACAGTACATACTTAAATATCCTAGATACCCACCTATAATTTCAATAATCTTTGGCATTTTAGCCTAAAAACACAGGATTTTCTTTCTACATTGCTTGCCTTTTCTTGTGGCTTGAACTGGGGGAGGTAACTGCCTGAACCCTCCTGTATATAGTCTGGGCATTTTGGGGACTTGGGACACTACCACCACTGGAGAGATCCAGAGGAGGACCTGAATTTCCACCAGAAAACCAGACCTTCCACAGGACAAGCACTGTTGCAATTTGCGACACGAAAGAACGACACACACTTGGGCAGATTGAAGTGAGGCAAATAAGAAAGGCAGTTTGTTATAATTTTGGGTTTAAATAGGATTTGGAATTTGATCGAGGATTGGAGGACAGGAGGAGCATCTCTCTGACCTCAGTGGTCAATTCAGCAGTTTATCACAGAGAGGTATGAAAACAATCTACATTTGTGTATGTTGCATGCGTGAGAGACTGCACTAGAAGTATGTAAACAAGATCATCAGAAGGCTTTTGAATCAAAATGACAAACCACTTTCAACTGCAACCACCATTTCAACAGGACTGCAATCACAACTTGACAGGCCTGTGACTACCACTCTGACCAACCTCAGGATGCCAGGTTGTATTCTGACTTTGTGGGTTTAAGCCAGTTTTTCTGTATCGTTGCATTTATTGTAATCTTTCTATTAAATTGTGACTCGTAATCTCTCTCATGGTATTTGTATGGGGCTCACTCCTCCTACTGGTTTACTTTTGAACCAGCACAATCTGCTCACTTCGTAGTGAGATTGTAGAAGAAGGACTTTGTCTTGATGGAGAATTCCATTTACAAATTTGGCAGCCAGTAAAAATTACAGCCTAGCAATTTCTGCCTCATAACAAACCGACTCTTGAATGGAGGTGGACTCTCAAGAAGTGGGAAGGGACAGTAAAGAAGACCTCGGCTTTCTCCAGAGTAGAAGCATACGTGGTTTTATTCTGATGATTTGGGAAGTGTTAGATTGCCTCTTGCTGCTGCTGTCTAGCAGGGCTTTTTTAATGGAAATGGTTCCTATTGTTTCCTTCAGTTTTCATGTTTTAAGTAGGAGAGCAACTTGGCAGCTGGGGATGTTAGGCATAATTTTTGTCTTTTATCACAGCAGATGAGCAATTATCTGCTGAATCTAAATGTGGGGCAGAGTTGACCTAAGCAAGGGTCTTAAACTGCCATGCAGTCCAAGATCAGGAATGTTGGTGACCAGTAGAGCAGAGAACAAAAAACATAAACAGAGCAATTTGATGAGGAATCTCTTGGTCCTATCTTGAAGAAAAAGACACTCAAACTCAAAGCAGAAACACGCTTCACAGGCATGCAGGTTGCAGAAAACCCATCCCAGGATAAGTACTGTAATAGATGTGATTATAAATTCGTGCAATTAAAACATAGAAGGAAGTTATAGCAGATGATAGAATGTATATTTTCTATAACCCTGTGAGCATAAAAAGTAACCTTGATTCCTGGAATGGGACTGGCGTTCACCAAATACCAAGACATGCTTTGTATACAATCTAACATCTCAATTTACACCAGAAAGGAGGGTGGCTTGCCAGGATGTAGCTCCTTGAGCTAATCAGATCTTGGGCACCTGGACCATCAACCCACCATCAACCCACCATCAACACATCGACACCCATTTCGAGGGTGGACCCTGAATTTGATGACATCATCATCCCAAAAGGAGATTCCTGGAAAATCCTTTCAGACTCGGCCCAGCACCAGGGAATCTGTTCAGGGTTCATCATCAAGTGAAAGACTGGGCTTGAATTTGAAAAACACAATACCTCTGCTGCCGGGAAGCACAAAAAACAGTATAAGAACTCAGACTCAAACCCCAGCAAATCGTGGAACAGTGCGAGATAGCAACCCTGCTGTCAGTCGGCTGTTTCACCCAACATTCAAATGTTGTTCCCTGTGGCTGTCCCAGATAGATTTAAAATGAAAAAATAAAATTTATTCTTTCTATTCAATTGGCTAGTTGATAATTTATAACAAGTACACTGTGTTTAAGCCTAGCTAGACAATGCCTGTTCATGTATCAGGAATTAACTTAATCATGAAACAAGAAGATTTTTAACCTGTAAAGTGTAAACCTGTAAAGTAAAGTGTGGGTCTGAGACTGCCTTTTCAGAAAGGTTATGCAGGACGCAAAGGAAGGACAGAAGGGAACTACTTCTAAAATGGCTGATCACTTGATGTAAAGAATTGAAATACAGTTTCTGCCAGTAGCCTGGAGAAGGACTCTACTAAGACCTGCGGCTGCTGTAGTTTTAATATTTCCTAGATTAAACAATGCCTAAATAATGTTTCTATACCAAGGAAGAGACCCTGCTACCTGCAACAGGTATAGGTCTCTTCCACACCAAGTTAAAATATTAATTTTCTTGGAATATTTTTGGCTTTTCCTATGAGTGTAAATAATTAGAATCTTTATAATGCTTTCCCCATGAAAGAGAGGAAAATTCTCACCTTTCTACCTGGTACATTTTTCACAATATTTCTTCACAGCCATCTCTGGTATCAGACAGCTCTCAGTGTAGATCAATGTTGACTGTGCCATGTCCTCAGCTTTCATTACAAACACAGCTTTAATCTGTGCTCGTGTTCGTACATTTTCAGAGAGCAGCTCAATTGTACTGAATGACTGAACATCCAGGGTAGGGTGCGTGCTGCTGTGTTTGCACCTCATCTTTGCAGGTGTCTGATCCCAACTGCTTCTGTGCATTTGCACAACACCAAGGGCCAAGGCTGGTTTTGTACATCCCCTGGGATGGAACACAGTGATTGATCTTAAAAGTCACCCTACACACAGTGCTGACACTCGTGGATTGCCACCTCCATCCTCATAGAAGGCAGTTTCTCAATATCCTTTAGAGATCTGTGGTTGTGTGTCATCAAAGGGAGTGCCCCTATAGTTAAGAGACATCGTGACAGAAGTCTACAAATTAGGAGGATTGCTCATACTCCTCAGCACTTAACAAAAGGAAAATAATACTTCCAGGGAGTTGTACCCTAGTTCACTTTGCAGAGCTATTAAAAAAAAAAGTCATATGGATTAAAGTTTTTTTTTTTTACTGCATTGTAGAGTGACTATAAATCAGAAAATTCGGACTTGCATTCAATTCCCAAAGGAATTTTTCTGTCTCTCTTAGACTTTAATTTGAATGTCTACCAATTGCAGATGCCATGAGAATCATAACAATAGAAGAAAACTAATGAACAGAGAAAGAACGTACATTTGAAACTTATTAAAAGCATCATAATACTGATGATGACTAACTACTGCAATAATTGTCATGAAATAAGGATTGATGATTGCAATACAGCAATAAAATCTCCTCTCTATTTTACATGGGCTCACCTGTAAAGAAAGGATGGAGAACTGCACAAACACATAAAAGTGCATACACTATCAAAAATTCTTATTAGGGGCTGAGTTTTTTTTTAAATATTTGATTATGTGACTCTTCTTTTCATGTGACAGGTTTTAATAGTTTGTAGCTGATGGTTTTCCAAAACTGAAAACTGAAATTTGGAAAATGAAAAATTATTTAGAAAGCTAGAACAAAGAAAAACTTCTTGGATCTTCACTAAAAATGAGTAAATAGATAATTTAACCACATATATTTTTCTTAAATAACTCTCACAAAAATATGAATATTTGATCCACTTTGGGCATGTGACAAGTTTGACAACCATAGTTTATTTATGTTCTGTGAAAAATTGCCAGACATTTAAAATTAAATCCATTCCTGATTTCATTCTACTGGGTTTTGCAGTGTTAAAAAGCAGTCTGAGCAGTTTAAGCAACTTTTATTTCTGTGAATTTTTACAACATGATGGAGAAAAGCAGCAAATCTTTTTGATATACCCACCATTCTGAAATGGGTGGGTAAAATCAAGAGTAAAGAAGAATAAAAAGTCATGATAAGCTGCTAAAACTGATATGCTTCTGATGGAGAGGAGAAACTGCCCCAGGATAGGGGAGGACTGTCCTTTGTCAGCCAAGGAGACTGCTTGTGTGGAGGAGAGGTGGTAGATGCTTGGTAAAAATTGGAACTCAAATTACCAAAAGGGGAACTTAGAGTTGGCCTTGTGAGAAGAGAAACAAAATGGTGAGGGGATAGTCACATTATAACTAAAAAAAGAGTCCTTTTTCAAACCTGGAAGAGAGTATTAGATACACCAAATCACTCAAATATTACACTGTCATGGAAAGGGAAACTCATGCAAGCATCAAGCTGCTTTACATTACTTGTTTTGCACCACTTACCACACTCACATTTGTTTGGAATCTTCCATTTGCAGTGACGCTTTATTGGCCATCATACAGCCAGGCTCAACAATGTCAAGATCTCAAAAAACAAAACAAACAAAAAAACCCCCATACAGTTAAAATATGTCTTTGGACTTTGCATGTAAAGTTCAGATTTCTAAGGATACTACTTTCCTTCACTTTACCGAAACTAAATGGGTGGGGGTTTTTTGGAGAGTAGTTCAGAAAAGAAATGAGGCAGAGAGGAAGGCAGAAATCTGATTTCCAGAGCATTATACTCCAGGCTCAGATCTTCAGTTTTGGGATTTCAGTTTTTAATTTCCTGACATAAGAAAGATTTAATAATTCATACATTATATTGATGGCTGAGTTATAACTTCAACAAGTTGGCATTACAAAACTGCCAAAAATGTAACAGGTCCTGCCTTCTTTAATTTCAATTGCTTCTGCTGAATTGTAGGGAAATGCTGTATTGGTGTGCAGTGCTACCAATTATCTGACAGAGCCAGAGTGTATTTCCAGCTAATCAGAAATAAGAGCACAGAATTAAATCTCCCATGTGAAACTCATCATTTACATATTTATTATTCAGAAATTATAATAAGGCTAATGAGAACCTCACACAGTGCTTTTAAAAGTCAAGCCAATCTTACTGTGAATTTTCAGCAGATAAAGCTTCCCTGGTATACAGTAGTCAAAAGATAAATTCTGTTGATTACAGTTTAGTTTAATTAAACATTACAAGTTATTTGTATGGATTCGTACACTCTTTGCAGGAAGGGATTAGTTACATAAACTGGAACTGTCTCAAGAGAAGTGAAGGGACCAGGGCAGACAGGGGACAGGGAAGGTTATTTTTGTATCTGTGTGGGTATAAGCACAATAAGACAAGAAGGAAAAAAACCCTGTAAACTTCTTTCAGAGGGGTGAATGCTGATTTAACATCCCTGTGCAGCAGCAGCCCCATGATGCTCATGCAAGCTGCAGGGCAGATGGCACACTGTGACCTCATGGGTGTGGTCTTCAGGCAGATAGTTCCCAACCTGCAGTCTGAACATGACACCAACCCACCTGTCTTATCCTCACTGTACATAAAAAAGAGCTCTCCAAAGGCTGCTGAGGTTGCTTGTGCTGGCACCTGAACCTATCCATGCGTTTATAACATGAGCTTCAGTTCATTATGGGTGTTTAGACTTCAAATCAGTGGGTACAATTTTCAGGCACTATTATAATCAACTGTCATTTCTGACCTTGTTTTCCAGGCACACCATGATTACCATACATGGCCTCAATCACAAAAACACAAGGAGAAAACTTGACCATCTACCCCTTCTCCCAGAAGAGGCACTTACATTTATATGTGTGACTCTCCATGAGCAGAAATATGGCTGTGCTTCCTTGGGATCCTGTCTCTTGACTTTTGAAAAAAGTGTTCTGAAAGTGCATGGTATATTAGTAATTTAAAAAAAAGAACAACCCAAACAAAAACAAAATAACAAAAACAAAATAACAAAAATCACAAACAAAACAAAAAATCCACAAAACCAACAACAAAAATCCCAAACAAACAAACAAACAAACAAACAATCAAACAAACAAACAAACAAACAAACAAACAAACAAGGGAAAAGCCTCCCTGTTTGCAGTCACATAACCACTTGTGATTGCCTTGTGCTATGTTGCAGTAAGAGGTTTCCTTTGTCTTTGATCTGCTCACAGCCAGCACTTTACTTCCATTTCCATGTCTGTCATAACAACACTTGCCACAATGAAAGATTACTCCAGTGCCAGCAGACTACAGCAAAGTGATAAAGGCATTATTAGCTGTGACCTTTAAGTACCTTTTCTTTCCAATATTCTCTATTCCTGATGTCTTCTCCAATAGATAAGGAAGCGAAGGCAAATCAAGTAACTCCTTGCAACTGAGATCCTCTTCAGCCAGAAAATGCAAACACTTTCAAAATGTGTTCATTTTGACACATTTTGAAATGAAATTTTGATTTGGTGACAGGTAGCAGTTTTGTTACAAGATATTCAGTAGCTTAAAAATTTGACAGATTCTACCAAGAGCAACTATTAACTCAATAATGGCAGAGAAAACAAACTTACTTATCACTTTCTCAGCTAACGCTGGCTCAGATAAGTAGCTGAAGATCTACAGCAGCATACATTAGTCTGTCTAAAAGCTGTCCATTTCCACTTATAATGACAAAGGGCTCTGGTCTGGCTGAAGAAAAGCCTGGGTTTTGCAATCATCTTCTTTACACAGGTAATTCGTGTTCCTTGGGTTCTCCCTGCCAGCAAGAAGAGAGGTCCCCTGCCTGGCCCCACAGGCAGAGAATCCTTTACCGTGTAAGGCAAGGACAGGGCCCCAGGGTAGTGAACACAGTGAAATGCAGCACTAGCACTTCCCATGCCACGGAGGAGATCCTGGAGGTGCTGGGAGCCCCTGCAAGGTGATGGGTGACAATCAGGCAAGCACAACCCTCAGAGCACCAGCCACGCCTTGGGTAAAGCACTGCCACACTCTCCTCCTGCTGTCTCCTCTCCAGACGTTGAGAAATATACTTCCTCACCAGAAGCTCCTCTGGTGTCACCCTCCAAGTCAGTGGAGTAACACCTACAGAGAATTTCACCTCACAGCCTTAGTTGTAATCGATGGTTTTCATTATTTTGTTTCATTTTTCACATCCCCACAAGTGTTGTTCTCCTTGCAAATCACATCCTTGGTTTTCATAAGTGTCTGCATTTAATTAACCTCAAATTAGAAACTTGCAGCACTGCTGTAAAGCAAATACTTAGGAGTGAAGGAGCAGAATAAAAAAGGAATTTTTTTTTCCCCTGAAGGAAATCATTCACAGTGCAGTACCACGGAAAGACATTTTAAAGGGATTATAATGTAGACAGAAACAATCTTTATTAGTGGTGTCTGAAAAAGTTTCCACACTCAGATATCAAAAAATACCCCTCAAGGCTACACAGCTATGGAACTTTTCATATGTAAAACAAAAAATTAGCCACATAGAAAATAACCTGAGTAAAAGATTGGCTGGTAAATATATTTTTCATATTCAAGAGAACATGACTTAAAAGAAGTTTATTTTGTTGGTGGAAGAAATTATAACTCAAGTTTTGGGAAATAGCTTCATCTTTCTCCAAAAATGAATAATTGTTTAGAATAAGAAAATGTCTATGTAATCAATTTTTTTTCTGCAATATCTGTGTTCTCCAAAGTCATATTTATGAGAAAAATACACATTTTCAAAGTTGAGGAAATAACTACACACCTGGCTGGTGCTATGAAGTCCCTTGTGATTTTGAAGTGTGACCGGAAACAGGCACAAAGAAGCAATCTGATTTTCAGAGGTGAAATTCTTGGAGCATTTTTAGATATTTGTGTGCCATGAGGAGAACTAGGCAGGGGATCTGACACTCCCATGGTAATTAATTGCAAGGTAAAGATCATTTCCCAGTCTGGGCCTGCCCTGGACAGAGAATCTCATCCACAGTCTTGCAGAGATTTCCTCCAAGGAGGAAGAACTTCAGCAGTCTTTGATCCTCTGAGCTCACCTACCCCTGCAATGTGTCAGCACAGGCTTTTGTGAAGCTGCATGGTGAGCCAGATGGAGGAGCTGATTTGCAGAATGAGAGGCCTTATTTTCAGCTGCACTGTTTCCTGGATGCAGCACATACACACCAAGGGCTGCACTGAAAGAGCTCAGGGGCCATTGGATCAAGACCTTGTAAGGACAGCATGAGGACACTTGGTTTGTTCAGCCTGGAGAAGATACTGGGAGTTGTCCCAGCCAAGGCACACCTTGCACCTGGTCTTGTTAAACCTCATGAGATTTCCATGGGTCCACTTATTCATCTTGTCCAGGTCCCTCTGGATGGTGTCCCATCCTTCAGGTGTGTTAACAGCACCACTCAGTTTGGGATCATCTGCAGATTTGCTGAGGGTGCACTCAATTCTTTCATCTATGTTAATAATGAAGCTATTAAATAACACTGGTCCCAATACAGACCCCTGAGGGACATCACTTTTCACTGATGACCACTGGGACTCTGAGATATTGACACTCTGGATATGACCATCCACCCAATTTTCTATTCATCTAAGAGTCCATTTATCAAATCCATCACTCTCCAATTTGGAGAGGAGGACATTTGGGGGAAGTCATATCAAAGACTTTACCTAAGTCCAGATATATGACATCTGTAGTCCTTCATTTATCCACTGATGCAATCACCCCATCATAGAAGACCACTAAGTGGATCAGACAGGGTGCTGCCTTGGTGAAGCCAATCTGACTATCTCAAATCACCTCCCTGTCCTCCCTGTGCCTTAGCATAGCTTCTAGGAGGATCTGTTCTATGCTCTTCCCAGGTACAAAGATGAGCTGACAGGTCAGTCCCAGGGTCCTCCTTTCCTCCCTTGTTAAATATGGGTACAATATTTTCCCTTTTCCAGTCACAGGGAGGTTCACCTGAGTGCCATGACTTTTCAAATATGATGGACAGTGACTTGGTGAGTATATCAGCCAAAGCCTTCAGGATGCTGTGATGCATTCAATGAGGTCCCATGGACTCATGTACATTCAGATTTGTCAGGTGCTCACCTTCTCCTGTGTGTTGTCAACAATATACCAGCATAAGTTATTGGCCTGCTTTTTCCAGTACACATGACTGTAGAAGGCTTTCTGTTATTCTTTACATCCCTTGCCAGGTTAAGTTCCAGCTTTTTCTTTAAGGAAAATGTTGAGAAACAGACTGGTGAAATTGAATAGGATGCCAAAAAAAATATTTATGGAGAACATAGAGAGTTTGGAGTTTTACTGCTGGATGAATTTCTTGACACCGATCATGGCATAGATGCTGAACAACTGTGCTGCCACAAATCCCAGGAAATGCAAGTGTAAGAGGGAGGCTGCTTTTTAATACTTTAAACACTGAAACATGTTTAAATCTGTTTATTCACATTAGCATATTTAAAACATATTAAATGTGTGAGCTTAATACTGTGCCAGAGTAGGAAACCCCAGCAACTGAAGCTCATCCTTTCTTAACCAAAGCACCATTCCCTCAGGAACTTGTTTTTGACTATTGAGCTTCATAAGCAAGCTTCATAAATTGCAACATAAATTAAAATTATTCTACTCATTTCAATGTGGTTCATCTGAGTTGCTTCTGCTGAGGATCCAGGCCAGCAGCATCACTCTGATCAGACAAAACAGCAGTATTCAATCACTGGCTTCAGTTCTTCTCCACAGGAAGAAATCCTCAGAAAATTAGCTTCTGTCGTTCTCCTTTTCCTTCCCTCTTACACCATTGCCGTCAGCATCTTCTACAAGGCAGAGGAATGACTGACTAATTTACTGGTATAATTTTTACCTCTGCACGGCTCTGCAACAATACTCTCCTTCCTTTCCCTCCACAGAATTATAGAATCATAGAATGGTTTGGGTTGGAAAGGGCCTTAAAGATCGTTTTGTTTCAACCACCACTACAGGGACAAGGACACCTCCCATTAGAACAGGTTTCTCAATGCCCTATCCAATCTGGCCTTGAGATGGGGCCAATCAATCCAATCTGCCAGAGATGGGGCATCCACAAATTCTCTGGGCAACCTGTTCGGTTGTTTCAGTGTGGAAGTCAGGGTGGCTGGGGTAGACAGTGGCCTGGCTGGCCTCCACAGGTCACACAGGAGGCGTCAGCTTAAGGCCATGGGAAGCAGGATGTTGAGAGGGAATACATCTAGATAGCTTATGGTGAGAACAGGATTATGGAAGTAGTCTTGTTGATTAGGTGATTCCGTATCAGGCAATGTTTCTATGATTGGTTAGTAACATTTGCTATGTAAGGTGATATTTCAAGTTCACTTTGATGATTGGATCCCTACCCTCAGATGTAATACTATATTATTGTGGAGTTTAACCTATTGTTAGGTCTTTGGAGATTGTCCTGCGTGCACGGCTTCTGCCCCTTGTTGTTTTGATCATTATTAAAGTTTACTTTTCTGGGCTACTCCATCATTCCCATCCCTATTTCATTTTGCCACTCCCGCCTGGCCCGGTTCTGAGGTTGCTACGCCAACGTGACATTTCATCACCCCCACAGTAAAAAACTTCTTATATCTGATCTAAACCTACTCATTCAGTTGGAATCCATTTTCCCTTGTCCTATCACTACATGCCTTTGTAAATAATCCCTCTCCAGAATTCTTGTAGCCCCCGTCAGGTACTGGAAGGCTACAGTGAGGTCTCCCTGGAGCCTTCCCTTCTTCAGGTGGTCCCAGCTCTCTCAGCCTGTCCCTGCAGGAGAGGTGCTCCAGGGCCCTAATAATGTTCATGGCCCTCTTTCTCATGTAAGTTAAATATGATCTATATGGCACTAAATAGATGTGTTCACTTTAAGCTCATTTCTTTCCTGTTCACTTCAGGTAACAGCTTCTCTTTAAGCCAGTCTTCTCTCTACTTGTTTTGGCTGGCTCATAGTGAACCTTGCAGATTATTTTTTTAAATTGTATTCCCTACAGCATAAGAACCAAAATATAGAAGTGGCTACATCCTCTAATTCTGTAGTCATAGATTATATGCAAATAGCATTGAAATTGTTATTTTTCATTCTCTGTCTTCCTTTTCTTCTTTGACTGATATAAAAAATATCAAAAAGCATCAGGTGCAGCAGCTTTCAGCCAAACCTAATTAAAAGGAATTTATTTTACATATAAATTAACAACTTGAGTTTCCATTCCTTGTGACTCCCTGCTCCATCTTAACAAGAATTCCCTGTTGTAACAGCAAATGTTAATTTTAGTGATTTTAACTTGTTTTTTTGGCCAGAAATGGCCTTGTATATTTTTCCCATTCATCTGACTCTTTCCATCATTCCTATCAGAGTGTTTCATTGCTGCTTGAATGTCTTCTCCAGAGGATAAGTGTTTTCACCTGGAATCAGCCTAATTTCCATATCTGATTCCCAGCCTCAGGCACTTCTCTCATATTAGCATCTCTGTACTACTTGTCCTACCAGAGATTAAGGATGTCACTTCAGTGGCTTTACACAAGGGCCACAAAGCTTTGTTTTGTCTCTCTGTTTTCTTCCCACTGTCCCTTTTACTGGTTTTCCTAGTAAGAGCTACATACTACACACCAGAGAAAATACTTCCTCTTAGCATGAGGAATTTTATTGATGGGAGTTTTGTGAACAAGGTTGCAACTCCCAATAATAATTAAAGATAATTGAAATTATAATTAACAACCTGATTACAATGGAAGATCAGAGTGACCCTGGGAGCAGGTGGCTTGTGAGCAGTCCAAGTCAATAGGACTTGGTGACAGTCAGTGTTTCATGTCCAACACAGCTTCAACAAAGCCAACAGTGAGGGTCCTGGAGCTCTGTACTTTTGAAGTAGCTACAAGACTGGATTCCTTAGAAATGTAAAAAACTCTACTGTAAAACAGCTTTTCCTTAAACTCACGAAACTAGAACAATTTGGAAGATTAAAGGCAATTTCACTACTTGAAGAGAATAATTGAAATATCAAGGGAACTCCCCAAAAGAAATTGTTGATAAAGTGAGGATCCTAACACTGGGCCCCAGATGACTCTTCCTCTATGTCTGTTTTTTCATTCAGGCATAACACATACCAAAGTAACACCTATTGAAGATATTGCTACTTTCACCTTCACTTCTTTTTCTGTAAGGTCTAAAAATATATTTGCTGTTTGATACAAATGAGAGAGGTGCTGCTGCTGTAATTCTGTGTATCCTTTACATAATACTAATACTAATCTGTTATAAATGATCAACTAGCCAATCAGATAAAAGAATAAGTTTTTATTAGTCCATTTTAAATCTATCTGGGACAGCCATGGAAAACAACATTCGAATGTTGGGTGAACAGATGACCAACAGCAGGGCTGCTATCTCGCACTGTTCCACGATTTGCTGGGGTTTGAGTCCAGGTTCTTATACTGTATTTTGTGCCTCCCAGCAGCAGAGGTATTGTGTTTTCAAATTCAAACCCAGTCTTTTCACTTGATGATGAATCCTGAACAGGTTTCCCGGTACTGGGCCACGTCTGAAAGGATTTTCCGGGAATCCTCTTTTGGGATGATGATGTCTTCAAATTCAGGGTCCACCCTTGAAATTGGTATTGATGGGTTGATGGTGGGTTGATGGTCCAGGTGCCCAAGATCTGATTAGCTCAAGGAGCTACATCCTGGCAAGCCACCCTCCTTTCTGGTGTAAATCAAGGTGTTAATTCGTACACAAAGCATGTCCTGGTATTTGGAAAACGCCTGCCCCATTCCGGGAACCAGGGTTAGTCTTACATTTACAGGGTTACAAAAATATACATTCTATCATCTACTACATTTACTATAACTTCTACGTTTAATTGCATGAATTTATAATCATATCTATCACATAATCCTTAATAGAAAAGAGGGGGATTGGGGGATTTTTGTTTTTATTTTTTTATTTGCATCACACTGAGAAGGAAAAAATGTGAGATGTGAAAGATCTTAAGAAAAAGTAGTTCTTTCCAGTTTAAGCCAAATATCATGTACCTTTTATGTCTTACTCAAAGGGCTGGCCATGGTGAAACATATAACATCATTTCTACCTGTGCAAAAAGATGATCTTAAATGGAGACACTAATGTTTATTCTTGGAATTTTTTCAACATGTTCCTCCACTGAAAATGTTTTTGAAATATACAAAAAAGGTAGAATATAGGAAGAGACATAATTATCTCTAAAAATACACAGAAGTAATAACAAATTTTCACGAAAAAATATATGAATGGGTCGTGTTCTTCAATTGCTTGCTTTCTTCCTTCCTCTTCTAGCTGAAAGTTTCTTCTGTTGTTAGTAATGTTGACATGAGCTTCCAATTAAGAACCACTTTATCATGGCTTAACATTCAAACTATTATGTTTTCAAATATTGCTTTTTCTGCCCATAGAAGGTGCAGAAGGTGCAATTTCTGCCAGAGAGCCTTGGGACAACTTTCTAGCAACAAGAAATGAGAGCCTGGGACACAGTAACTCTGGATGTTACTCATGTTCATGCCAATCACATTAACTAAAGCCATGGTTTTAATAAAACCAAGTGCCACTGTTCATTTCAGCTACTGTCATCTATAAAGTGGTTTCCTAAAGATAAACTCTCTAAAGACTAGGTTTACTTACACTCACACACTGTCCACATCTGTTGTTTGCTACAGATTTTCATTTCTGCAGCTAGTATGTTGTGAGAAAAGCAGAAAACAAAAAATCCAAATTCTATAATCTTCATTGTAATAGATATGTTGGTAAATTCGTGTAATAAAATATGAGAAATATAGTAGATGTAGTAAATTATAGAATGTATTAGAAATGTTATACGTTGTAACCTTGTAAATGCAAAAGTAAGTCCTGGTTCCTGAAATAGAGGAGGCGTTTCCAGATACCAGGACATACTTTTGCAAACTGTGAAGTAACAGATTAACATCCCAATTTGCATGAG
The DNA here is from genome assembly GCA_024734555.1 of Trochalopteron elliotii. NCBI lineage: Eukaryota > Metazoa > Chordata > Aves > Passeriformes > Leiothrichidae > Trochalopteron > Trochalopteron elliotii. Next base: position 862,696 of record JANPWX010019780.1, read on the forward strand.
AAAGAAGAGCAGCTTGCCAGGATGTTGCTCCTTGACGAAATCAGACTCTGTGCACCTGGGCCATCCTGGACCATCGAAACATCAGTAGTTATCTCGAGGGTGGACCCCGGGTTTGAAGAAATCAGCATCCAAAAGAAGATTCTAGGAAAATCCTTTCAGACATGTCCCAGTGCCAGGAAATCTGTTTAGGATTCATCACTGGGTGAAAAGACTATGTTTGAATATGAAGACACAATACCCCCGCCGGCCACCAGGCACAAAATACAGTATAAAACTCGGACTCAAACCCCTGCAAATCATGGAACAAGGCAAGACTGCACCCTTGCTGTCGGTCGTCTGTTTTACCCAACATTCGAATGTTGTTTTGTGGCTGTCCCAGACAGATTTTTAAAATGGAAAAATAAAATTTGTTCTTTTTATCTGATTGGCTAATATTCACTTATAGCATTCATTTTGAGGTTTTTCATAGTAACTAGGTTGAAAAATAGAAATTTGACTGATTTATGTTATTTAAAGTGAAGTGATGAATAGTTTTGTGGAAAACTGAACAATTTTTGAATAATGACAAGTTTCTTGCACATGTACTCACACTCTATGTACTTCAGTATGGAATTCTACAAATATTTTCATTATTTCTAAACCTATTTTTTTTCCAGCTTGACAAAATCTGACTGAACTGAGTAAGGAAAAGTAGTAGTTAGTGAAATTTAATTCCATAGGTTGCTCTTGAATTACTCACTGTACTGATGTTGAAACTAACACCACTGTGCTAGTCTGTTTTTGCACTCCATTTATGAATTCCAAATCACATGCTAATTTTTGAACATCTCCCAAACTGGCAGAGTTGTCCAGATGGCCATGTAAATGCTTCCAGTGTCAATACTCATGCAAACACGCATTCACACCCTTATCTGATGTTTTACTTAGCACTGAACATTCTTCTGAACAAAGATTTCCTTTCAGAAACATTTGAAGAATGTAAATGAAAAGAATTCTGAACATCATGGAAGATGATTCATGGTTTCTATTCAGAAAACTGCTAGTGAAACCTTCTAAAACAGCTAAAATCACAAGCATGTCCTTCTCCCCCATGACCCAGATTAGAAGTAGTACGTGAGTAACTTTAAACATGCAAATAGTGTCGGTTACTCACAGATTTATATATGCAATTACATTTCCTTTTTACCCAGGAGCTCTATGATTTATATTCATGTTCACCTTTTCTTGAAATTTTATGGGAAATCTTTAGGAATGGCATAAAAGCAGTGACTTAATGCAAATGTTAGTCAGCCACAAAATTTAATGTCACAATGGAAGGGAGAAAGAATGACACTGGAGCTGAAGATGCAGATGAACAAAAGGAGAGATACAAATGAACAACACATAAAGCCAGCATGACTGTCAGTCTGTAAGAATAAAAATATCAAGCCAATTATTAGAAGGCCAATCAATACTGAAAGTGCTTGAAGCAATTCCAGGGTTAGAATTGGTCAATGATAATAAACAGGATGAAGATCCTTCAACAGGATGGAGTATTGCTAGGAAAAGAAAGCCTGTACATGAACTGAGGAAAAAACATAAAATCTTAGTGACCAAGGAGTCCCTGTAACAATAATCAGAACAGATTATTTGATTAATTCTCCAATAACCTCATTGTATTACATATTTCTGAATTATTTCCTTTAATTTCTTTATGCTGCATGCACTCAGACCTTCTTCCTTTAGGAGAAAAATAAGAATTAATTTATAATAAACGTCGTAAAGAAACTAAACATTAAATGAGTCAATTACATACTTTTTATAACAGGGTATCCAGGAAAACATTGAACAAATCTTTGAAATAGCTGTTTAGAAAAACCCAAACAGACATTTTGCCTGTGAAGGAGTTTACAGTGATACCGGATTTCAAATAATTTTGAGTATAGTCAGTCAACACAAATACTTTAATCAATTATTCGCAGTGTTATTCTTCTGAAAACCCTACAGATACAACCACTCAGCCCTCCACTCCTTAAGTATTATAGACTGGTGGCACAGCAGTAGTAGGTTGATTACTCAGAAACAAACATCTGTCTAAGATACTGATGTTAGCTCCACCTTGTTTTGCTGTTCATGACACAGTGCTCTAGGAAGTTGGAAGATCCATTATTTAAGGTGTAAGAAAACTAAGATAGCCCTTAGCTGAGGAAGTAAAAGAAACAGAAGAAATTAACAGGAGAGCACAAGGTTGGAGCTACAGTTTTAAAGGAAGACATCTCGAGGATACAAGGTATAGGGTACAAAAAAAAATAAAATAAAGGAACTAGAACGGACTAGTTTACTTGGGATTAGCAGCAAGCAAAGCTACCTTTTTGAAAAATGATTGTGATGCCCACCTCTCAGTCTCTCTAGAGTCCCCTTGTATACCAAACCAAAGAGCTGGACTTCATCAGTAAAGAATGGTTGCAAAAACACAAGTTAAAACCACTTTTTTCTTTCTTTGGCATCAGAAACTTTCACACTTCTGCTCCTGGTAGAAAAACAATGGTCACAGTAACATACCTACTCTGTCTTCATAAATCCAGGGACCAGGGTCCATGATGTGGGGTGAAGATGTCAGTAGCAACCTTATCACATTAAGGGGAAGGTGATGTCTATGCAGCAACTGGATAGATAATATTCTCCTTTGTCCTTTTCCATGAGACTTCACAGACGGCCAGCAATAAGCTTCAAAAACTGTCTTCTGAGAGAAAATGAGCACCATCTTCCACAAGGCAATACTTTAATGGTGTTCAATGCATCCTCTTTTCCAGTATACCATAAGTGAAAAAGCATATACTGAAGACATGAAGATTTAGATCATACAGCCACTTGTGTATTCGTCTTCCTCCAGTAATAATCAACAGCCAAGGGAAAAGAAGATGGAACCTGAATACAAAGAGAAAAATAAAAACAATAACACTAGCAATAATAATAGCAGCAATAAAGGAAAAAATAGAACTTATGCTCAGTTGACATCTATGACACAGAAGGAGAACTCAGGCAGGGCAGTTAAGTGGACATATCTTACTTTGTTGGGGTTCATTTTCATTAGGTTTAAACAGAAAACATATAGGGAGTCTCATATTTTCTTAAAGCAAAATCTAAAAATTTTCAATACCTACTAAAATAGGCAGAATATTCTGTATTCACTTCAATCCATTTTAACCATTAGCAGTTATTGTTGAATGCATAGCTACACTCTTCACATTGAAAAAAATATGGCAAAAAGCCCATATGTTTGTGAGCACAGTATTAGTAACTTGTCTTTCCTCTGGAAACATTATTTCTTGATAACAACAAATGAATACACTACAAACACTTATAGTAATGTATTAAAATCTACACTTACAAGAAGATGTTGTCTTATTACTTTCTTACATTAAGTCAAGGACCAGACTCCAAATCAACTTACCTGTTCAACTTACCTTTCAGACTATGAAGTCTGAAGATGTATAAACCTTTGTCACTAGAAGGTAACAATTGTTCTTTTTTTAAAATTAAATCTCTTGGAGCAAGAATGTGGAGTGAGATGAGCAATGATTTGGATGCAGGCTCCCTTACAAAATAGTCTAAGGAGGCTCAGCTAAAGTTGCATCCTCTCTAGTGTCTTCAACAAAGATTCCTACAGAAAGTAGGATGACATCAGTAGACACAATCTGGATGTTAAAAAACATGGAAAAGTGAAAAGGAAACTTGCAGAGAACAGTCTCTTTTGTCTGTCATTCTCTGAAAATGGGATTGTATTGAAGAACAGTGCTACTGGTGAACATAACCTGTAACCTGTACAGGCTTTCACTGAGATTTGGGGAAGTTTTAATTCTTTATGGTTCCTCTTCATTCTTAGAGGTGTTTCTCCAGCTTCAGTATAAACTTTCATTTTAGAAATACATATATGAATGCCATTAGTGCGTTGTCTTACTAATGGATTCTTGAATTTATTTATTTTTTTTAAAGCGTGTGACCAGCATAAACAGAAATTGGAAGAGTTTTTCTGTCCTGTAAATATGTGACATATTCCAGTGTGGTGATATTATTTTGCCTGGGTTTGTTGTTTAAATTATTATTATTTTTATTGTTATTATTTATATTATTATTATTAGTTTAGTTTCAAATCCTAAGGATCCCGTAATTTAATTTGTACCACAGGAAAGAATTACTATTGTGTGCCTTTCCAGTGGTGTAAACCATCTAAGTAATAACACTATCAGATACGTATTTCTTTCTAACAGCAAGTTATAATCAAAGAAATTTGAAAACATTGAAACCCTTTGCAAACTTTGAAGCCAGAGTAGCTGTGTTGGATCAGCACACCCGGAATACAGTCAGACATTTCTTTCTGTTTTTCCATTTTGTCAAGAATTGGTTAATAAACACAACCACATTTCACAGCTATAAAAATTGGGTACCAGGAAACAGTTTATCGTTTCCTCACAAAGAGATCCTTGTAAAATAACCCAACAGACATTTGGGATCTGAATTAGTTTTGGTGCTCTATGCCTTAAATTCTTGCTGGTTGGACTTGTAATTTACTCTAATTGTGCAATCCACAGGGCAAGTGAACATCAGACTGCCAAACTGCAGGGCATTGCTCTGACAAATATCATGTTACCGTATACCTTGCTGCCATTTTTCTAATATAAACCCTCTTTTTGCACCTGTCAGTGTCCTCAGTAAAATGATGTTTCACAGTCCTACCTATCCCAAGGCTGCTGTATTTTAGCCCCTGCTAGACCCAAAAACTTAAACAGGAACCTGACATGAAAACAAGATTTGGGAAAGTTCTGTAACTGTAGAACAGAAATAATTAAGCAGATAGTTTGTTTTAAAGAGTTTCTATTTTTGCTTTGCTTCTAGTTATGAGGAGTGAGGTACTAATAGCCCATAATTCAGAGTCCTGAAGATAAAAAAATAGAAAAGATACCAGAAAAAAAGGGGAAGAGATAGATAAGCATGGAGCTTTTTTCACTATATAGGTGTGTAAAGCATTTACAGGAAGCTCTTGTGCAGTTAAAAATAGCTACAAAGGAGGTGGATTATGTTAGAAGTCAGCTGGCACGGACATCAAGCTCAGTGGGGATTGGGGTGGGGGGTACAGGTTAGGGTTAATGGGTTTTCTTCTGTTCCTAAATCAACCAAATCCATGTGATCAATTAGTAGAGGGTGAACTGTGCAGAAGAAAGATAGGGAAGGAATAGAAAAGAGGGGAGAAAAAGACAGGAGAGAAGAAAGGAAAACAAATCAGAAGTAGACAAATGAGAGTGCAAATGAAAGCTTTCTTTGCATTGCTGGATGTAGTAAGAGTTCTATGATTCTATGTGAGCAAATAATATTAAAGATAAAGCCCAGGTATTGTGCTGTAGATTTTTCATTAAAAAAAATTCACTCCACATATCCCCAAATTTTGATAATTACCCAACTGAAGAGAAAGAACCACATTTTTCAGTACAGTGACCTGCTAGGGGCCTCTCAATTTTGCTGGAAGTATACTTGTCTGATTATTTATGAACAGAGACACTATTTGCTGCAGCTTGAGAAGAACTCAAAGACACAGATTCTTATATTCATAGACAACAAATATATGTGACTTACCTGATTAAACAAAGGCCAATGATGGAAACTCAGTGTAGCTTACAAGCACTACAGATGGCTCTGGGACTCTGGTACAAGAGGGTAAAGAAAGTAAAGGGAGGTTCTACTAATACAAGTTTTAAAATTATAGGGAGTCTAGGAAGAAGATGAACAAGATCACTATGTCTCTCCTTGAGTCTCACTAGCCAGCTGGTTTTCATGAGGTTATTAAGGGAGAATGGTGCAGAATTGTAATTAAAAGATTTGAAAATAACTGCAAAGTGATTAAAAGACGTGAGAACATAATTTAATTTTGAAGATTTAGGAATTTCTGAAATTTGCTAAAATTTTGAAGTCACGGTTTTTAGCTTAAAAAGGAGCTAAACACAACACAACAAACCAACAACAAAAATGCCCAGCCTCTAGGAAGTGTCAAAATGGGATTTTAAAAGGATTCTAGTTAAGCTCTGTGAAGTGTGGGAAAACAGGGTCTCTATTAACAGCTGGAATCTGGAAACCCTAGAAGTACTAGTTCCCAAGCTCTGTGCCTGCAAATTCCAGGACTTGTCTCCCAGGTCCTTTTCATGACTGGCAGCTAGGGTCCTAACTGAAACTTCAAAACCCAGAAAACCTCCAATTCCCACTTAGACAAGAAACTGGAGAGTCCATGAGTTATTTAATCTCCACCAGACAGGTAGGATACAGAGATGTAAAGAGAGTTGCTGGCAAAATTCAAAACCCTGCCTCACCTATCATACCTTCACAGAAATAAAAATGTCTCTGCAAACATATGAAATTTGACAAAAAATGTTTCTCTGATGGAAAAATTGTTCCCTTTGAGAATTTTTCAACTGACTCTTTAGCAGAGTTGAAACACATCATATTCCAGGGATGAGACACAAGAAATGAATAAAAAAGATTTTCTGATGTGCTTTAAACAGCTTCTGAGCAAGAGTCTTGTAAGTCTGTTCTGCTCCTTTAGCTCCACCTGAGATCTTAATAGCTTTATCACAACTGCCTAGCTTCCTCAGCTTGGTAACAACCAAGAAATTGTTTTGACACTCAATACTTTCTGTCAAAACCAAAACTTGTAACTTGCTGCCACAGTGATATGTCATTAAAAGAAAAATATTTCCAAAGTTAAATAAACACTCATAGTTCATACAACTGCAAGACTGAATCACCTCATTTGAGAATACTGAAATACTACCTTTGCTTTATAAAAATATTTCCTAAGATGCTAACTTACACAGGGTTTATGGTTTAACAATTAGCACATCTGACTACACTGCCAAGTGAAAAAAAATTGCCCTCTAAAACATTAAATGTTTTGGGGATAGATATTTTCCATTGAGTTGTGGTTTTAAGGTCTTGTTTAATTCTAATTATGTAAAAACTCAGAATTAAGATGAGTCTTAAAATCCAGAAGAATTTAGTTCCTATGATTATTTTTAAGTCCCTTTCAAGTACAGTGTTAGAAAAAGCTCAAAAAGGGCTTCACTGTTATCATGAGAAAATAAGATAAGATGTCCAGACAGCTCCTTTCACTGAAATTTTGCCTGTCATAAAATTGACACATTTGGCAAAAAGAGCCATCAGGTGTATACTAGGAACTATCAGAGTTCACTTTGGATATGTGGGCACATGCTCATAATAAGAAATATCAATGGCGATCACCAGCTGGGTAAATCACAGTCATTTATTTGATTTCAAGTTGCTCCTGTATTTGTTAGGGTTAAAATCAGAAAAGCAATTATGGTTCCAGTTTGAGAAAGATTTTTTTTTTCTGCATTTATTGATGTAGTAAAGGAGCCATGGTATAGACCTTCTTGGTATTTATGTAAGGGAGAAAATAATTAGTATTGCTATTTGAAAAATACTGGCACAAAATCATTTAGAGCATTATACTTACATAAAGTGGTACCTTTTTTCATAAATTATCAAGATCTGTTGCTACCCTCAGTAATTTTTTAGTGTTACTCTCAAACAGAGATTTTGTCTGTAAACTCTTGAATGATAGGTCCCAGCTAGACTACTTCCTGGGTACCTCAGGGAGAGTAGTGACCACATGGGTTTGCCAGGGGATCAGTGCTCTGACTGGGACTCTTGGGGACCTTAGTGCATAAGAAATTCACTTTTCAGAAGAAAAGTAGTAGTTAGGCATCACACATAATATATGTCAAACAGAACAAATTTCTTTCAGCTGTTTGAATCAAGTACTTCAATTTTCTTCTTCACAATTTTTTATTCAGGGGTTTGACATCCACTGAAATCTCACTTCCCCTGTTTTTGTGGAATCTAATATGAGGACTCTAATAAAATATTAGCCATGAGTATGTCCAGTATAAGTCCCGCAGAGTACCAAGGTTGAATGGGTTAATATTTTAGCATGAAGGAAAAGTCTGGAGGACTTGCAGAGCAGTGCAGCAGCTGGTAAGCCCATCAAAAATCAGGGGACGGCAGAGACCCTGTAAATTGTCACAAAAATACCTAGTGTGGTTTTTTCAAACTGGGAGAAAGAGGTAAGCCTGGACTACAAAACATTGCTACAGTCACCAATTTTGGCAGTAAGCCAGAGAATTAAAAAACATTCTGTACTCATAGAAAGAAAATAAAAACTGGACCTCTCAGGTTTTGCTAACAGACCAAAGGATTTCTGCCTTTTCTATGATCTGTGTTGCTGCAAAGCTACATGGACAAAAAATAGACAGTATAACACCTTAGTCAGGAATGCTCCAGTGGCCATGACTCAAGGAAAGTAGTGGGGGTAAGATCAAGTTGTTCAGGCATTTCCTGAGTTCAGGAACTCGTTCAGCAGCCCTGAGCTTCATCACAGCCTGGAAGCCCTCGGCAGCTGGGGAGGCAAGGATCTGTAGTGTCAGGAGAAACCAAGAAAGATTTCAAAGGTTTCAGGAAGAACAAGAAACCTGGAAGGTGGTGAACAGGGACAGAGACAAGGCAGGGATGTTTAATGCATTCTTGCCCCTCTCTTCAACATGGATAATGAACAAAGGGAGTGTTCAGTGCCCTGACCATGACTGAGAATGATCAACTCCCAGTCAACCCTGAAGTTGTGCAGGATCTGCTGGTCCAGCTGGATCCCTACAAATCTTTCGGGCCAATAGTAACATGGGTCTTATGGCAATATGGGAAAAGGTTTCATTGCATCAACCTGTATTGGGGAAAAAATATGCTTAGTTGAGAAAGAAGATCTATGAGTGGCACATACATTATATGTTGGCTGACTAAATTTTCCTAGTTTCTTTTGCTCTAGAAACAGACCAAGGTCTGGATTGTAAGAAAACCCACCTCTTATTCATCACCATGCATCATAATCCTAGCATGAATTTATAAATTTTAAGGATGGGTGTCTCTCATAAGGAGGAAAAGTCAATTTTATTAAGAATATTTGGGATGAGTATGCTCTCTTTGAAGATGCAGAAAATGTTGTGATTTTCCTGACAAGGCAGTTGACATGAGTTATGCACCATCAGACCATTGCTGGTAGCACACCTGCCTGGAGCCTGTGTTTGGGATGATACTCTGGTCCAGTTTAGCAGTCTAGCAGGGCACTTCAGTGTGAGTGCTGAGCACTGCTGTGTTAATCCAGTGATCCTCCAACCACCCCAGAGCTGACCTGCATGCAGCCAGAGTAGTCATATATTTGCCAGTCTTTTGCACTCCTGGCTCCAGTATCTGAAGCATAGACCAGTGTAAACCCAGAAAGTAGTGAAACTACTTCCTATCTCAGTGACAACGGGCTGCTGTAGTCTTTTTTTTGACCCTGGTCTTGTCTGACTGGACCTACACAAGCCAATCCATTTCCTAATTGTGCCTTGGTTTTATAGCTATAAAATGTGACAGCTATTCCAACCTTTTTGAACTATGAATTCTCTCATGCAAGCAGACTTAGCATAATCCCAGGAAATGATACTTGCTGATTTTTTTTACAGTTGTCACTGATAAAGGAGAGTAAACCAGCAGAACAGTGTGCATAAACTACTGCTTCGCCCACAACATTCACTTCCACCCCTTCAACACTTCTGTTTCTACTCATCAGCCCATTAAGCAAGTCTCTATCACTTCATTTTCTTTCTACATTCATCCCATAAGTGATGGATGTTATTTTCATACAGTAATTAAGAGTTGTACATCATTGCTCTCAGAGGTAAAATTTTCAGCACAAATGGTGGTTTTGATGCCTTGCCTCACAGAGATGAATCTTCTATTCAAGTGACAAAATGCTATTTCTATTATTTTATTTATAAGTGACTGCTTTTCAGCTGCTACGGAACACCACATAAAGGGTTTGGCTTTATTTTATCTTCTTGATTTTCTGTCTGCTCTATGGCCAACACAGTTTGTTGATTCAATACTTGGAATGTTCCTGAATATACTCCATAAGTGGATATCAAAGTGTCTGGTCATCAACTGTTAGGACTTAAATTACATTTGGAAAATGATGAATCCAGAAGAATCCTCTTCTCCATTGCACAGGCACTTTGTCCCTCTGCACTAGGGCATGTTTGTAGCCAAGATGGGGCAGGTGTTTGGGGAGGACTTTGGGGAGAGTCAGGTGGTACCATTTTTGCGGGTCTCCTTCTGGAACCGAAGCAAGTGCCTCTCAGAACCAGGGAGCAAGTCTCCAATCAATCAGGAGTCAGACTAGGACACTGCATACACCATAGTGGGTGATGCACACCAAAAGCTAGCAATGCAAAGCTTTGCTTGCAAGAATGCACTCTCCCATTGATGATGTCTCCTCCCAGTATTAATATCCTCCTTGGCATGGCTTTCCTCCACTCAGAGAAGAAGCTGAGAGAAAGCAAAACGTACTAAAGGAGTTGTTGGACTCTGTGCCCTGTTCATTTGTCATTCTAGCAACCAAATACAATTAGGAGCCTTAATTAAAAACAACTGACCCATCAAAATCCTAAGAACATATTCTCAGGAATATTTCTTCTAAAGGGAAGAGAAAATGTAATTACATGTTGCCAGACTCATTGCTTTCAATGCTTTATTGTACCTGAGTAGACTGTGTGTGCAGCACTGTTACAGAATTAATCTTATAAACCATAACAGATACAGAATTTTACTAGCGAGCAAAGCAACCCTCTTACAGGGGAAATATATATATATTTATTTTGGAAGAGAAGTAACTTACAGCCTACATTCTTTTGTCAGGTAGTTATAAATCTCTCAGTGAGCTCTATTGAAATGAGAAAGAAAGATTAAAAGCAAGCAAGCAAAGAAAGCAGTGGTAAAAGAAAAGTTTAAATGCAATTGCTCACATTCCAGTGGAAATGGTTTAATTTGACATTTAACAATCCTTTCCACCCACACTCTTGGAAACTAAAATCCAAAAAGAACAGCATTGGAGTTTTTTACAAGTGAAATTTAACACAGATCAAGAAAAGGAAGGTATGTTTTAATTTCAGTAAGAGGAATGAAACACAAAAAGGGTAAACAGAAAATGAAATTACTTAAATGTATAAATTACTTACTGTGATAACACAAGAGCCATTAGTCAACACATGGAAGAGATTGTGCAGGAATGTAAGTTAGCAATGAAAGGAATATTAGACAGCATATATTCCATCCAGCAAAAAAAAGATAAACAACTTGTCTTCTAGAAAGGGTCATGTGCTACTCCCTCATTTAAATAAGAAACACATAGATTTCTCAATCAAATCATTAAGAAAAGCAACATGAAATGCTTTCCTGGTCTGCATCACCCAGTTGTCACCCAGTTTTCTGCTTAGTAGACCGTACTGGTAGAAATAATGACCCTGTGACATGACAGTAGATACCTGGGCTGCACTGGTTGACTTCAGAATGGTACATAAATGAGTGGCACTCAGCACAGCACTATTCATTTGCTCTGATATGTTACTTCTAAGATGTCATGGTTAGAGAGATCATTCCAGGAAATTACTTCTGGGAAACTTAGGTCACTATCAGTGACTTTTTCTGAGACAGTATCTTAGCTTCCAGGGCTGCTTTTAGTCAGACCCTGTTGCAGAGAAAACTTACTGCTGTTTTGTACAAATAACCAAAAGCATGGGAGTGATCCAGCACACAATTTTCATTAAAAAATAATAACATTGGTTATTCTTTAAAGCTTTAAAACTTCACTCACATTCACACCTAAGCTCTAGCAGATAATTGCATTTTGTTGACTGTAGAGAATAAAAAGAGAGCAGCAGAGAGGAAATGGAACAGAGGCCCTTTCCTAATACACTGTGCAAATCATACAGTAAAACCCAGAGCAAATCATTACTTCTCTGGTATTGCTACATTCCCAGCTGCTGCAGACTCTGCTCTGAAATTATCAGAACTGCAGCTCAGAAGTTATGCTGATGATTCTGATATCCCCTACCCTGAACTGTATTCAGGCTTTGTGGTAAGGGCAGGGCAGAATGATTTCTTGGAGCGTTTACATATAAGAACTAACATCTGGCAGATAAGTATGTGTCCTACTTAACACTGACTTAACTTAGTGGAACTACTCACAATATTACAGTTCTTTCTTATACACAAAGAATTCTTGTCCTAATTCTTACCTGGCTTGACTCTGTCTTTTTTTTTTTTTTTTTTTTTGGTGGGTTTGTGTGTTTTTTGGTTGGTTGGTTGGTTTTGCTTGTTTTTTTAATTACCTGCCATTAAAATAATAACCTGAACTATCACATTTTTAAAACTAAATTGTTCTCTTTGATACTTGTTCAACCTCCCTGACTATGCTATCATTTGCAGGCAGAGGTTCAATATCACACAGTAGCTGATGGATAGGTTCTTTTCTGAGAATGGATTCTGTACATTTTGCAGTGATTACTGTGTGAAATTTGCGTTTATGCATATTTGCCTCTCTTCTAAAATATGCTGGAATTTTTGATATATTTATATAATTTTCTTTCTCACTTCTACTATTTGTTTGGAAAGATTCAGTTCATGAATTGTGTAACTCATGGACCATAACTGAATTTCAAATACCCTTCCACCAGAGTGGGAGATATGCTTGCTGGGTTTTGCTTACACACGTAACTTGGTATTGGTTTTGGTCTCTGACTAAAAAGGCATGATCTCTAGAATCAAAATTTTCCTTCTATGAATATTCCAGAGCATCAAATATTTTAATAAGACCACTTGAATGATATTTCATAAACAAGGCATAAAAATGTATTAATGTAAAAGCGGTAGAAACAATTACAAAGTGACATGAAACAAACTGTTCTTCACATGTAGATCTTTACCTTTTGAAAATTTCTGTACTTATACTTATGGTTGTGTATAGTTTGCAAGACTGATGCCCTAACACTTTCCAAAAGACATTATTGATAAATTTTTCTAGGTGCCTGCCTAGCTTCTCTCAGCCCTTCTGGTCAATGAATAATATTCAGATGAATCCTTACACTTTGGTTTTTAGCAAAAAATTCAGTTTTGGTATGTTTTACCTAGCAGCTACAAGTAATTGTAGAGGTAAGAACCCTTTGTGAAGACGGGTCTCCAAGAACCTGTTCCACACCCATCCCACAGTCTCACTAACCTGGAAAGCATGGGAAAAGCTGTTGACCATCTCCCACTGTTGAGCACACAGGTTAGCTTAATTTTGTATTGAAAAGGTTCCTGTCACTCCCTGATGCCACTGGTACCTGGGCCACATGTGCTACACACCTGACATGTGGATCAGTGCTTATTGAGGCTACATTGTACATCTAGAAAAACTACACGTTTCCAGCAGGACCACTAACTTAGGTGATCAAGATCATCATTCAAATTCTGAAGCTTGTTAATTCTGTAACAAGACTGCAGGGTTATTTATGCACTATCTTCTCTTTTTAGCTCTGGAAACTGAGCCTATTTTGACAGTAAAGTCACAGCATCAGAGAAATGACTCCTCTCTTCTCAGATAAGAGTCTGGTAGTAGGTGAAAAATAAATAAACAAGGGTGCCTTAGCAACAGAAACAATCTTGCTGAATGAATGAGAAAAAAGTCCAGCCTAAGTTTCAACAAGAAAACAAAGCACAAAAGGTAGTGAGAGAGTAAAATTCTTTTGTTTTCTTATATGTCTGATTCATACCTGCTGTTGTTTCAGTGTGCCCTTTGCATTTGTCTTGAATTAATGTTTTAGGTTGCTCAAAGAATGTATTCTAAAGAATATTTCAAAGAATATTCTGAGACCACAGTGTGGCCCAAGTGGGGGCTGGGGAGAGGGAGAGGGATCCACTACCACAACAACACCATAACCATACCTATTAAGGTTCTCCAAAACCTAATTATTTCATGTATACATGTTTATATGTATGTTTTATTTAGACAGACTTTGAAAATTTCTTGTCTTACTGATACCCAGAAACTATCAGAAATGTACTTGAACTTAAGGAAAAGCCTGCATATGCAGTTTTCTGAAAGTCTTGGTTAGGCTGCACCTGGCCTTTCATAGCATCACCTTTAAAACAAAACCACAAACAATGCTGGGTTTTCAAAGAAGAATGGAAAGGGTCATATATTGAAGAGAATGGAAGGAAAAAGAGGCACAGGCTAAGGTAGGGAAAAGACTGACAAATATATAATATTACTGTTAACAAAAATCTATTAGTGAAGTGAGTTGCTATGGGGTTTGAAAGTCTCAGAAGAGTAAAAGAAAATTTGCTCTTGGTATTGCACAGTGATACCAGTAACAGTTTTAAATGAGCAGAAAGGGTAAATTAGCTGGTGAGAAGCCTGGATGAACTGTTCTAAGAAGACTATCCCAAAAATAAATAAATAATGCACATACTGTGAAAAATTGTAGATTTTTGTGGCTTCTTTGTCGCTTTCTGTTTATGTGTAGCTTTTTTCTTTTATTTCCTTTTTTTTTTTAAGAGTCAGCAATAATGGATGCAATCTGTTTCCTCATAGAAACACTTGCAAATGCACAAAAATGCAGTTTTGAGGAATGTGTCTTGTTCTCAAGCACATCAGGGAAGAAAAATTCAGCATCTGTTTTGTGTACATACTGTGAATAAATGCATAAAAAAGAATGCAAATATGAATCTAACTAAACTGCTACAGAGATTTGAAGAAATGTCCTCCCCTATGCCTGACCAATACTAGCACACTAGATTTAGTCATTGTGTTCCTAAATAATCAAGTCATACTTGAGGATTAATTGAGGATTAATTAATCTGTCTCTGCATTGAGAGAAATGCTATGCAATTAATTTAAATAATTTGGTTTAGACTTTACTGAGATGAATTCTTTAGCAGCATGCCAATGACTAGCCTGCATGGTCAGTTGCTCACTAACACCTCAAGTATGGTGCAAAGGTGCAGGAGGAATCACACTGCCCAAGAATGTGTTTGAGTAATCACCAGGAGCCATGGGTGGATTCCTGTCAAGGAGCTGATGGGCTCAGAAAGTGGGGTGCTCCCTACCCTGACAGCTGTTTTTCCCACCTGGTGATGCTAAGTCTATGTGACTCGTAACACCAAGCTGCTGTCTTGTGCAAGCAAGGACCAGGTGACAGTGATGGCACAGCATGAGGGGCTTGCCCTGCCACCACTGCCTTCACAAAGGCCATGGAGCTGGGCTGAGAGAGGCTCCCACAACACTCAGATCTCCCCCAAAGTCAGCAGTGGGGTGATATCCAGTGGTGATGTGCTCTTGCATTCCCTCACTGCATAAAGAGTAAATTTCACACAGACTTTGCAACCAAATGGATTTCATTTCCACAGTCATGAATGTGGTGCCTTCCACCAGCTCTGCAATCACTTTCAACTTAAATAAATTGAAACAGGCACCAGGGCAGGGGAAATTAAACTAGCAAAGTAAAAAAAAAATTCCTTAAACAGATTGGAACAGTTATTGCTGCCTGCTAGGAAATATTTTGCAAGTCTTTTATCACCGCATACAATCTCTAGCCCCATGTGATTAACAAATTCATCTTGAAACACTGGTGTTGCTTGACTGCAGTTGAAAAATTGAGTGGTATCTTTAAATTCTTGTTCCTCAACTTAGTGAAAAGAGATGTTCTGCAGCACTTGTATTCTAGCATACATAATCAGGCTGCACATTTCCTATCGCATTCAACACATTGCAATCTCCTGTGTGCCGATTGCACACAGTGCAGCGATATGTCCAGAGGTAATTATTTCTGTCACCTACATAAGGGCAGCAGATATGAGAGTCAGCTCATGCTTACCTTTTTGGATACTTTTAAATGCCTATCTGGTTTGTTTTATACACCAGAATGCATTTTGTTCTAGAAATTTGTTCCTGAAAAGAAATGCTAAAGAAGACACAGAGAAAGAAAGAAATGGGCCACATATGCTGTCTTTATTCAAAAATATCTGTATATTATTGGGATTGCTGCAATAGATCGACAAATAAAGGATGAAGCAAATAGATCCTTTTAATGACATAAGGGAGGAGCCCAGGAAAAGACTCCTAGAAATATTGGTGAATGAAGATTGAAAGCCAAATCTGTGCCCCTTTCTGCAGCTTTAAAGGATGAAAAAGGAACTGTTCTGGTCAGGTAATGAGTCCCATCGGCCAAGTCCTGCAAAGAAAGCTGTAATATACCCTCTCCCTAGGAAGAGTCAGTCTGCATAGTAATCCCTTATGCCATGGAGGTGACACAGACGAGGAGGAGAGATTCTTTGAGGCAGAGCCTGTGATCAGATGCTAGTCACTAATTTTCTAAGTCACTTAGAGCTCTCCATATTCCCTCCCAGTGTTATGTGTAATCACTAACAGCTCCACAGCTGAGACAGAAACATGAAACTATACATGAGGTACAAACACATCTTTCAAAATCTATTTCAGACATGACCTAGGATGGTCATTTATATTGACTGCAAAATCCTGCAATATGAATGTTGGGTATGGCATTAATATTTCAGCCATAAGCCTGGAAAAAATAACTTTAGGAAAAACCCCTTGGTTGCTTTCCAGAATCAGTTTCCCACAACAGGAGAAAAAGGTGAGATCAGCAGTTTCAGTTCACTAGCAATATGTTTTCAGCTATTAATTATCAAAAAATTTTAATAAGTCTGCATTCAGACCACTCTTAAAGATAAAAAAAGCCTAATAAAAGATACACTGCAAATGATCCTTCATCAGCAAGACTTTGTCCAAAAATTAAAAAGGTAAATAGCATTTGGATTCTACCTGTGTGAAAAGCTATAAACTCCATCTGTAGAGACAACAAGATGTTCCCACCACAGGATGCTTCACATAAAACTAGGCCTAAGTAGAGTATCTATGGGCTCTACATTGTCTCGGATGAAGTGCGTTGAGTTGTCTGTGTTCAGTGGGCAGCTATCCCCATTCAAAAATAAGAATAATAAAAATGCTACTTGTGGTTGGTTTTAATAGGTGACATGGAGTAGTCTGAGTTCACCAGGGACACCAAGGATTGCTTAAGAAGTAATATTAAATATCATTTACAATGGTGCTTCCAAAAAACCAAGGAGGTAAGAAAGTTTGTTGTGTTGTCCTTGCAGACTGCTTGCTCTGCAAACAGAGGACTCAGATGTTTGACTTGCACCTTCCCCCAGTCAGCATACTCAGCTAACTGTAAGGGGTAGAGACAGCCAGACCAGTTGGCTGGAAAGGAAGCAGGGAACAAAACTGCAGTAGATCATTTTGTCTGTGGGAATATGAATGATTTTGGCTACACACAAGAAGACTCAGTCTCCATCACCAACATAATTTTACTTTCATTGCAATATTTTAATTTAAAATACTGAGCTTCATTGCCATTGTTTTCCATTTTCTGCAAATATTTGGAACAGTTATTTCCAAAAGTTTTTTATTCAGAAACCATGTTTTACTCTACCTTATGGCAATCCTTTACATACTGCAATGACAGGTTAACTGAATTGCCTTGAGTTAGTTCTCTTTCTGCAGAGGGAAACAGCAAGCACATGCCACTTGCAAATATGGGAATGATTCAGCATCAGCTTTAATTATTACTGGGAGGTATTACAGTACCTGGAGTGTCTGGGACACAAAGCCAAGGGAGAGAGGCAAGCTAGCTAATCCTAACAGACCGTGGGCTCAGCATGGTACTAAATGAATGGGAAAATCTACACATTTTTAAGTCACACATACAGATCTTCACTTTCCAATAGTAATATTTTATTTGTCCACCCAAAATCCAGATGGTGTACTGCTAAACTTCTGAAACCTTAATCAAAATTCTTGAGCAACCTGTCCTAGTTCCTATTGCTATGCCTGCCATGAAGCTGCACAAAATTAATTGCTGTTTGCTGGTGAGAATCTGTATTATCTGCAGAGGGATTACACAGAAGCCCCAGCCCTGACCACATTTAAGACAGCATAATTCCAGGATATTCAAGAGTTTGCAGTGCTGAAAAAGTAGGAATGGCTATGTTGTGAATATTATTTGAGCTAGGAAGAGGAGTCTGCTCTTGCACTTCAGCAGCTGAATTAAATCTGCAAAAGTGGCATAGGAGTATTCAAAGAGAGCACTGAATTTTCTACGTATTTGTTTAGGAAAGTATTCCTTCTGTTTTACAGACAAAATATTCTAAAGTTTTCTCCTTGATGTTCTTCAGTCTCCATCTGTAAATTTAAAATATTTTTGATGTTCTATTTTTGGGTTTACTGCTCATTATCTAATTAAGAAATGTAGGTTTCACTAAGATAATTCAATTTAAGATGTTGCAGTTTGAGACAACATTTTCTAGTAGTTTGAACTTTTTTGACAATTGAAGTTCCAAAGCCTTTTCCTAAACAAGTGGGCCTACTTGTGAGATATGGAAGGAATAAGATGTAATTAGGCTGTTTTAATGTAGAGGGAGTGCTGTCTTTAAGAATCTGAGAGAACTGCTAGACACTCTCTGTATGAAAACCAAGTGCATGTATCTAAAATACCTTGAAGATTGATTCATACCTGTCAGATGTTCAGTCCTGAAGGAAGGATTGCTCTCTCTCAGGTAAAATGTATCAAATGGCAAGATCATTGAATACCTCTGGGCTTACCTTAAGGAGGTTGGCAGGGCTTTCATTTGGCAGGAAGGTGCCTGGAGATTTTTTTTATTACAGCTAGCTTTACCTTTTTCTGTGTGAGTGTTTTTTGTTGTTTTGAAGGGGGTTTGAGTATGGATTTTAAGGTGGATTAGACCATTTTAAGCCAAAGTAATGGTGGCACTTGTTATCATAGCTTTCACAAGGTACGACCAATCTCCAATCCCATACCTCTACAGTTTTTGTGGAAGGACTTGCAACAGCTCCAGAGCCATGGTGGCATTGCGATTTCTTTTCTCTCAGATCAAGATGGGATTGGCTCATGAGGAAGGATTTTTGTGGAATTGGGCTAAAAACCAGAATTCCTGTGCTGTATATAGCATTTGTACCATCTGTGTGTTGTTGCCTGCTATGCACTCAGTTTTCTTTTGTTGAGAAAGGAAACGGACATAAAGAACAATAAAAATGCCTGTGACTAGCATCAGTTAGCCAATGGATAAAATCCCATGGGCTATTCATTGTATCTAAAATTTGTATAATGGTTTTAAGTTTTACAGTACAGAAGTAGACTGCAAAATGAAATGAAAACAGACATGAGACCATTAGTACTGCAAACTGTAATTTCTCATGTTAACAGACTATTTTGTCAGAATTATGCAGAAGAAATGGAAAGATATACAAAAAAATACAATCTGTCAGTCACTTTCTGTCTTTTGGGGTTTTATTTGGCTCTGCATTTACATCCAGTGATATAAAGAACCTGGCTTCACTTATAGCCCTCCAAAAGTCCATATGCTTCTCTTTTCATCTGGAGTCTCCTTGCATTTCGCAGATCTGTCATTGTCCCTTAATCTGCAAAGACTTCACAAATTTCCAAGTAACTGTATCAGACTTGAGAAATGCTCCATGAAAGAAAATTTATGAGAATACAAGGATTACTTTGTTCTCAAGAGATGCCACTGTACTAAAACTAATCATATGAATTAAAGGCTTTTGGCAAATGAATAATTCATACACGCTAAATTAATTAATGCATTTTCAAGACAGGCTCAGTGTGTTTTCTTGTGTTAGACATTAGCACATGAGCAGAGCTGTAACAGCTCTGCCATCTTTGTTCCCTGTAGTCATGATTCAGATTTGGAAAGAGGATACAATTTGCATAGCAGTTGTGCTTCAGTGAAAGGATTACTTTTTTTATTTAGTAGTCAAAATAATGCTGTATACATACTACTCTTTTCATCCTTCCCCTCCCCCCCTTTGCCAGACACTAGGAGCAAAACAACTGTTTCTTCATAAACACTCCAACTACTGTAGTGAATAGAGGTGACATTTACATAAATGGATTGCAGTGCAGTTGTTGAACATACACAGGGATGATTCTCTAATCCCATATTAATTAGATGGATGGTGCAAGCATACAAAAATTACAAGCCTTGATCCCTGTGGTGATGCCATACTGGCAAGGAATCAATCACCACGGCCTTGGTTGTCATGGAAACTGATAGCTCCTGTGCCACCATCTAAGTGCTAAATGATTGGTGGTGTACTCCTAACACAGGGAGAGCAATGAGTTTTTATATCCCATCCAGCAGCTGTGCCAGAGAGTTAATTAAAAGCAGAGAACATGAAATAAATCTAAATCTGTGAAGAAATGAAATGTACAGTACAAATTGAATTCCCGTGTTGGACAGAAATTAATATGCAGCACAAGCCACAGAGCTGCCTGAATAAGCAGCAACTGTGAATCCTGGGAACTGGTACCTCCATGGCAGCAAAAATCCAAAAGTGGAGAGAACACCTCCTTATCTTGTTACCTAAACAACCTCTCCCTTCAATGCTTGTGTAGACTGAAGCATGCAAATACATCCTCAAATGTTAAAGGTTTGCAGAAAAGCAACAAGGACAAAGCTTAACCAAGATCTAATTAGCAACTGCAGTTTATCAGTTGTGGACATGATGTAAGTAAATGTTTGCACTGCTGTACTCAAATGCACCAGACAACCTCTATGAAAGTCAATGTAGTTTTATTGATAAGCTGTGAATTTTGAATTCATATTTCAAGTATCACAATTCCAGTAGCCACCCCTGAAATGATTTTATCACAAAAATATTAGTTCTACATAAAGTATTTTTGGTGGGATGGGATGCAGCTGAGGCACAAAGTTCCCACAGCCTAGCCCCTCACTCCCTCAACCCTACTGTTTAGGAGGCAGATTCCTATGAGTGGAACAGTACAAGTCCATTCTGGAAAGATGCTTAACCACTCACACATGACAAACATGGCAAGTGAGCAAAGGCACCAAAGCTAAACTCACTCTGCTGTGCACAAGTGAAATTAAGGAGGAAATGAGGAAGTCTCCTTCTAGTCTGTAGTGGTTTGAAAGCAAAACGAGTGAGAAGCTCCAAGTCAGAAATACAAGTTAATAAGAAGAAAGGAAAAAAAAGGTAAAATAAAATAAATGCAGTAATACAAGAGACCACTGACAGAGTCAGAATACAGTCTGAGCAGGATGATGGAAGCAGTCCAGATGAGGGGGTCCTCCTGAAGCAGTGATCCCATAGAAAGGCCTGGTAGCTCTGGTCCTCTGGGAATCCAGTGGGTAAGGGCTGCTTGTACTATCCCAAATCCCAGATTATATCCAGGTGAGAATGCTTGGCTCCTCCTCCTGGGCGGAGCATCTCACAATGGGATAATGAGTCATACAGGGGGTCCTTCATGGCCCATTAAAGAGAGATAACACCTGGAGGGAGTTATCTATGAGTCATGCAGCAGGCATTTGATGGGCCATTAACAGAAGATAGCCTAGAGGGAGGGGGGCCTGGGAAGACACTGCTCCAACAATTGGATTCAACAGCTCATGAAGATGGTGATAGAATACTTTGTGCATATCCTATACTACAACCCAGGACATAGTCCCAGATGCAAGTGCATTGTGGACAGCCATCTTTGAAGCAACAAAAATTACTTTAATACTGTCTACATCTGAGGCTTTTTAGGTGATTTGCATCTTTATCAAACCTTTTACCTTCAGTGATTTCCTGCTAGCCTGTTGGGTCTGGTGGTTGGTTGGGGTTATGGGGCATTGGTCATATTTTCCCTCATTTCCATCTCTTCTTGTTCCTGTTTCAGCTCTTCCAGCTAATGTCAGCTGCACCAAAGTTTGAGGATTTTTCTCAGACCTCTGGAATGACATGAGATAAAACAAAGCTGTTGGACTGATTCCTCAAGATGAAGTTATGGTAGCCTAACTCCACATTTTCCCTTTTGTGTCAATTTTTCCAAACAAATAAAATACTGATTGTCTCTAAAATCCCCTTCTTTTGGCTTTAAGTTATCAACTGAAAATATTGCTGCTTTCCAAACACACTTTTAGTGGGTATTTTATATGGAGAGCAGATACAAGTTACAAACCTGTCTTGGGTATCCACTATGACAATTTCCTAGCAACCTTTCATGGTGGATATGAATGTCAGAGAAATTCTTGATTTTACCTTTTCAACATTGCACCTCGTCCTGCCTGTAATATCTTTTACAGCAAAAGAAGAATAGATCATCTGTAAAACCACAGGTGTAGTATATTATGAAATTTTACAATTTCCTTTGTGTGATTTTTGTAACATATTGCACAAATTTCAGCTGATAAAGTCTTCTCATGGTTCATCTTAAGCCTTCTTGTCATTGTGTGGTCACACGGCTAGGAATGAATAGAAGTAATAACTTCAACAACACCACCTTAATTAGAATTTCATAAAACCTTTCAAACATATTTTCGGTGATTTTTTTTAATCAGTTTATCAGTAAGTTCCATAAGAATAAAAAGCCTTGCTTTGAAAAGATATTTTTCACTAAGGCTATTTTTTTTACCTTCAAATCACAGGAAATACACAGGAGAGCAAGTTAAAATTTAAGAGAATACCAGCAATCACTTATATCACAAGTGGCTGGGGATGAGCAGATCAACAGCAGCTGTGTCAAGATCTTGGGGGTGCTGGTGGATGAGAGGCTAGACATGACCCAGCCATGAGCACTCAAAGCCCAGAAAGCCAAATGTGTCCTGGGCTGCATCCAAAGCAGCGTGGGTACAGGGGAGGGAGGGAATTCTGTTCTGCTCTGCTGAGACCCCACCTGGAACTCTGCACCCAGCTCTGGAGTCCCAGCACAGGAAGGACATGGGCATCTTGTGGAGAGAGTCCAGAGGAGAGCCACCAGGATGATTAGAGGAATGGAACAGGTCCTCCATAAGGAAAGGCCAGGAGAGTTGTGCTTATTTATTTTGGAGAAGAGAACGCTCCTGGGTGACCTTATTATGGGCCTTCAATTCTTAATGGAATGATGGGACAAGCATTTTTAGCAGGTCTTGTTGCTACAGGGTGAGGAAGAATGGTTTCAAACTACAAGACGGTCAATTTTTATTAAATATTGTAAAAATGCTTCTTCCTTATGAGATGGTAGAGCCCTGGATAGGCTGCCCCAAAAGGTAATGGATGCCCCACCCCTGGAAATTTTCACAGTCAGATTGCATGGGAATCTGAGCAACATGATGCATTTGATTATGTCCCTGCTTATTCCAGGGCTGTTGGGACTAGATGGCCTCCAAAAGTCTCTTCAAGCCCAAACTATTCTATGACTCTGATTCTATAATTAACTACTCACCTGTGTGTTGCTTTAGTTTCATTTATTTTTGTGCAGTTGAAGAGACGTCATATAGCTCATACCCCTGATGTATTTTTGTCAAAATATTTTGGAAATTTGGACAGGACCATTGGTCCATTGAGTCAACTTTTTGACAGATTAGCCTGGAACTTGAGTTTGGGTGCCATAAAGATAGATTTCGAGAACCACTGGCAAGCATCAAAGGCAATTGTTACTTTTTCCCTTGGTACATTAATATAGGCATTATTATGCCTTATTATATTATTCTATTCTTCTAATAACAGCTGAATATAGCATTAAAAAAAAGTTGAAGTATGCAACAAAATACTCATAAGTGGCAGTGGCCTGATGCTATGTATACTGTATGAAAGAAACACATTTATTTTGGAGAAGAGTATGCAAATTGTTGACAGTGCATGCATCTGCGAGAGAAGTTATTTTGAACTTGCTTTCAAATTACATATCTATGTATCGAATTTACTGAAATTCCAATATGTAAAACAAAATGAAACAAGACTAGGGCTGCAAGCCGAAAATCAGCAGCAACAAAAATTATTGTATTCTAAGCAGCTGTTCATCAAAAGAACCAGAAACTAAAGACAGTCTATCTTCTGTAAATTGTTTACCAGTTAATAGAGTGCATCTAACACTTCCACGAGCCTTAACAAATTTTTGGATAGAGGATGTTACTACTGGTCATTGGAATTGTTTTGCATTGCAATATTTGCACTGTTGCATGAGTTCATGGGCTTTGGTGTCTCCAAGGGTAGTTAGATTGGGTTTTGCTCACTACTGCTTCTATTCCTGCCGAAGACCAGGGATGCTGTTGGGCCTCTTCAGGGACGGCAGTGGGTGTGTGAGCATGAAGTGTGTGTTGTGTTATTTTTGCATGCGTCTCTCTTGTTCTCTGGAATGAGCTATTTCTGAAGATGTAGTTTTCTTCCCACAAAAAATCTGCCCCAAATGTCAAAACCTCCACCTCTGTTGATTGAAATATCTATCTATGGAAAAAAATGTCACATAGTTTTCTTGTCTTTGTTTGATATCATACTACCTATATGTTGCTATTTTGAATATGTGCTACGCCTTACAGTCTTGGACTTAGCTCAAAGCCCAGTTCTGACTGGTTTGGAGGACTGCTTTCTTATATTCTCTCGGAACTGCTCCTCTACTGAGAGTAAAATTTTCAAAAGGCATTGAAATAATGTATTTCTAAGCTCTCTGTCAGTGGAAAACTGGCAACTAATTCACTTACATGCATTTAAAATACCACTTTGTTCTCAAAAGTGCAATCAGTTGTGGTCAGAAAAAAAAAGTTGCATTTTTTCCAGCATTATTGGTGAAATTTCCCTATCTTGTTCTTTTGGACAGAAGAAATATTTTGCCCTTTGTGTTCCTTAAGGCAACAAATCTATCAGAAAAACAAACTAAAAAACAAACAAATGAAAACAAACCAAAGCAAAACAGAGTCACAGAAGAGTGGGTTTCTAGTTTATGTTCCTTCCTTCCTCAGCATTGGCATCATATTGTTACCTTCCAGATCCATTGCAATACAAATTACATAGTAGGAGTAAGGTTGGGTTCATTTGCCTTAAATTTTTTGGCCATCTATTGTGAATCTGGTAATGCAGAGCTCCCAATTTGCAGATCGTGACCTGCATCCAAACAGCTGTAACTGAGTTTTTCATGCACTCCTCATTCATTAACATTTAAGTACTTAACATTGTGTTAACATAGTAGTTAACATCATATATAGTGGAGAAATTGACTGTACTGATTTTCTTGTGTGGTACGATTTTACCTCTACAATGAATAAAAATACTTAACTTAAAAATACTCAATGCACTGGGCAAAATCCAAAAATTTATGGAATCAGATTACACCTACCACAACACAGAATTCTGTGTTACAAATGTAAAATTTTAACAGCATCAAAAAATAGCAGAATGGCTACTTCATCTGTCAAATACTGGTACATCACAACAACAGTTTCATCACCTGAGCTGTACATAATTTATGTTGATAAAACATTTTAAAAACATAAAACTTATAGTGAAATGAGTGAGTGGGTTCAAAATCATAGAATCATAAAATAGCTTGTGCTAGAAGAGACCTTTATCAGCCATTTAGTCCAACCCTTGCTGCAACGAGCAGGGATACCTTCTGCTACATCAGGCTGCTCTGAGCCCTGTCTAATGAACGTTACCAGGGATAGGGCATCTCCTCTGGGCAACCCATCCCAATGTCTCATGACCCTCACTGTAAAAATTTATTCTCTATATCTAGTTTAATCTACTCTCTTTTAGTTAAAAAACTTTAACCATTGTCCTACTGCAATAGACCCTGTTTGAACTGTGTCTCCATCTTTCTTGTAAGCCTCCTTTAAATGTTGAAAGGCCACAGTAAGGTCTTCCCAGAGCCTTCTCTTCTCCAGATTGAATAATCCCAGCTCTCTCACAGGACAAGTATTTCAACCTCTGATCATTTTTGTGGCTCTCCTTTGGACACTTCCCTTGTCTTTTCCATGCAGCAAGAGGATATGTTTTCTAGAAGAATATATAGCAAATCTGTGAATACACAGAAAGCTGCCAAGCCATCGCGTGCTGTGGATGCTGACAAATCATTAGCATTGAAACCAGTTGTGCTAGTTTCTTGAAAGAAATCTCTTAAAAAGGGTGTGTGCCTTTTCAGCATCAATCCATTAAGATTCATGCCAGAGGAAGCAGGGACCATGCAAGGGGAGTGCATCTTGTTTGTTCTCCTCTTACAGTCTGAACTAGACAGGCACCATTGACTCCTGCAGGCTGTCAGACAGGGTCCAGGCCTTGGCAGAGCACTGGTACAAATCAAGATATGGTCTTATATTCTTGTCTAAGTGTAAGAAATCTGATCGATTTGCCATCTTCTCCTAGAGCCCATAGGAAAAAAAAAAACCACAATGTTTTAAAAGGTTTGCAAGCTTTTCTAAGAAAATACATCAAATATTGCAGATTTTCTGTAAGGTAACTTTATTTCCTTTATAATCTCCAGTTCCTTCCTTCCTTCCTTCCTTCCTTCCTTTCCTTCCTTCCTTCCATTCTTTCTAATCTGGTGCTACTAG
>JANPWX010019780.1:889385-954849 GCA_024734555.1 Trochalopteron elliotii
TCCTTCCTTCCTTCCTTCCTTCCTTCCTTCCTTCCTTCCTTCCTTCCTTCCTTCCTTCCTTCCTTCCTTCCTTCCTTCCTTCCTTCCTTCCTTCCCCAATGCACAGCTGACATACTTGAAGCATTTCAAAGGATGTTTTCAGGCTCTTCCAGGTTCTAGTTACTGCTAAAATATTTAAAACACAACAAAACAAACAAAAATCCCAACTCAAACACACCCTTCCCCCTCAAAATCAGGAGCAGTTCAATGTCCCCAGTAGGAATTAAAACCTAGAAAAGACTTCAGGCACCTGTGAAATGCCTCTGAATGCAGCAGCTGTGTGCCCCCATGATGAGATAGCATTCACCGCCTTCCTCATGGTGTGAGTACACATAGGGATGGTGCACCCCATGGGTGTGTAGATCATTTCCATGTTTCCTCTCCATTGGAACAGTTCAGTTGGATACATGAGAAACTCTCCTGTTTTCCTTTCCTGAGATGACAATCAGTGAAGTGGCTTTCACAGAACTCAATGAAAGAGAAGAATAACAGGGATAAAGCAACAACATTAAATACATAAAAAAAAGGGAATGAGAACACCAGCAACACAGCCATGCAATGGAATCTCTTCTCACTCCATTTTTGCTCCAGTATCAACGACATTTCTTGTAAGGGTGATCTCTGAGATTTGAACTAGTTTCCTAGCATGAGAGAAACCTTCAGATTGAAACCACTCACAGTAAATTTCACAGCAAAATTAATTTGGCTGTGAGGACGTCACACAGAACTGGTCAAGGAGAGGACACCACAGGTGTGGCTTCCAGACAGACTCCACATCCACAGTTCTGTGAAAACACTAACACTAAGCCAAACTATATATATATCTTTCATAATTCATGAATCATAGATCTCAAAGCAGCTGAAAATTCCTGGTGTTCCCTTGATAGTGATAGATTACTCTCATTTAACCGACCCCTGTACATTCAGCATTTCGTATGCCTAATGTAGGCATACATGGAAATCACTCCTTAAAAGATTTACTGAGTGCTTTTCTCCAGTGGCCTATCCAAAGAAGGACTCCAAGCTATTCCCAGGGAGAGCTAATCAAAAGGGAAAATTAAACAGAGAACAAAACTAACAGAAATTAATTTCTAGGGTTTTGAATGGGCATGCTCTCTGTGCCTCTTTAATATAAATCTTAAAGAAGTTAACAGGTAATGCAATAGATTTTCCATATTTTTAGACAGTCAACATACCTGAAAAAAATCAGAGACTGTTGTACCAACAACAGGATGTGCTAATATCATATGTAAAATATTATGCAGTATATTTAGTTTTACAAGTTCAAAAAATAATTTCTTCCTAACTGTTCTGATGTCAGCCCCCTAAGCCATGTAGCACTTTTCATAAGTGCCTCTAAGGGTGTTTTAAGAGCATACCTTTCAAGATAGATAACACCTTCCTTTTCTTAATCAGTTTTCAGACTGTTAGTCACTCTGGCCTGTGTTAAAAAATTCTAGAAAGATGGAATTTTCTCTCATTCATGTTCAAAATCAGGTTATTTTCAGTTTATATATATGTTCAGAAGGGTTTTTTCAGTTTAAAGGCAGTGGTAATGAGATCATAAGCCAAATTACTGGGTCTTTTCATTCATTTAAGGATTTAAAATCAAGAAAACCTGACCATTTCCACATCCATATGGAGGAGTAACTATTTAGTGCTGAAGAAAAGAAGGGGAGAGGTTGAAAAATGATTAAGGTAAGTTCAGATAGATGCCCTCTTTAATATAGTGAAAAAATTTCATGGCTAGGATTCAAAACATGACTAGTAGAACAATATCATGGGTTGGGTATATTAAAAAAAAAAAAAAAAAAAAAAAAGACAAAGTGAACAGGTCTAAATATGAAGAGCTGCAGTACTGTTCCAGGCATCTGAAGTCACACAGCAGTACTCAGGGCAGAAAGAAGAACTATAATTTTCAATCTTTTATAATATGGTTCCTGTTACTCTGCTTCAGAGCTAAATCCAGGGTCCTCAAGTTGATTGGTTAAATGCTAAGCAGTAGGGTCTAAATCAATAAACTTGTTTTAACAGTCCAAAGGCATAAGACGATGCCAAAGTCTGCTTCCAGTTACACTTCTTGAGACACCAGAAAATTACAGAGAAATCATAACTTGTATCAACTACTCTTCCTGTTAGTTCACAGTTGCAAGCTAATAGTTCACAGCTAAAAAAGCCAAATTGATTTTTGGAAATTAGGCAATTTTTCTCGACTTTTGGCAGCTTATATGGTATGAACTTTGATCTGATTTCTGCTGATTAAATATGGAGTTTGTCAGAGATTTCTTACATGCTGTAGTGAGGGTGTAGATGAAGAAATATTCCCTCCAATTCAACTCTGGCAAAGAATATGGAGCAAGAGAAAGGAATGGTATGGTAGTGTTTTTCACAGCTGTGTCATGGACCACTCAACTCTTCTACCACGTTAGCTTTATATGGTATTTATTTCCTCATATACACTTTTTACTAGAAATAGTTTACGATTGTTTTCTCTTCACAAAAGCCACAAAAATTTGAGATATTTTAAAAGCGAGTAGCAATCAGTACAATTTCCTTAGAGACAAAAAAGCTGATCTTATCTTTAAAAAAACCCAAATCATAAAGCATGGAATAAAAGATACAAAGTTCACACTGTATTGAACAAACTTCCTCAAAATTCTGAACACCAAAGTGTTCATTCTTTGCTTACTGAAAGTACCATTCAATACCTTTTTCCTTCATATAATTAGTGATAAACTGTGGGATCCCAAGTGACCATGAGCAGGAAAATATATGATAACAAATTTAAACTTTTTTCTATTGCTTTTGTTAATTATTTTCATTGTTTTCTATTTCATTATTAAAGCTTATAGTCAGAGCAACATTAGGCAGTGAGACAGACATAAAAATATCTTCATGTCCTTTATGTGAAAGAAATCAAATATAGCTTGAATTGAACAAAGATGAAATTTTGCGGCCTGATCTGAGATAACAATCTGTTGAACATCTTCCACGTGCTTGCCAGGAATGAGCCCAAGCCACATTTTTGTTGTTGCTGTTGGAACTGATGCCAGCTGGCAGTGTACTCAGCAATGAGGTGCTCTGCTATTAGCTTTTTAGAAGTACCCACCAGCTTCCAGTATTCCAGGCAAACTGAATGGCAGCATGGGAGACACTGTCAAGGTATCATATTTTAACAAAGACACATCAGCCAGCATGCAGGAACTGAATGTGCATGCTGCCAGAGCTGGTGGCAACTGATATGGAAAGCCCTTTAGCTTTAATTTTTTCTGCTGAGGTTTTGCCTAAATTCTTTTGCATTTTTTAAATGCGTAGGAACACATCTGCACTTTTAAATCTCCAGCTGCAAGAACATCCAACAGCATTTTGGAATGCTGACCTCTATCACTGTCAGGGGAGTTCAGAAAATCTGTACCACTATTAATTATTTTGCTGGATATTTCAAATTGCTCAGGTCTTCCATATGTCCAGTCCTTTATATTTTTGTAAAGATACAAATAGATAGTGGCCTAATTCTAAAAGATTCAGTAGTCTGAAACAGTGATAGCCCTGTGAAATTCTATGATTCTGCCAAAAAAAGGTCTTCAGCTTCTCCAGCTGAATCAGGAGCAGGCATTTCTTAAAACATGCATAGAACAAAAATTTCAGAAAATTTGGTGTACACTGCTGGCAAGAGGTGATCACTGACTACAATGTAAGTTTTTCAAGGTCAAGTGGAAGTTTAGCTAGAAATTTGCATCTGATGGAAAACTTTATTGGCAATAGCAAGGTCTTTTAAAGGCTTTTCTAAATTTTGGCAGTGATATACTATATGCTGCAGGCTCACCATGTCTCCTCAACAGGTCATTTATTTTCCTTTATGCTCAGCTGAGTGGAGCTAAGATCAATTTTTAAATCACATTGCTATATTATCCATCTTTACTGTTGCAGACAAGGTAGATAATTGTTTGCTATTTTAGAGGTTCTTGAGTTACAAAGCTCAATCCTTTGCCCAAAATTCTATTGTAACTCCCAAAATGACCAGTGTTTGCTACTTGGAGGGTGTTTTTGTGTGTTATTTCCACAAAGAGGGTCAGAACCACCACCATCAACATATATTCATGCATACTCAAACACAAATAATAAATTGTTTCTCTTATGCAAGAGGTTTTTCTCAAATTAAGGGAGAATTTGGTCACTTCCACAAACAGCTATGAAAGGAAAATAACCATGAAAGAAAGATTTCTGTTTCCACTAATTAAAAAAAAAAAAAAAACCACAGGAAAATACAATGAAGATCCTTTGCAGGAATATAAAGCACATTAATAATTAAGAAAAAAATTAATGATATTCCTGTGTTCTACTACATACAAAAGGTAAACTACAAAGCTTATCTATTTCTAATTGATAAATCTTCTGCAGGAATATGCTTTGTGTCTGTGAAAACAGATTTGTTCTTGTGCTTTCTTTTCTATAAAATTACTCAATTTTCTCTCAAGATATTACTGCCCAGAAGGTCACTGTTCTTTCTGTGTGTGAGTGTGGGACTGAATGCACACTGTCACACACCAACCTTTCTGTGGTGAAAATTTTGCTTTTTCTCCACAGACTGATATTGTCAGCTTCTGGAAAGTTTTCCAGCTTGGAGATATGTCTCTGGTACAATGGTCCTCAAGAGGAGCAATGGCCATTTACATCTGGCCAGCAGCAGGAAATATGACCTGTATATTTTCTGTCAAATATATCTATGCCACCTTTTCTGTCAAATATATCTATGTCAGACAGCAAAGGTCCAAGCTAGTCTCCGCTCATCTTATTGGTTTCTTTGTTGATTTATTCTGGAAGAAACACATGAACATCTTGTCTTTTTCACTCTTCATCCTATCTCAGAGGCTGAAGAGGCACTTCAGTCCTACAAGTGGCTTTTGATGGTGTAGAAAAGCATTCAGTTCAAACCTCAAACCCTGTAATGTTACAGGATGTTCAACATGATTTGTCTCTCCTGTTTTGTGTTTATTTTACAGTACATCCAGCACATTGCTTTTGCTGATACTTAACCAGATGCATGTTATTTATAGAAATTGCTTGATGAATTTGGATACGCTCATCAAATAAGTCAGTCTGTGATTCTGCATTTGATTGTCTTTGTAAGGTATCGTGGTTAAATAGTCTTCAGCCTAATACCAGGGAGAACTTGAACAATCTGGCTGGAAACCATGCAACTAAATTTTTCAGATCATACATATATCAAACACGGTATTGTTTCAGATGCAGCAGCCACTATGGATCCTTTATGCAGCATGTAAAGAAAATCAAATAACAAGTACTGATGGGATGAAAAAAAAATCACTCAAGAACATAATGATTTAGCAGGGCCCTCTGTCTGGGATTCTGCTACAAAAGAACCAGGCATTGTAGCAATATCACTGATATCCTATAATAAAATTACGCAGATGAGGAAAAACACCACACAAAACAAGTGCAGCAGCTACAATGCAGAACTCAAATGAGAGAGAGGCATATAAGATACTAGAGTCATTACTTGCCAAAATTTTACTTTGCTGTAATAGAAGGAACATGCTAAATGAGATTCCCAAATCATGCAGATGACTACTCCAACCAAGAGATGGATTCCCTTCTGACCTAAAAATCTGTTTAGTTGTTTTTTGTTTTTGTTTTTTTTTAAATGTAATCTTGTGAATAGACCAGATAAGTCTGGGATTTTTAATGCCATTTAGGTAATTTAGCGCCTGAAATGACCTATTCACAAGCTTTGAAGGATGTGATAGGAAAAGGAAAAAAATACTGCCTGTATTTTTCTCCCATTAAAGAAAAGATATCTTCTTACATTACAATGGAAAAAATTCCTAAAAGGCCTTTACAAGCAATCCAGGGGAGTCTTAAATTAGTATCTCCATATGAAGCAAATAAGGTACAAAAAGTTGGAATTTATTGTATTTTCTAACTCTTCTGCATATGCTGCTTCATTTCAAGGTTAAGGACAAATATCACTGACATAACTGACCACTATGGTAATTTCCTTGTCAATGGAAAAAGATATCAATTATATATTTGTCATAAGGCACAAAAAAATAACAGAACAGAACTAAATCTTTTTGAGTTTCTAGTGATGTCAGCCGAAGAACAGAAAGGGTAAAATAATCATTATTATGTTGCTATATAGAATAGTCAAATCTATAATGAAGTGAAATTTCACACATAAGGATCAAAATTTCAACCATTTTGGCCTCTTTTTGATAGAAAGTAGCATTGTGCAATTCATAACATGGCAAAAAAGCTCACATTAAGCCCTGTATTTTATTCTCCAGGTGTGACACAGGAAATCCTCCTCATTTCCTTTAATTTTGATGCATGTTTTCTAACATCAGTTCCTCCTCCCATTCAGGATTTGCAGGTTTGGCCATATGTGAGGGTGTTAGACAGATCTGAGTAAGAAACAGAATGTTTTAGGAAATAATTCAGGCTCTGTCAAGTTTGCTTTAATCCCTGTCTAAAGATCCAAGATAAATCTGACCACTACTCAAGTTTAAGTACCAAGCAGAGTAGCCAAGGATAATGAAAATAAAGAGGCGTAGAGAAGCTATGGTAACACATATGCCAAATACCCCGAGCCAAACTCTTCATGGAAGTACTCCACTGTGGAGTTACACTAGAGTAAACTGTACTCAGCATTCTCTGATTACAGGCAAATTCTGTTCTAAAGCAGGGGATAAAATCACTGACCCAAGTATAATAAAGAGACATGGAATGGCAGAGATCAAATAAATGAAGATTGAAACTCATCGACTTGCACTATCCTGAAAGTCAATCTGCCCTTGCAAAACTTTATTCAAACATTGGGGGAGTTTAATGTACATATTTGGAGATCTCAAAATCATCTGTACAAGAAGAAAATAAACTGTATATTCACTGTGGGTGCAAATAACATTATTGAGATGAAATTGTGGCAGAGGAAGAAAATGTTTTTTTTCAGGCATAGCGCTGCAGGATCTGCAGAAAAGCTATTACAGACTTCAGAGTTAGAAAACAATGTAATGGCACAAAGGAAAATCACTGGACCAGCTTTCTCCATGGGGAAATAAATGCACTGGGTTTTGAGGACATAGGTAAAATGTCTCACCAGAAACTATTGATTTAGGAATGGGTTTATATAGCAAGGTCTCTTCAGTTTTCTTTCTTTCTTTCTTTCTTTCTTTCTTTCTTTCTTTCTTTCTTTCTTTCTTTCTTTCTTTCTTTCTTTCTTTCTTTCTTTCTTTCTTTCTTTCTTTCTTTCTTTCTTTCTTTTTTTCTTTCTTTCTTTCTTTCTTTCTTCTTTTCCTCCCTCCCTCCATCTCTCTTTCTCCCCCTTCAGTCTTTCCACCATCCTTCTGTTCTTCAGTCCTTTTTGGGTTTTTCCAATCTGTTGTAAAACCATGGAAAACCATCAAGGTAGGAGGTTTAATGTCCCAGATTTTTTGGGTGGAATCAGTCATGCTTTGTAAAATACAACAAGAAGCAATAAAACTGGAAAAGCATAAGGCTTGATATGAAAATATGAAAGACAACTCTTATTGCTAAGAAGAATTGAACTGCCTATATATTTCTTCCCATACACATTACATTTCAGAATCTAAAACTGCTTTTAGCTATTCACACTTTAATGACCTTCCATCTCTATGATCCCCAACATTTGCCTTACTGTCCCAAAGGTATGCAATAAGCAATAGATAAATTGTTGCAAATAAGACTGGCTATGGCTGCATGTACCAAGGGAAAAAAACCCTTCTTTTCTTTGATGGACATCCTCCAATTGCATTAATTATGTTGCATGCTAAGTGTAATCACACATTAATTTTCCATTTTTAATATAAATAAAACCACATTATCAGACCTTTTTGTCTTTTATTCTCAAGACTGATTTGAAAGGATAGTCAGAGACATTGCATGGAATAAAAAGTTTTCTACTTCAGTATGATGTGTATAACAAGAGCAATATCTGTTCCCTGTGGTGCTTCAGCAAACCTTAGTTTTGGATAGATACTTCTTTTTTTTTAAGCTTCCTTAGACTGAACATGCAGTAAAATTCCAAGCAGTTAAAGCAATTTTAGGATGAAAATATTACAGACAAAATGAATACTTCTTCATGATCTGAAGATTTTAAATCCTTTCTTATTCAATGTTAAAACTTTTAAATGTAAGATCCAGCTGTAACACCAAGCCAGCCTATGGATTTGGGGACATAATTTACATTAAAATAAATATAATTAATTCAAGTCTTAACATAGTTTATTTTAGTTAAGTATCTTTTATTTCCTTTTAATACTAATTGTTCCACATTTTTATATAAACAGATCAGCTTGCTTACTTGATATTTTACATTTTATTACAGATACAATTTATTTAGTAGCTTGCTGAAATGACAGCAATGCTGTTTTCTCTCTCAACTTCTGGTACCTCTGAATTTATAAAGTTCTATTTCCACTTCTATTTTCTAGATGGTAACTATTTTATTGAGAGGAAGATACCATTAAAGGCGAAAAGGTAAAAAACTGTTCTTGTCAAGGAATTAACTGTTTGACTTCAAAGGCAAACTTGAAGAAAAAAATCCTACAATTTACAGACTATTCTGATGGTAATTGTGTGTCCCTAAAAATACTGCTTTAGAGGTCAACTGAATGAGTTAATATTGTGCTAGGAAGCATTAATAGTGTTAGTTGGCAGCAGTAGCATATCTACAAAAAGAACTTAAACTCTGCTCTCGTAATTAATACCACAAAACATGCACCCTCATAAACTAATCTATTTAGGATTTGAGTCAATCCTGTGAGTGCAATTGCACAGTGACATCACTTTATCATGGACACAGATCACTCAGTCAAACACTTTCAGGTGTATATCATTTTGCCTGAAACTTTGGGTAGTAAATAAAGAAAAAAAGAGTCTTCAGCCAGATATTATACATAAGTCTTCCTATCCAGGAACAGCTGCGAATCAGTCAGCAAATTTACACATTTACCAGGTAAATATAATTTTGTTGTCTAGTAAAAGAATATTATTTTTGAAGTCCAGAATTTGAAATAAAAACAGATTTAAAATGGCATACCATTTAATATTAATTTTTTAATCTGCTTATGTTTCTATTTACAATTTAAGATTGTGGTAACTGAAAGCATCACAATTTTTTTCCCCAACTGCTTACTTTATATATTTTTTACAATTTCATAGAACTAGTTTCAATGTTTCCTCTTTTCTAGTGAACTCAGTTCTTCTTATTAATCTCAAATGTCTTTAGCAGATCCACAAAGAAAAAAGTAACCACATAGGACTATAAAAAAGTATTATATGCTTTTGAAATAAGCAAATTCATGACGAGGTTTGGAAACTCAAAATCATTATAAAACAATGAAGTAAAAAGAGTGGTTTCTATCTTTTATTTTTCAAAGTGTGTACATAAATTGAACATACAAAGATTCTTGATCTCTACCTTGAAGATATAGGATAAGAATAAAATTTATTCAGCCTGAATCTTAAATATTAATTTCTTTCCTCATTTCAGAGCTACTCATGTATATTAAATTGTTCCAATCAGTGATTTCAGGATCTGTCAAACACTTCATGGCTGCTACCCCATAAGAAACATTTTTCTTTTCTCCATATCTAGCAGGGAGTAATAAGAAGCAGAGAGGTTCATAGTCCTTCTTTATGCTGCAGAATCATACAACAACCTTAAAAATGCATAAGTCAGCTAAGAGAAAACCTAATGCATAGTTTAGTTTGGTTACAATAACTGCACCTGAGTCAAATTTCAACAGATTATAAAAAAAAGTTGAAACTGAATTAAATGTTTAGTTATGCAGTCTCTCTCAGGATTTACTCTTTAAAGTTGAAATCAATTTAAAGACAAAATTATTCAAACAGATATTGCCAGAAATTTCAGAAGACATCCAGATGGAGACATAAATATCAAATCAGGCACAAATGGAAAAAACTGGAAACTTCTGCCGGGGTGAGATATAATCCAAGCTGTGGATGGTGGATTGACCACACTTTGCCTTTTCTAGAGGCTTTTAGCAAATGAAGAGTACAATAATTTCTGAGAAGATTTCTGAGAATCTTCCTCTGTAAATTGCTGGGAGGAAGTGCTGGATTATCATCCCCCTCAGTCATGAGTGCTCCCTTCCAACTCACCCTTTGGTTGGGAGAAATCACTTCTGCAGAACTCCCAGAAGAACCAAGCACTGAGACCATGTTCTGTGACTTTGGTATCTCACTGGCAAACGCTAGGGTGTGCCTGTAGCATAGACTTCACTCTGAATAGGGTTCGTTTATTAATCTACAATTAACTGACTGAAAGAAAGCCACAGAAAATAGAAAGTCAGAAACAGTGACTCATGAATAAGTCTGAGCTGGGAAAGACCTTAAACATCATCTAGCTCCAACCCTCCTGCCATTGGTAGGGGCATCTTCCACTAGACCTGGTTCTCTAAGCCTCATCCAGTCTGGCCTTGAACACTTCCATAAATGGGGTATGCACAACTTCTCTAGCTTTTTCCAGTGCCTCACCGCCCTCACACTAAAGAATTTCTTCCTAACATCTCATTTAAACCTATTCTCTTTCTGCTTCAAGCCGTTATCCTGGTCCTGTCACTACAGACCCATATATAAAGTGCCTCTGGCTTTCTTATAGCCTTCTTGAACTACTGAAAGGCCATAATGAGGATTTTTACAAGGCCTTTTCCTCTACAGGCTGAACAACCTCAACTCTGGGCCTGTCTTCATAGTGCTCTTCATAGAGGTGCTCCAGCCCTCTGGTCTTCTTCATGGCTTTCCTCTGGACTCACTCCAACAGACCCATATCTTCCTTGTGCTGATGAGCCCAGCACTGGATGCAGCACCCCAGATGTGGTCATAGCTTACCAATCGGACTCGATGTTCATAAGAGTTTTTTGAACCTAAATGATTCTATGACTCTATGATATCTTCAAATTTTCCTAGTACTAAAGAGTAATTAAGAATGTTATATTCCAATAAGAGCTTCAGATTTGATCTTTGAGACAAATGCACTGGTCTCAGAGAAATATTGCAGCAATATTTCATTTCAAAAAAATGCCTGACAGGCATTTCTGTTGGACTGGAAAAGATGCTGTAGTGCACAACGCAGGCTGGTCACTGCAGCAGAGTAACCAGTTGCCATGATAGCTCCTTCTTGGAAGTGGTCATCAGCTGCAAGCAGCTGTTGTGATTAAAGTCTGCCAACATGCAACTCTTAGTAGACCAAGACCATCCTGGCTGTGAGCTTTGACAGAGATATTTAAAAGTCACAGAAATCTTTTACTCAGAAGAGAGGCAATTTAATTAGCAATTTAAAACACACTGGAGAAAGACTTTTTTGCGAATCAAATTCCATATGCTGGACATCCAGACTAGAATTAAAATGTAATTTATTCCTCCTTTGAAAAAAAAATAGCTTGAGTTCAAAGATGATCTAGCTGTAATAAATTGCCTCAGTACTAAAAATCAGTTTTTCCAGTACAGAGATGAATTTTCAGGATTCCAAAACTAAATAACAAATTCGTCACTATCATAAAGCACGTGTTCCATGTAGCTTAAAATGTTCAGTATTAATTAGAATTTACTAATGGCCAAGAACTGATTGGATCATATTTCGTGCAGGAAACTTTTGTGCTGCATTAGCAGAAAGGTGATAGATTTCAACAAGTTGGTAAAGTCTGCAATGAACAAAAATATTTAAAATTTGCAAATATCTTTTAAAAAAAAAATCCTTACTGAAAGTCATAGGTCTAGGCAAAGTTGTCTGGAGAAAACCCCTAATTTAAGGAGGGTAACTTCATTAATCCTCAAGCACCTAGGACATTTATTTTGTTGATCTCCTATTCATTTCAACTGAACTTCAGGTTCTACAGATAAATCCTGGAATGATCTGGGACAAGTCTCCAGAGATATTTCCAGTACCAAAGGACTGGAAGGTGTCTAGTATTGCAATTTATTTTATTTTATTTTATTTTATTTTATTTTATTTTATTTTATTTTATTTTATTTTATTTTTATTTTTATTTTTATTTTTATTTTATTTGTTTGATGGAAGAGATAGGAGCCACAGGTAAGGGTATCATTATCCATTGGAGAAAAGAGGTAGATTATAAAGAGTAATTAGTGAGGAGGTGAGAATGTTGTATTGATGATGATGTGTGTGCTTATAGATACATATTTATGATTTAATGATACTAAAAATACAGTTTGCTGAAGAAGTTACCTACAATGTGAACAAGGAAATCTGGCACATATATTTTGCCTAGGTTTAGGTCAAAGAACAATCAGTACTCTCATAAGAGGCCTTTTCAGAGTCCCAGACAGAACAGAAAAGAAGGGGGAAATGGAAATACAGGAAATGGAAATTATGGAAATGGAAGTGGAAGTGGAAGTGGAAATTAGATGGGTATGAAGTAGAAATCATCCTCGTGCCACTGTACGGATCCATAATGTTTCTCACTCTTGGACAATGGGTAAGAAAGACAGGAAATAGATAGTAGAAAAGCTCTTTAAAAAGTGATAAAGATAATGAAAAACTTGGTTTATTACAGAGCCTGGACAAAAAGTAAAACACAATGAGGAAGCTAATTATCAATTGGATGACAGGAACGGAAGAACTCCTGAAAATTAAAACTGGTCTCAGATTTCTCATTTAATTTGTCAATCAGGGAGTACATTTCCACTATATTTTAAAAAGACATCAGCATCTAACACAGGTATTTTCATTCCCCACAATGAGACATCAACCAAACAATAAAAACATTTTCTGTCCCTACTCAGTCATTTGAGTTACTTTGTCAATGCATATGGGTTAGTACTCACCACCTCATTGTTGGAATCATTTTAATCTAATACCCATATCTGAAAAGAAAATATTTAAAATAAAAGTAATGTCTTTTACCTTTTGTATTTACTTTACTCACAGAAGCCTATGGTGTGTTTTTAGTTTTACTGGTTTTTTACAAATTGTTTTATTATCTTTTCTGTAATTTTTTAAAAAGAGAAAAAAATCTTTCAAATTTCTGTTGCTTGCAATAGTGGGCTAAAATCACATCTTCTTCTGGGTAAGTGTAACTCTTCTAATGAGGTTTCCATGCAAGATCCCCAATATAAGTTTTCAAAACTATCATACACATTAATAGATTCACAGCAGCCCACAGAAGTACTTACACAAATGCCTGAAGAAATCAAACCTAAAAAAAAGTGTGAACAAAGTAATACTTGTAATGTATGGCTTGGAGAAAGGAGAGTACAGGATGGGATTTTCTGCAGAGGATCAACATTTAATTATGTCTATGAAATATTTTTCAAAATCTGTGCAAAGCTGGAGCTTGGTCAGGATGCACAGATCAGGTCCACAATACTCTGAGTGGTGTGACAGTCATAAGGTTTAAGATATAGAGGAAGCTGCATCATCTTTGTTCTGACACTTCCTGATGACTATAAAGGAAATTTTGTCTTCTTTTCTTTCAAGCACATTCTGCTTCCTCCCCTAATCACTGTCCTTTCTCTCCACTCTTAGTCTTTCCTGTGATAAATCAACCTCCTGAAAGCTCCTCAAAGGGAAAACTTGTGAAGCTGGGTGCGGTTTAGTTCTACCCAACATCCCTCCTCCAAAACATAGCCTCATCAAGAGGTTTGCATCTCACCAGCAGAAAGTCCCTGGTAGGCTGTAGAGGGATGTGTTCTTTTGTAAGTAACAGGTGACAAGCAGCAGATAACCTTCATAAATGGATTCACACTTGTCTTCTTTCTGAGTTGAGAAACAGTTGAGTATTTTTAACACTGAAAAATAAATAAATCAGAAGTTAGAAACAGTGCAAACTTAAAGTTTAAACTTTTTAATCAAATCAAAAACTCTAGGATGAGAGAGAGAAGTAGAGAGAGTGGAAGAGTTAATGAGAACAAACGTAAGAACAGCTAATTCATAAAGCCAAGTCTGCTGCACCTAGATGACATGATATGAGGCATCATTCACTGGTGTTATTGATAACTGAAACTCCTCCAGAAACAAAACAGAGTAATAAACACAGCCTTACCATGTGGTAACAACTCATCCTGACACAGGATATTTTTCTGACTGATGTGAGACATACTTTTTTTCAGGTAATTTCTTCACTGACAGTTTGATCTTGTGCTACAGCAGATTGTCTGCAGCCTGCATATTCTAAAGGGTTTCAGCATTGGAGACTTATGTAAAGGTTGCCAGCTCAGTCACACCATAATTTAGAAGCTCAAGAGGCTGAAGAAAATGTGTCTTCTGCTCTCTAAGATTTAGACAGGTTTTGACTACTGTTCCCTGGTGATACTGTGCAAAGTAACTTTAGGGTGGATGGCACAGGTGCCTTTTGGAAGCAGAAGTTTACCGGATCTGAAGCAGTAAGAAATTACTAGTTTGGATGTTATCACATGGCCAATATTGTACCTGTTGAGACTACTGACTGAGCTAAATTTTTGTTCTTTAAATTTCATGTCTTTTTAATCTTTCACTAATATGTGGCAGGACAACACTGAAGATATTCACCACTGGAGCTTTCTTCTGATCAGCACAGGACACATTTGAAGCATGTATCCTTTGCCATGCAGTAGACTTCATAAATCATAGATCACAGAATCACAGAATGGTTTGTCCTGGAAGGAACCCTAAAGATAATCTAGTTCCAACCCTCCTGCCATGCACCTGGACATATTTCACTAGACCACGTAGCTCAGAGTTCCCTCCAACCAGGCCTTAACTGAAGTTGTACAGCATTCAGCCTAGGAATAAAGTTACTGGTCACAGTCTAAGGTTTGAATGTTGTATGCAAAATTGTACTCCTCTTCATGTATTTTCTAGACCAATTAACATATTCTTTCCCTTGTTATTATTTGGATTCATTCCTTTCTAAGAGTTCTTGTAGGATAGTATGTTTATTGAACCCGCTACCTGAAATACTTGTGCTACAACTTCATGTATGTTTGTAGTCTCTCAAATTAGGGCAGCTATAACAGCCAGATGAATTATATTTCAAATAAATTAGTTTTCAGTCTGACCAGGCATACTCTTGAAGATAAAGCAAATAGCTGTAGGAAAAAGGAAAAGATGAAAAGGAGAGAAAAAAGGGAATAAAAAAATGAAATAATAAAAAATAAAGTAAAACAGGGAAAAAAAAAAAAGAGTGTGATGGGACAGTAAAGGAAAAAAAAGGAGCAATTTTTTTATATTTCCAAACAGAAATATTTCACTTTTCATAAGCCTTTTCATTCAAAAAAGAAAAAAGTCTTTGTTTTGGAATGTTCTGAAACACACTTTCTTTGTTTTAGAAAGTAAATAATCTCCCAACTAAAAATGTTTGGCTTTGAGTCAAATCAATTTCTTGGTGGATCAGAAAAAAATACTGTTTTATTTCATTTAGCCAACGAAAATGTGACTTCAAGAGGAATAAAAAGCAATTCTTCAGGCAGGGCAGAGAAGGGGAACCAGTTATTTTCACTTGTTTGTCTGCTAGCCCTTTAGAAACAGTCTTCTGTATTCAGTCTCACATATCTATGCCATAGACAGCATGTTTACAAAGCAGTAAATTTTTTCTTCCTTTCAATTAACCCCTGTGCCATGGAAGTCTCCAGTA
Organism: Trochalopteron elliotii; assembly: GCA_024734555.1. Taxonomy (NCBI): domain Eukaryota; kingdom Metazoa; phylum Chordata; class Aves; order Passeriformes; family Leiothrichidae; genus Trochalopteron; species Trochalopteron elliotii. Next base: position 905,063 of record JANPWX010019780.1, read on the forward strand.
ATCTTTTTTCACATTCTCATTTAATCTTCATCTCACTCCCTACAGATTTGATCTTTTCCCTTTGTCATTACAAGTGCCTTCTGGAGCAAGTCTTATTTTGGTGAGCGTGAATCTGCAAAAGTAGTCCCTTTCACTTTTCTGGCCAATGTTTTGTAGTAGCTTCCTTGCCTTCCATTCTGACTTGTCTTCTTTGGATGAAAGGTCTCTTTCTCCCAAAGTCCTGGCAGCTGAGGCTGTCAGGCATCTTTTCTCCAGTGATGTGGATCCTTTCTAAAAGGAAACCCCAGACCAACAGAGACAGTTTGTGTGGGTTCCTCAGATCAGCTGGCTGAGCATGGATAAGGCTGGAAATGAAGAGCGGGGTTCTGCCGTGGGTTTGGAAGGTTTATTCTGGAGCAGCTCCACATGCAAAAGCACCGCTTGGCCTGTCCTTCTCCCATTTGTACCCCGGGACACACCCTGAGGCCACAGGAGAATTCGGGCCAATGGATGGAAAGGGATTGGGTGTTCCAGAGGGGGACACTTAACTCAACAATTGAAGAGGGCAGGTGTCTGAGCACCTGGTCGAATGGGAGATGATCTTCCTCAAGTTTCCAGGGTGATTGACAAGGGGCTCCCCTCTGGGAGATACCATGGGAGTTTGGGAATGGGTTAAGGGATTTGGGAAGGAACACAAAACAAATAAAATACATATAAAACTTTGAAAGGCTTAATCATGCATTGCAACACATGCACACCCTCCAACATTATATTTTAAACAGAATGAATAGCTCCAGAAAAACACTGAAGTAAAGCACTGATGAGGTTAAAATTCCTATGGTTCCTACAGTGAACAGGACTGCCAATCTTAGTTACTGATTAAGAAAACTTCATAGTAAATGTTTTTCTGATCAAAAGTCTGGCAAATTGTATCTGACAACGCTGGCTTTCTCCCTTCTATTTTTATTTCTAAGCTCTCCTTGTTTTTTCAGTTACACAAGGCTCTCTGCAGAATTCTGGGCTTCTAAAAGTGCACCCCATGCACCATTTTAATTTCTGATACTGGATTTGGCATTGCAATTTTGCTTTAGAGAAGCTGAAAAAGCCCAAGTTCAGTGGTAATAAAGAATCACATTACATAGTGCAAATTGCCAAATTTTTGACATTATCAAACCCTAACAGCATTCTTTGCTTCTTATTTACTTCAATTTGAGAATACATGGTTTAAAGGCAAACACTTCTATTTTACTAATTCCAGTATCTCATCACACTGTGCACATTTAGATCATCATTAAGATGAAAGTATAGTGGATGTAAAAAGGGAAGGGAATGGAGGAGCTGGGAATAGGAAAATCAAGGCTTAGATCCAGTCTGAGTTATTTGTGAATTATTTTCACAGGCATTTCAATATAAAACTCACTGACTTAAGGAAAAGTATCAGCACTTCTTTAGCTGGTGCAGTACTTTAATTTCATATCTCTTTGATTACCTCACAGCACTATGATACATGGGTAATAACAGTAAAATCTTTACTATTCTTATCCACCTCTAAGAGCAATATAATTTCCTACTGCCTTCACAGTGCTCAGAAATAAAACAGTATCTTTTTCCTACTCATTAAAGCAGCGTTAATGAACAGTGGATACTGTTTATCAGTGTCTCCTGCTGGTTCCTACGCACAAGTGATATTATTTCTCTGCAAGATGTCTGCCATGCTAACAGGAATGCTACTTGTGTGCAAAATGGTTGACAAGGGACGTGGGTTCAGAAGTGGCATTTGCTATCTTGGAGCACATTTTGCCGAATATACATGCTGAGAAATGCTTCCTCCATTTCCAGCTTCCATAATTCTGGGCTGAGCAGGAGGTTTATCTCTCCTTAAAATGAGAAATGTGCCACTGACTGAGACATTTCCTGTTATTCCTTTAAACATTGAATTAAGGTCATGATCTTTAAAAAGGTATTAATAAAGTAACTACATAATAGAGATAAGAGCTTAAATAATGCACTGGCTTTAAAGCTGGAGATCAGTTTTGCTCTTCAGCACTAGCAGCCACAGATTCAATGGGGAAAAAAAAGTTTGAAATTTAAAGGAAATCCTCAGATCATGTAATTTCAATTGTAATATTAAAAATAAATGGAGCAGGCAACATTACAGAGAGTGAGAGCTTAGCTCTTCCTTCTTTGTCTCTGTGCTCTGCTTGCTCCTGGTGTTAAATAATCCTCAGTACAGTGGATATGATATATTGGAGAAAAGAGGTCAGTTTAATTTTAAACCCTACACAGACATTATATGAAATTTTCCAGTGGGAGTGTGCCACTGTGGTCACAGATATGGAAAGGGATTCAGACCACTATTTAGCTCATGGTAAAAAGTGTTGCCACTTACATAAGGAGCGCCTCTTCAGAAACACTGAAAAAAATCCTGAAATAATTGTGCTGCTATTCAGATATATGATGAAATGGTATAAAAAAAAGAAACATGAACAGGAATTTTTAAAAAAAGGAGTTAATTAATTGGGTAAGAGACATTTCTTAGTCTCAGACAATCAAATGGATTTCACTTGATGCCAGTGGTTCAAATTACCTGAGAGACTTATCTCCTGAAGACAGACCTAATCACAACAAATGGCAGAAACTCGAGGTTTCAAAAGCTGATATGCAAAGATGACTGATATTCAAATGTTAGCCGCAATACTTCTGAGAGTATTGCACAAGGCTTTCAAAATATTTACTACATTTTAGATAAACAAAGTAGCATGTTTTGCTTTTATAAAATTTCCCACAGTTCCTTAAACCCTGCCCTAAAATCAATGAATGAATTTAAAATTAGTTGCTGAGAGTGTTACCAATATTTCTGAGAACTAAACTTTATTCTTGACTTTTTTCCCTAAGACACTCTGTAACTTAGCACCTTCTAAACACTTTTGAACTTGGATAGAACTCTGAAATAATACACAGTTCCCATAAATAGGATTAGATATGCGGTAGCATCTGTTCTGGACAGATTTCTCAATGAGACACATCCAGTCTGCTGTGTGTCACCACCACACTGTGAAGTTTACTCTTCCACTTTTCAAGAAGAAGCAGTCTCAAACTAAGTGTAAATATAAAGGGTTAGTAAAGAATTCAAAAAAAACAACAACAAAAAAACCAAATATTTGTAGTTCATACAGAAGATTTGTTTTAAATATAGTCTGCTTGGACCATAAAACTAAGGAGACACACTTGTTAAATGTACTAACATCACAAAAGCCTATGAAAGCAAGAAAAACAAAAAAGACAATCCAGTGCTCAGCCGCTATATACATACCACCTATGGTGTAGATTTAAACCTCAGATTCTGAACAAAGGCACCTATCCAAAGCAGGTGATGTAGCAGTGCATCCTGACTCAATGAGAGAGCAGAGGAGATGCATGATCCTCCACTCAGAGTGGAATCCTAGGCCACCCAGATGTGATGGGTTGGGGCTAGACAGAACATGAGCATGGGCAACCTTGCAGTGGGACCACATGACTGCTTACACGTGACCTGATCAGGAAAAAATTGGATTACGTCTTTTTCAAACAACTGGAAGAAGCCTCATTCTGACAGATTGATCTGTCTTCTTGAGTGACCTGACCACCCCACTATCTTTGGAAGGGAAACAGAGCATGGAACAAGCAATATAGGAGGTGGTGGAATCCAAGGTCCTGAGAGAAAGAAATAGGGGAAAATATTAGGACTTACCATCAACTGCAATTCAATTAGCTTAGGAAATATTTTAAAAACTGTACAGTCAAAAATCCATCATGTGTCACAGGATGCAGCCACTAGTCCATTTTGAGGCAATTTTTGATCACCTTTGTTCACCTCATGATGAACAGAACAGTTCCAAAGGACTGGGAGAAAACAAGTAACACTTCTGTCTCTGAGAATGAAAAAGGAAGAGAACAGGAAGATTAAACAGCTGGGCTCAAAGAGTTGTGACCAGTAGCACAAAATCTTCAGCTGGAGGAGTATCACCAATGGCATGTCCATCTCAATGGTCAATAAGACCACTAAAATCAATACTGTTTTACCTCTTTCCAGTGACCAGCATGGAACAGACTCTTAACAAGTCTGTTGATGACACAAAACAGGGAGGAGGGGCTTCCTGGCTGGCTTGCTGGGGTGCCTTCCAGAGGGACATGGATTGATGTGGTGCTGGAATCGCCTGCTGGCTCCTGTCAACATGCCAAGAGTGGCTGTTCCCAGATGGAATGTGATCTGAGTAAGAGCAGAGCAGGGCTCACTCTCTAGGGCACAGTGGTTTGCTGAAGGCTGAGAGCAGAGGCAAGAATGAATGAAATAAGTCTTCCATATAGATTCCAAGGCAGTTTATTACCAAAGAGAATCCAGGGATGAAAGACACTGAGCCCTGGTGAGCAGGGAATTTTATGCAGGGGAGGATCTTGGGGAGGGTACTAATTTTCAACCAATAGGGAAAGGACTGGGGAGGAGCACAAGGCAGAGTTCATAATACATAAACAATTGAGGAGGCACAGGGGGAGGGGAACAGTTCACACAAAGCAATGGGGCTTCTAGTAACAGGGGATTTCCAAGGGCACTTCCAGAAGCAAGGGGATCGGACAAGGCAGGATTGACAACTCAGCTGGAGGAGGGACAGGGAACATTCTGTAACAAGTGGCATGTCTAGGGCAAGATGGACAACTAGGTGGGAGGATATAACTTAGATTGAACCAACAATACAGGGGGGAACAGAACAAATCATTATACATAAAATATACCTCAATGGATAGGCTGGAGAAATGGGCCAATATGAACTTCTTGAAGTTTATTTTCTTGGAAACACCAAATTTTGCACCCCCAAAGGAATGACTCTGGGTATCAGTCAACACTGGGAGCCAACTAATTGGGGAATAACAACACAGAAAAGGCCTTGGCTTTTTCTTTTTTTTTTTTTTTTTTTTTTTTTTTTTTTTTTTTTTTGACATGAGCCAGCAATGTACTCTCCTATCAAAGACCAGTGGTCTCCTAAGGCTGACCAGGCTGCATTAGGAGACTGTTAGCAGATCAAGGAAGGTGATCCTCCCTCTCTGTTTAAGCTGTGGTGAGACAAATCTAGAGCGCTAAGTCCAGTTCTGATTCCTCCAGTACCAGAGAGACATTGACATCCTGGAAGAAATTGAGCAAACATCCACAGAGGAGTCAGGGAACTGAAGCAAGCCTTACACAAACTGAGGATAGAGAGCTGAGGCTGTTCAAGTTGGTATTTTATCTGTGTGTGTAAACATCTGATGATAGGGTGTAGCAGTTGGACTGGATGGTCTCTGGAGGTGTTTGCCAGCCTCAGAAAAATGGTGATTGTGTAGCTCTGAATAAGGATTGGCGATTGCCATATTTATATAAGAGGTAAAGAAAAATTGCTCAGAACTTTTTAAAAGGTGTAAATAATCCCTTTGTTCTTGTAAATATTGTCTTAGCTGAAGAGGGACTGAACATTTATTTAGAACAAAAGTAACATTTCTACTTATTTAAAAGGGATTGGATCTAAACCCTTCAAGGATTTATAATAAAAACTTCTAAAAATTGTAATGTTATTTTATTTGCTTTGAAGTTATTCAAATTACCAGTTTCTTATTACCAGCAAATATTTGAAGTAGCTTGAAAAGTTACTGTTCACACAGAGTATACATTGATTCTCTGGTGATTTTTAAAGGCAGTTTATATTGATATTAATGGTCACAAGCAAACTATTTATACAAGAGGACCCTGATCACAGAATCTTGGAATCATTTAGATTGGAAGAGAATTCTAAGATCACCAAGTTCAACCTTTGACCAATCACTGTCTTGTGAACTAGACCATGGAACTAAGTGCCATGTCCAGTCATTTCTTGCACACCTCCAGAGATGGCAATTCCACCATTTGCCTGGACAGTCAATTCCAATGCTGAATAACACTGTCCATGAAGAAATTCTTCCTGATGTCCAGCCTGAACTTGCCTTGGTGCAGTGTCAGGTCACTTCCCCTCCTAATGCCAGATGCCTGGGAGAGAAGCTGCCCCCACCTGGTTACACCCTCTTTTCAGGGATTTTTGGAGCCTGATAACATCTCCCCTGAACCATCTTTTCTCAAGACAAAGCAACCCCACCTCCCTCAACTGCTTCTTATAAGACTTAACCCCTAGACCCATCATCAGGTCCTTTGCCCTTCTGTGGACAGACTCCTCAGTGTTTTTCTTACAGTGAGGGCTCCAGAACACTTTCCACTTTCCTCAGCAGTGCCCAGTACAGGGGGACAGTCACTGCACTGTCCAGTCTTACTGGACTCATCATTACTGATACAAACTGAGATGCCATTGGCCTTCTTGGTCACCTCAGCACACAGCTGGATCATGTTCAGGCACTGTTCACCAACACTCCCAGGTCCTTTTCCACTGGGCAGTTTTCCAGCCACTGCCCCAGGCTGTAGTACTGCACACATGGTTGTTGTGACTGAAATTCAGGGCCCAGCACTTTACCTTGTTGGACTTCATACCATCAATCCATCCTGTCCATATCCCTCTGTGGACCCTTCCGGCCCTCCAGATAAGCACTCACACCCAGCTCCACAAACTGACAGATGGTGCACTCAAACACCTCATCCAGATCATCAGTAGAGATATTAAACAGGGTTGGACACAAAACTGAGCCCTGGGGAATTCCTATAATGACTGGTGTCGTAGTAGGGCAAATCTGGGAGGAAACCTCCTAAGGGGCACTCCCTCCCCTCCCCCCAACCGGTTTGAAAAAAAAAACCTCCTCCGAGAGAAGTGGAAAGAACCCTGTTTATTAAACAGGCAAAGCACTCCCTGGCACAATAAATTGAACAATACCCGATGATGCTGCTCTGAAGAGATGACAGATTTAGGAAAGAAGTCCGTCCTGTAGGTGGTTGCTCTGTCTCGGTTCCTCTGGTGCTGGGGAGCATTGCTGTGCAGGTCTTGGTGGGTTCCAGATGCAGCCCCCACGGCACTCCCCGGGGTCCTCAGTCCACAGAGATTTTTAACAGCTCCAAGGGAAGGTGAAAAAAGGATAAAAAAGCAGGAAAGAAAAAAAGGAAAAAAAAACAGGAGGAGAAGGAAAAAAAGAAAGCAAAGCGTCTCCTCCTACTGCTATCTACGCTAGCTAACTAACTACTGAAAAAAACCTCTCCGTGTGGGTTGAATTCGACTCTCAAGGCCAGTCAACGGAGGACAGTTTCTAAAAACAAACTGCGTGCCTCTCCCCTCCCCCAGCTTCCAGAACCAAGAGATGATTGGTATACAATCATATCACCCCAGGACAACTGGGCACAAACAAAGTAACTCATTCCCCACCACTCTCTGGACCTGGCCACCCAGCCAGTTCTTTACCATGTGAAGAGAACACCAAGTGAAGAGAATCCAAGCCATGAGCTACAACTTCTCCAGGAGAATGCCATGGGAGATAGCATCATAGGCTCTTTTGGAAACCGTAAAACCATGAAGGATGTAGCTGCTCTGACTTTTGTTTTGGACAGTTAAAAGCAATGCTTGCTGTGTCCTTTTAGCCTGCAAAGTGAAAGTATGTGGCCTTAAGTTTGGTACCAAGATTTTCAATTGCAGACTCACATTAGTTTGGTCCTGGGTCTGAAAAGAAAAGAGAGAAGTACACTTCCCCTCTTTCCAGAAAGTCACTGTTCTTCCAAAGAAGAACCCACTCAGGCCGTTTCTTACAAGTCTGTCTATGAAAGACATGGGAATGAAAAGTAGTTATCTCCCTAGAGTCTTCCTGGAATCCGGCTGAGAATGGGTTAAATATCCGTCCCAGTTGTGGTGGGGCCAGCTCTTCTGCGCAGCTCCTGAAGGAGCACTGCTGTAACTTACAGGATCCCAACATGACTTAAAACCAAACACTGGTAGGCATGAAAATTTCATGTACTACCTATGGAAATGTCTTCACAGTTCCTGCCCATGTCTCCATTTTCCCCATCAAATTCACAGAAAAACCTAACCAGCCTGCAGAAAGAACAATTACAATCCTGTCATGGGAACAGCTACCTCAGGGCCGCAACTGCAAAGAAAATACCGTGTCCAATGTGTTGGTCTGTGCTCCTTGTGGCCAAGATCAAGCAACCATTTCACAGGACAGCAGCTCCTTCCTGGTCCGAGGAACAACTTCATAGCAAGTGAGACGTTCCACCTGGTTGTGGAAAATCAAAACCTCGTGTACACTGTAAGACTGTTGAGGTATAATTAAGTCAGGTCCTGAGTACCTACAGAGTTTTAAATTAATGTTTTTTTAACTTCTGTGATCCCATAGAAATGTAATATTGCATTGAAAATATCTAGCATTAATTGATATTTCCTGTTTGTATCTTAAGAGCTTCAATATACATTTATTTTATCTGCACTAGATGTAAGAGATTTCTGAGTTCATTACTACTTCAATGGTTTTAAAATTCTTGGGAGCTAATTCTTCAATATTATGTCAAAATTAATGAAAAAAACCCCAACCTTTCATTTCAGGCTCTAATTTATGTCTTTCAGGCAGAAGCATTGTTACTGCATGTATTGTTTATAGACCATATCCATCATATTCATATCCTGAAATAAAAAGGTACATTGCTCAGCTGCTCTCAGTTATGTACATATGGTTTCTCCTGTGTATCCATGTATATTGCTGTCTTATTTTCCTCTGTATAGATAAAATACACTATTTTTCTCAAGACCTATTTTTGTATTGTCGTTTAGAGAAAATTAGTAGAACATAACACTTGGGTAGAAAAGAAGCACATTATATGAAGCCAGCTCATGACAAAGAATTAAGAGTCCATGTTTCCCCCCCCTTTTTTTCTTCCAGTCCACACAGATTTGTGTGGCTTCCCCATGTACTCTCTGGAGTAAGTCATGCCTTTTATTACCTGTATGTGCAGAACTGATCACACAAATCTCCAATTATGGTGTCCTGCCCTATCTTATATTTAATAAAAAGCAGGTAATGAAACAGTATGTTTCAGGATCCATCTCAGGAAGAGGGAAGGCAGCAGCAGTTTCACATTGCACAAGCTGTGTTACAGTGAATCTCTAAAAATATAAGCAGCACCAAGACATTTCATTGCCTAATTCACATGATATGATCAATTACTCTGCACCACAAGACGGCCTTTTTACTCCTTTCTGTTACTTACATTGTGTGTCACAGGCTGTGATAGTATGACAAGAAAAATGGACGGTTTTATGACCAAGTACACCACAATCCAGGATAATTAGAAGACTTGTATAGGATTGCTTTTATCCCTTTTGTTGGGAAAGGGTCAGTTGCAATGTCACTGTAACAACTCCCTGCCTACCCAAAATATCTGAAGAGCAAAATTACAAATCTGGACTGCCAGGCAAGCCAAGGAGCTGCTCCAAGTTCCAGGCACAAATCCAGGCAAGCAGTCCTCAGCTGCTGTTGCAGGACACAGAGACACACACTTCTCAGAGCTTCACAGCACTGCAGACCCTAACACAGCACTCAGAAACATGGAATTCAAGTTTCTGTCCTCAGTTTAAGCTGCACAACATCCTCCTTACAGCTTGGAGGGCTGGCACAGAGAACCACAGATTACTGAGGCTTAAAGACACTGGATTGATTGTTTTCATTTCTTTTCAGAGCAGGATTGCAAGACACAAGCAACAAAAATTATAAACTTTCAGTACACCAGAAAAACATAGTTAGTGGATGGTGACAAATTGGGAAACAAGGAAGAATGATGCTAAAATATTATGTGAAAAATTTAAGGAAAATGGCTGAAATATTGGCAGATCTCTGCAATGTGTTCTAGAAGCATGAAGAAATAATCCCAAGGCAGATTGTGTTCTGCAGATTACCAAAAATGGTAATTTATTATCATTTCTTCAAGAATCTGGGCTACCACATTGAGCTACAGAGTACACTTCCCTGTCACTCATCTGTGATCTTCACTCGGCTAATGGCTTTCCCAGACAGGATTCTCATACCTTGGACTGATCTCTCTTGATGCACTTCTGCAGCATTTGAGGAACTGATGAATGCACATCCCAGAGCATCTAGCCCTTGATCTTAGGAGAACAGAGGCAGACAGAGTCACTGTTGGACCTGTTGGCTGCTCCTCCTCTTGCCTGGCATTTTCAGCTGCACCTGAGCCCCTTTGCACTCACAGCTTCTTCTTCATCACCCTGGCCACACCCAAGCAATCACATTGTGGTACCAGCTGGGTACGGCACAAACACAAGGGAAATATAAAGAAAAAAGCCTTGATGTCTGCCAGATGGTGCATTTGGGCTGCACCATGGGAGAGTGAATCCTCCCTCCAAGGCAGCAAGAGATGGATGAATGCTCTGCGTAGCTCCTACAGGTGACCACCACACAAATGTTTTCAGTTGCTGCAGAGTTTTGTGACAAAGACAATTTTGAAAGTTTTATGGAGGTAAATGGCAGTCTGAACAGTTATCTAAATGCATTTTTAAAAAATCCCTGTCTTAGAGACTGTAAAGAAATTACCATGGAAATATTAGTGAGGAAGTTATTAACTTTCAATTCAGTGAAGTTTTCCTGTTGTATGCATTAAGTGAGGGAGGCCTGGGGCCATTCCAGTGAGGATAAAAGGGAAAACCAAATGATTACCCTTCCCTGACTTAGTCAGGTATCCCATGGAACAGCTTGTGGGCTGTTATGTAAGAAAGGATTGCAAGGTAATGCATATGCGCAAGTGTGCAAATGCAAATATCAGGGACAAATTTATTCTAGTAGTTCCTCATTTTCTGAGCACTAGACTTTACGCCTTAGTGGCCTTGCAGTGTCAGTTTGAGATAGGTTGTGGGTCAAGACTGTTTGGAGCTCTGGACATTGTGGTAAGTTAAAAACTACTAAGATTTTACTTACTTTATTTGGAAAACTTTATTTCAGTAAACTGTTGAGGGAGCAATGTCTCAGTGCAGTTTACTAATTCAAGTGGGCATTTTTCATGCTGCCTTTGAGACAATATGGAAATTGAAACCTATGAGAGTTTCATACATCTATCTACATCTGAAAGGCCAAATACAGTTAGGAATAAATGTGCCTATTTCAAATCCAGAGCTCAGGGAACCATTCCTTCTGCAGGTGCTGGCTGGAACCCCAGTTCTATTTCTGATCTATAGAATGGGATTTTCATTTGTGGGCAACACAAATTTCGTCACTCAGAATGTATGTTTCTTCACGATGTTGAATAATTTTCCTCATAATATTGAGTTAGATTAATTAATTTAACTTGAAATTACCTCTAAAATGCATCAGTTTGGAAGGACTGATCATCTTGTTATACTACTTTTTTTACTTTCTGTTTTTAGGGCAACTTTCATCTGAGATTGAAAATCAAGCAGTGTTCTGTTTGTAGCACATTCCTCTAGACATCAAATTTAAATGTAGATAGTTATGGCTTCCAGTAATTTCTGCAGAATAATGTACAGGGCTAGGTTAATAGGTCTTGTCAGTTCTGAGTGAGGCTTGTACTGATAACATAATGTAATCAAGTAAATAAGCTTGAAGGCAGTATATTCTTTATTGTCTCCAGAATAGGTATATTGATGTTTAAAGAAATATTTCTTTCTCTTATTTGGGTTTTTTTTCAGACACAGTAACAGGATATATTAGATTTGATATCCAAGATGCCTAAGTGTGCTTTTAACTTATATAGGCTTAATTTAAGCACAACTTTCAGTCTGCTTCCGGAATAATTTAGAAATATATTTGCCCAAAGTTTACTGAAATATTGATGAGCTTGAGTGCTTACAAAAGTGCTTCACTAAAATGCGGCTCCGTGGGAGATCTCACTGCTGAGCACTGACTCATATACAATTTATATGAGTAAATGTTGAAGTGAACAAACGTTGTGAAGACAGTGCAAAAAAGGGCCTAGGAATCCTGGTGGCTGCTTAGAGGGCATGCACTGTGTGCCTACAGTGTCTTCAGCTTGCAATGCTTTTCTTTGGTGACTGTACATAAAGGCAGTCAAAAGCAAGAAATATTTTGTATTTTTGGACATGATCCATCAGTCTGCTGAGGTGGCCAAGGCGGCCAAGGGCATCCTGGCCTGTATCAGCAATATTGTTGCCAGCACAGTGACTGTCCCTGTGTTCTTGCCACTGGAGAGGTTGTGCCTCGAGTCTTGTGTCCAGCCCCTCACTACTGGAAAAACACTGAGGTGCAGGAGTGTGTCCTCAGAAGGGCAATGGAGCTGGGGAAGGGTCTGGAGCACAGGTCTGATGAGAAGCAGCTGAGGGAGCTGGGGCTGTTTAGCCTGGAGAGAAGGAAGCTTAGGGGGGATGTTATCAGTCTCTACCACTGGTGTAGCCAGGTGGGGGTCAGCTTCTCTCCCAAGGAACAAATTATAGGGAAAGCTGAACTGCTCAATATACAAGATAACTGGTGGAGGGAACATAAAGGAATAGGCATGATAATGGATTCAGTCTTATGAGAAACTGAGCTGCAATTCCAGCAAGTGAAAAAGAATAAAGTTTTGGTTCACACTGAGGCAGTGTTCTATTTTTTTTTCGCTTCTGGGGATTTCAGATGAGGTCTTCTCTTGGAGAAAACTTGTGACAAAATCAAAGTGACTTTTTTTAATACTTGTACTGTGGCCTCAAGCCACAAATCGTTGTTTACATATATAAAGCTGAAAACACAAAAAGAGGATACAGGTGATGAAATATGTGCAATTACTTGGCAAACTGCAATAAATCCTTGTAACTTTTCTCATTGGCGGGAAATGCAAAACTCCTCACTCAAGACTTTGACATTATGCTACTCTTTCCCTCTGACTCTGTCTTTTTTTCTCTTGCCATTCTCCCTCTTCTTTTCTCCTTTTCACATTTTGCCTCTTCTCTTCTAGTAGTCACATGATACTTTCTCTTCTTGTTTGGATATATTGCAGTGTCAATATCCAACCCTAAACTAGAAATATGTAGAAAACAATTTGTATTGGTCCTGTCCCTAGCCTGCAGAACCTTTATTATTTGCTTGATTTGTTATTATAGTTAATAGTATTACTACCTATGCCTGCTAATACGGCACAAAAGCAAAATGAATTGATAGCAATGAGAAGCTTTTAGAGGCAATATTTAAGCAGTAATGACCCCTGAGTCAAACATTTCCTAGCAGCTAATGACTGGCTGGAAGAGTAAAAGGTCTAAGATATACCCCAGGGCTCTTAACCCAACCCACTATTAGCTGCCAGGAAATGCCTGACTTAGAGAGCACTAATGCTATTATACATCATAAAAACATAAAGAAAATCTAATTGCTTTTCTACGTGTTTGAGAGCTAAAAACTGAATATCAAGTTGCCATGGATTGTTCCCTGCACTTGTATTTTCCTAGGTGTTAATCACCAGAGTAGTTATCAAAACAGAAACTAAAAATAATTCATTTTGAGTCAGTAATATTATTTGGAGCTGATAATTCACCCTAATGTGTAAGCCCAGGGAAGTTTTTATTGCATCACACTAAATCATTATATAAATTTAAGTCATCATAAACATGAATATCCATGAGATCTCAAAAAGTAGGTGTCACACTGACTGTAGACGGCTTTTTATAACCTTATACATCTTTGGGCTGATGTATACAGGAACAACAAACATTTGGAAAAGAATAAATGTAGTTGCCATCTTCCAATCAATAGAAGCTGGAAGTAAACATTTTTGCATCTTCTATTGCTGAATAGATAAGAAAATTTTCTCCAAGCCAGGTGAGTTTCTATTCCAGAATAAAAATAAAGTTTCTCACAATTTCATGACCTAGTCATTCATATGATTTATTGGAGGTAGTTTCTCATATTGCAAATGCCTCTGACTTTTCCCTTGAAACGCGTCCTACAGTTTTGTTTCTTTGTACATCAACTTGAAGACACCATGCTTCCTTTTCGCACTGCTCCTGCCTCATCCATTTACATGTCCTTGTTCTCTTTGTAAACAAATCTCACCTCTTTTGACAGCTGTCCTGGTGTTCTTTGAGACAAAGCTTTGATTTATTTGTAAAGGGGATTTGTTGCAACAAATTATTTCCCAGAGCATTGTGTTTGGATGGGATCCACAGCTGGACAAGCAGAGAGAAGGAGCTATCACCTGCAAAATGGAAGGCAGTTTGAAAAAAGAAGTATCCCATTTGGCAAATGTTACTCTTTTCCCTGCTGAATGACTGGGCATTGCAATGTTTATGCTGTTTCATGTAGAGTACAGGTTGCACAGTTGCAGCTGTTGCCATAGTTTTGCTATTAAAACAAGGACATCCACCCACCACAGATCAGCCTCACTGTGAAATTTCATGTGTCCTTTTCTGAATATTATCCAAAGGCTTTATTTTTGTACGTACACATTTTTATTCCAGTGAGTTCAAAATTTTTACTTGAGTAAATGTTTTTGTGATTTATATATCTCCTGCTGATTTAAAGTCCTAAAGAAAACAGAAAGTTAATAAATCAGAGCAAATCCAGGAGGAGTTATATAACTCAGCACATACTTAGATAGGGAAACATAACTCAATTGAAACGAAGAAGAGACATTACAGTGTGTAGGTTCACACCTATAAAAGACAAAGGAACAAAGAAAAGTCTAGCTACAGCCTTTTCCTACTTGGCTCCCTATCCTTACAACCATATTTAGTGGTAGTATGCAAAGAAATGTCTGTTGACCAAAACCTGATTGAGTCCAACAATCCTGAAATCCCTTGATACCTGTTAAGCTACAAAATCTACCATATATAAACCCCATGGCCTGTTCTATGCTTGAACATCTGGGAATGCATAGCTTGGTTCATTAGCAATTAACAACAATGCACAGGCTGCTACTCAGTGATCTTTTAGTACAGATATGTAATCTGTGATTCATTTAAGGGTGTTCCAACTGCCACAGAAAGTGGCACTTAATACCTACTTTCCAACATGCCATATTTGCCCTGAAACCCAGTCAGAATTTTGGTTCTTCAGCACCCAAGGGTACAGGGTAGAAACTCTTCTATCACCTCTTTAGTCTCCATATGGATTTGTAAATGTGTCCCAAAAAAGTACCATTAACACAGACAGCACAAATGACCTTTGAGAGCATCTGTCATGTCAGGCAGCCCAAGCTGTTGCAAATCACTGGAGCTCAACACCAAGGGCAAAACATGGTCCAGAGTCCATCGCTTCTCTGCTCCTGCTTCTCTTTGCCACAATAATGTACTAAAACAAATGCCTAAGAGCATTATTATTAATTTCTCAACACGTTTTTTTCTCAATATGGTAAAGCCGTAATGAAACAGTTGTCTAGTGTTGTTTTTGTTTTGTATTTGAGTTTCATTTACTACCTGTGTTGCTAACTCTTTATAGATAAGTGAGGAAAACCACTGAACACAGATCAAAAAGAATATTTTTGCACGCAGACTTAAAAGTCAAGTCTTACACAAAATAATTTCTTTGAACATGGTGTTCTTTACTTATTTTGATTAGTATAAAGGGCTGGAACTGAGTTCTACTGATTTGAGTTACCTACTTTTGATCACTGTTGCTTAAATCACAATGACATTTTCTCTAGTTCCAACTCCAAGGACACAAACGTGCTTCTTGCTTGGAATGACAGGTTTTGCATGAGAAATCACTAGCACAAGGTGTCAGTGCAAGGTCTGCCTAGTGCAGTGGGTTAATGAACTGGCTTTTTCCCCAGGGGAACAATGTACTTGTAGCTAATTTTGATCACAAATGGAGGACTAGTAGATCTGAACTGGTCCTCTTTTTCCATCTGTGCAATGCAACATCCATATGGTATTTCTGTAGGGACAGTTTGAAATTATTATAACAATTTTGTTATTATTCAGCCAGTACCAGCTCTCTGTCAGCACCTCACAAGCAGGAATTAAGCTGACCAGGAGGTGGCAGGAGGTTTCAAGCTGGTGAGATGCTGATGGTCCAAGGGCAGTAGCAAGTCACAGCATCTCCCTTTTCATCTTCCTGGTGAAGTCACACATGACACCAATACATAGATCTGTCCTATTTGCACCTGCTGGAAAAACTTTACTCTTGATGAAGCTTAGCTAAGATGGAACTGAGCCTGAATGATACCTTTCCTTTGAAAAAAAAAAAAAAGTCAGCTAAGCACTACACAATTAAAAGGAACTAGGATGATTGCAGTACCTGGAAGTATAAATACCTCTCTGGCAGCAATGTACCAGCATTTATTTGAACCGCCAGTGATTGCGAATCAAGTGCCTGAGAAATGTTTTCACAGATCATTTCCCTCTCCGGATAACTGTTGCAAAAGCACAAAACAATAACAAAAAATTGTTGTTCCATCACTAACTTAATAATATTTGAGACTGTAATAATGGAAATGCCTCGTGGGCAAGAATACACGGCCCATAGTCTCGCCCCTGAGAGTAGGCAGATGTGAGGCAACCCTAAGAAATAGTGTATGTACATGGAATGATCTTTGTCCTGATTCTAATCATACAGGCAGAGACAGGGAGATGATAACAGACAGCAAGACAAGCAGTGATTTTAGATATCAAATGATAATTTATCTGCTATAGACCTCAAAATAAAGGACTTTTTAAGGATGTTGCATAATTCTGGAGACCATCTCCCTTGTTCTAGGAGGGGAAGGAGGGCTAACTTCACAGAAAAAAGAGGCTAAACAAAGTAAATCCTACTGATCCCACTAGGTCTGGTGTAGGACTTCCAGAGAAGCTGGCTACATGCAGAATACACATGCCTCCACTTCTTTTGCTCCCCTAACATTCACTTGCTACAGATCCTAGAGGCCAAAAGACTGCTCACAACTACAATTTATCATATTGCAGAGGTCAAGCACTGCTCCTTGAGCTTGTTGCAAAACATGGCAAGATGTGCAGAAGTTCTTCGTTTCTTTGGTAGTTTTGCATGTGTATATTAAACCTTTCTTTCTGGTAAGTATTTAAGTTGTGACTCACATGTGTTGCATATGAAGAAGCAAAATGCTTAATGAAACTTTGCAGAAGGGTAGAGTTTAGAAGTAAAAAGCTAGGATAAAAAACACTTTTAAGAGACCCATAGCACCAAGTTATCTTTCTATTCCTAAGCCAACATAAATAGTCAGGTTTCAGACTACACTGGAGAATTTCTTTTGGTTTTGTTGAAAGAATAAAGATTGAGCTTAACAAATTTCATCTGTTTTCCAAAGTGAAAGGAAATACAATGCCTGGGTTTTACCATTAATCAATAAACATAACTACAATTTAATACAAAAGTTGCTTTTCAATACTTTATGCTATAACAACTTAGTTTTATGAGAAAGCTGACAAAATCAAGAATCAAAGCTCCTGTAAGGCACCAGATATTTAACATGAGTTCTCTTTAGGCTTGCTGCTGCAAAAATGCGTGAAAAAGAAAGTTCCCATGTGTGGTATGTTGGAAAGCAGGAGATAACTGAACGTATAAAATTATCTCAATTTCATGGTATTGAAATTTACATTGGAATAGAACTACCAACAGTCTAATAAAGACCCTGGGGTGTGTGTTGCTTTAAAATTTATATTCTTTAAAGGAATAGGCTTTTAATAATAATAAGCACTACATAAAAATGAATGCAAACACAACTTCCAATTCAACATCATAAAACAAGATGTTCCCCTTTTCTGCTATCATTTTCTCAAGATGTTCACTGCAAATTACATTTCCCGTTTACTATTACTATCCCCTCATTTAAGTATGTATTTTTATCAGTGACAAAAGTACATTAATGCATATTTCCTCATCTCTTTTTAAGAAGGAAAATTATCGGCAAGTTTTCTGCATGAAAGTAAATTCTCCATATCTTATAATTTTCTAAAAATATTTACCCATGTGCAAGTGCACGACAAATTCAAAGTTCTCATTGATTTGGATTCTTGACCATTAGCAGTAGAAGATTAATTTCCTGGGACATGAGTGGAGATCTGCTGGAGAACTGCTTCATCTGGAGCTGCAAGTATAAAACATTTCTGAAGGTGAGAACTTTATAAGTTAAGGCAACTGTAGCAAATATGCTGATAGTATACAGGTAATTCTGTCAATGTCATTGAAGGACACCCTTGGCAGATTTTATACAAACGAAGTTGTGTTAATTGAAACTATTTCCTTTATCCTCTTCCTATCAGTGTAGCGGTCTGGACTTTGTCACCGATGTCTCCTAGAACTGATCATTCTGTCTTCTGGTCAAGAATGGTTTGTACTAGGATACTTGCCCGTGCAGAGTAAACTAATTTCAACTCGACAGTCTTGGACCTTTGCATCCAGCTGGTGCCCTTGGACAAGACCCAGGTCTATGTCTTGAAGGTATTCTGTGGATGCTGAAGTTTGAATCAGTTTTTGAAACAGATTTTAGCCTGTTCTTTAGCTTGTTCTTCAGGTTGTTTTAGCTTGTTCTTTCAGACAGTAAGGCAACAACGAAAGAAGATTTTCTCACAAAGTTTTTCTTAAGTTACAAAACTGCAAATAACTTTGTCTACTGATGGCTTAGGCTGCAGGTAGATACAAGTGGAGGACTCATGTTTTATTTCAATAGAGTGCTTAGAGAATTCATTACATTTAGCTACTATTTTAGAGTCATAGACAGTTTTCTACTTTATATTACCCACAAGTGCAAGACATTTAATGTGATAAACTGGCAGTTGAAAACCTATGAGAACAGTAAGTAATGGGGAAACTAAGGCAAGGAACCAAGGATGAACACTAGGACAGATCTAGAGCAAATTTCAGAAAGCCCAAATTGTTATGCCAAAAAAATAACTACATTGCAGGGAGACAGACAATGGCTAGTCCCCTCTTGAAATGTTTTAGTTAGCTGGCTGAGAAACTGGCTATGGCTATCTGCCACAGGATAACAAAACATATTTCTTTAAAGATAGCAAAAGAACTGTGTATGAATACTGCAAATGAAAATATAGTTGCATATTAAAATTATTAACCTTAGCAAAGACAAAAATGTTTCATAACTAAAACTAAGTGCATTGTCTCCCTTGTTGCTTGACAACCCTTCAGGCAGTAACCAGACACTTTGTGGAGATTCCCAGTTGTTGTAAATGAACTCTTGAACTCCTTTGAGATACTTCCAAGGACCTGAAAACCAGGAAATTTCTAATGTTCCCCTGAAATCTTCTTCAGGTGTGTGCATCACTTACACTGGAAAGCTTGCAGGGTTCAGGAGCTGATCAGCAGAGAAAACTGCCCTTGTGTGGGAGTGTGTGATCTGGGAGAGGATCACCATCCTCCAGAGGCAGGGCTGGCCAGCCACAGCCAGAGAGTAACACCCTGGAGCCCTGCAGATGACCTGTGTCCACTCTGGAGAAGAGGGGAGGGAAGCCAACAAGGAGTATCCTGATTTGGGTACAGCAAGCTCCAGGTGAAGGAATGTGGGAAACAGGGGCAATATGCCATACATCATTTAAACATTTCCATGTACATCTTGAGTGCCAGTGGGATGCTCTGCACCCTCAGTCAGTCATCTCTAGATATATTATTTAGTGTGCAGGATAACTATCCCATATTAACTTAGAAGACCAGGTGACTTGAGTCCACAACTTACCCTGGGCAGCTACACACAACTTGAGTGTTTCACTACCTACTCCTCTCTATGCTACATTATTTTACAGTGCAGGTGGAATTCACTGAATTAAATATTGATATCAAAAAAATCTCTTAGAATAAAGAGCTCCCTATCCATCCAAATATTTTTGGAGTGCCAGAGAGTTCAAAAGTCTCTGCTAGATAGGATGGAGAATACAAAATGGGAAACATCATAAAACAAAACTAAACCTGAAAAAAATTATCAAGCTGATACATTCAGGATTCAAGCAGAAAACAAAGTCACTGATCAAAAAGCTCCAGATCCTTCTACATATCAGAGTCCTTGCAGGGACCCCTCAATACTTCATGAAAGGAGTCCTCCACTCACAAATCAATGGAATTTCAATGACAGAGGAAAAAAAGAGTGAATTGTAAAGCAGTCTGTATGAAACCAACTTTGTTTCACTATAAGAGCACCACCGGGACTGTTGTTCAGAGAGGCTGGCAGTCATGAACAGAGAAGTCCAGGTTCAGCGTTAAGGGTGAACCACTATATGCTACTGAAGGTAATGCAAAATAGGGAGTTGGTATATTTTCTGTACAGAGGGCGATGACTGATGTACTGTGATCAACAGCATGTGAAAATGATTATATAAATCAGATATATGAGTTATACTTTAATGAATGGGAAATACTGAGATGTATTTCAAACTACACTAATTTTCTTTCTATCCTTCACAGGATGGTATGAAACTGAGAATGGTATCTGCTACTGAAACTCTGCACTGAAGGAAGTACATCATAATTTCGGGCACCCCAGTAAGAGGAAAATAGATGCTTGAAGCATTATTTGTTTGCTTGTTTGTATGTCAAATATTTTCTTTCCTAACATTTTCCCTTCATTTGTAAGATTTGTATATAAATTGTGTGGAGAATGTCAGTAACTGTCAATATAGACTTTAGTCACCGGAAGTCATTAATACGATCAGGAAAAATCTGTACATATTGAAAGGAACTACTTCTATTTAGATGCACATGTCATTACTAGTCTGATGTTTAGTAGCTGCCCTGGACACAGTGCTTGGTCTCTTAGGTCTGACTGGATTTGTATTGCCAGTGTGAAAATAACTGTGTGTCAAGGACCAGTAGGTCAATGTAATTTTTGCAATCACAGAGAGTCTCATAATGTGGTATATCTTGTACCTGCAGAAATCTTTTGGCCTGCAAAGTTTTACCACAGCTGTTATACAGATCTGACAATCATCCAGAGATTTTTAAGTACTGAGTTTGTCCAGAGATTTTTTAAGCACTTTAGGAAGCGTGAACTTCATTATTGTACAGTAAGAGAAACTGAGGCACGAGTAAAATAAATAATGTGTCCAGTGATAAGATAAAAAGGAGATAAAGGAGGTTAGGTTAAGAAAAGAGCCTGCAGTAAAAAAGTTCATGATATTAGGATTTTTCTGGCTCACACATCAGTCATGCTGCTCACTGAACCATATATCCAACTCTTTTATTGCAGGTGTTGTGTGCTGCAGGAGATTAAACACAACCCCATAAAATTTCCCTGAAAGTTTATCCAATGGGGTTTTCACTACTATACATACTAAAAAAAACCCCAGATTTGTGATACTGGCTGTTGCAATTGAATGGCTTGAACATAATACTCTGTAATAGCTTTATTTCTGGCTCATATCATGTAACTCAGTGAGATTCACAGACTACATAAAGAAGCTACCACCCTCTGCAGGAGCTGAGAAGGGCTGCAGGGACCCCATTTGCTCGAAGGAGGAGCGCTATTTCCATGTGTCTGCTGGAGCACCGGCTGACTCTGTTCTGCGAAAGGACACCCAGGAGGAGGGATGTCAGCGCCGCAGGGCGTGGTGGAGCCGTGGTCCGGGTGCTCAGTTTGTTCGGCAGGATGCAGCAGGAGGGATCTGCTGACCCTCAGGCACCAGGGAAGCAGATGATGGGATCCAGGCCGGGGTTCGGGTCCAGCTTTATTTCCTGCAGGACCTTGCGGCAGAGCTCTGGGCTCCACACCAGGGTGAAATTACAGGCTGTGTAAACATAGCTGGCTGCAGACAAGGCTGTATGAGGACAACTTCAAACGGAACCAAGCCCCAAACCTTTCCACTCTTTCACCTGCTCCTGCAAAGAGGCTGCTCTTTCTCTGCCTGGCACATGTCAATCTTTTTAACACGTAACAAATAACACTTAATGCTTGAAGAAAACTTTGAAGATGAAAAGTGTTTTCTGAAGTGCTTAAATGTCATAATTAGTAAGGAAAGTACCGAATTGCTCTGTCAAGAAGGCAAAGAAAGGATAATTGTCAAAAAATTAATCATATAAGGGGGTTTTGCATGAGCTGAACGTTGATAGTATTGTGGTAAAATTCCTTGTCACAAGTGAAAGAGAGCTCATACTATTGCATTGATTAAAACTTAGGAGGATTTCATGTGTTAACTGCAAGATATAAAACTTTTGGCTAAAAGGTTTTATTCTCTAAAACTCTAAAGAGATAGAAAACAGCTAAAAAAGCTGTTAAAAATTTAAAGAAAGAATCTTAGTAGAGAGTACACACATGTGGGCTATTACTCCTCTTTTCTAAATTAATCCTTGGAGAGCCAGAGTGGCACAGTATGAAATTTGTTATTTGAATTTGAATATTTCACATAATCTTGGTGTGAAGCCCAGCAAAACTTGGCAGATATAAAAATGGATTTGTAGTATTTAAATGCAAGTGGTTTGGCATTTTTCCTTGGCTTTTTCAGAGTAACCTAGACTGATAGTGAAACTGTTTGACAAATGAAAATACTTTGCTCAAAATAACCAGGGAAAAAGGTGAAATTATCCCTGAATTTTAATTATAAATATTATTTAAATTTAAAAAAAAATGTTTTCCTTGCAGAATTTCTCAAAGAGAGCAATAAGCTCTTCTGGAGGCAGCAATGTCTTTTTGCTCTGTCTTTTTACAGAACCTCATGAAGTTTTTACATATCTAAGTGAATTTTTTCAACCTGTAAACAATAATTGAAAATGTGGAACCTGTCAATCAGAGGAAGGTAGATCTTGGAAAAACCTCATATATAGTCAAAGTCAGATTGAAATTCTGAGAGTACCTGAAGGAGAGAGAAAACATTTTACTTCAGCTGTAAACTGAAAGTCAAACAAAACTGTTGAATCCACTGTAATATGAACTTCAATCTTTTTTCCTCCTTCTTTAGTTTGCACTATTTGTAAAACTTCTAATTTAGGAAGTAATGACAAAGTACTGATATTTCTATTCCTTGTTTGTGTTCAGAGAACTGCTTGTAGTGTTATGTGAACAAAATACTTTTATTCTTTTCCCAGTTAGTATATGAAAAGAGCTGGAAGAATGGATCAAATCTTTTTCTGACCTATTACCAACAGAATAGTTGAAAAAAAAATCTCAGAATCCTTGTTTCTGGTGAAATATAAACGGCAAACTTTCACTTCCCAGTTCCAAGGTCTTTTTGGAGCCAGATATCATGAAATATTTTAATGTTACATGTAAATGGCCCAAACTAAGAGATGCTGGAATAAATAAAACACCCAAGAAATTATGTATTTTATTTCATTTTCAAAATAGAAAGCTCCTTTAAATTATTTTCTTTACAATATGAACCTGACATACATCCTAGATTCACCCTTCTTCTTTCCAAAACCAAGTGATATATAAACATGAATTATTGACACTTTTGCATATTGCTTTTTTGGGAGTTTACAGAGTAATACAAGACAGTAATATTCTCCAATGTGTAAAAAATGTGGAAAGCTAAGCAATATTTATTCTTGTTTGTGCGTGTGAGAATTTAAAAAGTAACAATTTGTTATCCATCTAATTACCACTCCCTTCAATTTGTAATCAACTTTCTCACCAGGAATTTGAAAGAAGAACATGCCAATTCCATTTGTTCTGTCATGCTTAACTACAAGCCACCACATGCTTGTGAGACAGTGCAAACAACCTGAAACGTCATTTGTGAGCTACATCTTCTTTTCATAATTAGAAAAATTAAAAAGCACAAAAGTGATTCCTATTCCTATATCCTTTGATTTTACTTTCTAAAAGTGGTAATGGTATCAAGTTTGTCAGGAATACAGATTTTTTTAAAAAATGCATTTCCAAATGCAATTTTACGGTGACCTTTTAATGAACATATTTTCCTTCTGTGACAATGCAGTCAAAAGAGTTTAAATCAACTCACAACAGAGGTAACATTTTCAAACTCTTCAGGATACAGTAGAGAACACTTGGGAAAGGTAAGAATATTTCTTTTTTATCACTGAGCAGTAGTGGTTTCCATTTGGAAATCTGTATTTGGATAAAATAAACCCTACAACAAAAAGATGATACCAAAACAGAAGAAAACTGAAAACAAAACAAAACAAAAAAATTTAGGCAAATTCTTTTTAATTTCAGCTTCTCTGGTTGCTCTTGCAGATAACTGATTTCAGGAGCCAAGTTGAATTTTACTTCTGTGAAACTAATTTGTACAAACTATGGTGGTGTTATGGGAATTAGACTCTTCCCATTCTCCTTTGAGACATCCAAACAACAGTGGCAACCTAAAAGTGTAATGAGTGAAAAAACACATCTATAAAGTAAGCTTTTACTTTAGCAAACAAAATCTTCTCAGTGTATGTTGCAACAAAGTGTTTTGAAAATATAAAAATACCTGACAGTCACTTTTGTTCAGTAGCAGGTTAAAACTAAAGGATACCAAGACACCAGAATAAAGCCTGCACCTTATTTGTATTTGCCAATGTAATACTGTCCTAGGGTGACTATGATGCCTGTATCCCCAAATCGTCTGTTCTGTGTTCTGTACCTTTAAGACTGGTTCTGAGAGTGAGCAGGGAAAGAAGAAGTGAACAGTTTGTTTTGAGAAACAAACTCACTCCTCTGAATCTGCTCTCGTCCTTGGGACTGTGTGGTTTCTTTTTTTTTTTCCTTCATCGGATGCACGGAGGGCAGCCAGAGAGAGTTTTTTTCCCCTTTGTTAGTCTAGCTAGCTGAGGCAAAGAAGTTTTCCTAGACTGTTTTTTTTTTTCCTATTTTATTTTTCTTTGTGACTGTTTAAATCTGCTCTGGACTGAAAAACCCAGAGGAGCACCGGGATCTTGCACCCGTGGCCCACCGGGCCGGGGCTCGGCATTTTTCAGCACTGAAGGGACTGATAAACAGACTCCTGGCACGGACTCTCAGTTTTGCCATCTCTCTTCGGAGCAGCGAGAGGTTTTATTGTTTCATATTATTGTTATTATTATTATTATTATTCATTCTTTATGCTTGTGGGCATTTTGTTTGTTAAATAAATAGGGTTTTTTTCCACTCTTCTCTGAGGGAATTCTTTCCCCGGACCTGCTGGGGGGAGGGGCTGTTTGGATTTGCTTTTCAGAGGAACCCCATTTGGAGATTTCCTCCCAAATTTGCCCTAAACCAGGACAAATACTTACATGATGCATCAATTACCTTTAAGGCATCCATAACATTATTTAACTTTCATTCATGAGAATAGTGCAGCCCTTGGTGATTTCAGCAGAGGTGGCATCTACCTCTTAGGAAATGCAGATAACAAAAATTTGCATAAAGCAGGAAAGCCATAAAATATCATAAAGAAAAAAAAAGCTATTTTAGTCAAGATCAAGAAACTACAGGAAATAAAAATCAGGTTTCAAGGCCTTCAATTGACATAACAATTGCAAAGCAATTAGAATTTGGTCAAAGGCAAAAAAAAATCCAAACCAAATTCCAAATTATGAACACAAACAACCGTTACAGAAAGCTGTGCTAAAGATTAGCAAAAGCTCTCAAACCCTTAAGGTGGAAACTTTTTGGGTGACTTGTGGAACATCCTTCCCACTGGAATTTCTTTTCCAAGGCCTTAGAGAAGCAACGTGTGTATTTGTTCAACAATAGGGAGGTGATTTACACAGTCTTTTTGACATCAAGACATGCATTTCTGTAAATCACAGTACTCTCAAAGACCCAACAGAGTAACAGCAATTGAGGGACAGACAAGGATACTTAAGTTATACAAGGACTCAGTGCAAGAATTTCCTGTCCCCTGCAGCCGACCATGCTTCTTCCTGTTCTCCCTACAGCAGCTGAGACAGTCAGTTTGCTGCATTGATGGCTTTGAGGCTGTGTGACAACTCTCATTGCTTGTCAAAAGCAAGGTGATATCACTTTGTTGGAAACCCATCTGAAAGCTGCAAAGGAGGAACTTGACCTGACTTGACAAGAAGAAAAGACTAAGAGTCTGTCTCAGCCAGAATTCCTTGCTATGTTGTGGAGCAGACATCCTCAGCTGCCCCATAGTGTTTTGGAAAGACACAGGTATCCAAGTGTGACCCTTTTACCAGCAGGTGCTTATGCTGGGTAGGACAAAGCCACACCATCCCTAACTTCGGCTGGGATCCATTTGGATGAACCATTTCCTCATGCAAGGCCTTCCTCACAGGAAGGCTTTACATTCCCTTGAGTAAATCTACCATCCCTCACAGAGAGTTGTGACTCAGGAAGGGCAGAACCCATGTGGAGCTTCTGAGCTGCTGCAAGCAGCTGCTGCTGGCCTTGTCTCCTGTGTTTGCAGCACTGATGGTTTCCACCACATGGAGACTCGTTCTGCACAGGCATCTTCAGAAAATGGTCATTCTTTGCACTATCATGGTAAAGTAGTATTCATGATTAGCAATATAGGTGTTTTTCCCAACATGTTTTTGGGAAATAGGGTTGGAAAAGCTGGAAATAGGTGGGGGGATTGGCAGAGGTGTGCACAGATACACATGTGTAGAGAGAGACAGATGCACAGTCCAAGCTGCTTCAAACAAAACAGGGGCAAAAAACAGCTTTTACTTAAGGCTTGGAATTTGCTGTTTTGGCTTTCGTACTCCATTCACTTTCTTGCCAACATTAAATTAAATCAGAATAAAAAGAATTGCAAGATTTTTATGAAGCTAGTGAAAAACATGTTTCTATTTCTCAGTTAGGAGCAGGGGTGATCACTGTATGCCCACTGATGATGGATGATTCCTCTCATGATTGAACAAGGACTTTATTGTATATTTATGGCAGCTCTGCTATGCAGTATTTCATTACTTATGGGGGGTTTTAATGTCAATTTTAATGAGATTTAGAACAAGATCTGGCATAATAAAATATTAATTATTATTAAAAATAAAATATATTTTTGATATGTATTTATCGCTACATATATAGTGAATCCTTATTGTCTTTTCAAATATCTTTTCAAGTATATTTTCTTCTTTGGTTTTTTGTTTGTTGGGTTTTGGTTTTGTTTTTGGTTTTGTTAGGGAAAATAAGTTGTGGATTCTAACTACTCAGTTAACAGCAGGCAATACATGAACACTTTTCAGCCATATGAGTATAAAAATATGAGACTGAAATCATTTGAGAGTAAACTATGTACCTGAAAACAGTTCATTTAAAAGAAAAATAAGACCTCGGATAACTGTAATTAGATCTTGTAGCAAATTTTGGCTTGCTATCGGAAAGCCATGGTATATGATCATACAATAAAATACATGTTGTTCTGTTTGTTCACAAAAAATGAATTTAAGCTGGATTTTTCCTATGACTTCGTAATATCCTCATTCTAGCTGGTTTATCAAGCCTGTATCTTCTAATTTCAGATTTTCACGTGTCTCCATACATCTTTGCCCCTAAATTTCACAGCTCGCCTCTGCCATCTTGTGGGAAAACGTGTTGTTACTTCTTCACACAAGGGTGAAGAAAACTCATTAAATACAATTTGGGTTCTGAAGCCATTCCTAGCAGTTAGCAGAAATATATTACTTCATATCCAAATCAAAAGTCATAAAAATCGTATATTTACCATGAAATAAAAAATTTACCATGAAATTAAAACCCGAAAGCACTAATTTCAGTAATATTTAAGTATTTGGCAATATCATTAAAATATTTTGTTCTCCTTTTATTATAAAACTCAAAGGGTGTTACATTAAACAGCTAGTAACATAATTTCTATACACATATAGCATGTTAATGTACTCTATAAATTGAAGAAAAGCTGGTTTGGCATTTATGAAATACTTAGACATAAGAAAATGGAAAATGTGTTCAAAGACTTTAATTTTTTTTTTAGGGGAAATTTCTAAAAAACACTTCAATTTTAACAAACTGCATTTTACCATATTTCTTATTTTTTTTTTTAAGAAAGCACCAGTATATGCTAAAAATTGATAAAGGCATTAACACTAAAAGAACAAACATTACAGGTATAATTAGAAAATTTACAAGGTTTCATGTCAATGTATGATATTTCTTAAAAAGCAGTAAAATTGCAAAAATACATCATCATCTTACAAAAATTGTCTTCCTTTTTGACACTTCTTCCAAAATTTGCATGACCACAAATACTTTTGTGGACCATGCATCTAGAGGAAAAAGAATATCCTTATGTTTTTAACATAAAAAACATAAAGGGGGACAAAGGGCTATCTGCTCCCTCACTTGATGGAAGAGTCATTGTAACAGGTTATGGCACAGCATCACTCTGGTTTGTATGAACATAAAAAGAGATGTCAGCGCTGGACCTGGAGCTCACTGGGGACTCACAGCAACTGAAAAAGAGAAGGCAGGTCTCTGCAGCAGGGGATAGGCAGACAGAAAAGTAATTTGTGCCTTCCCTCTGACAACAGCAAGGCTTGATTAGCTCTGCTGTCTTAGGTGATTTCACTCTTTCTATTCAGCTGCTGGCAGGTCTGGGAGTTGGGAGGGACATGGAGGCACTTGAAATGTTGCATGTTGCATCATGAAGGGACTAGATTTTTTGAAGTTCCACTCGAGTTTTTAAATGCATTCTCCCATTTGTGTAGATATCAAAATGCACTTTCTGGTAGGCTGAATACTCTTGCAGCTGCTGCTCCAGGCTGATTTGGTACTGCAGAAATATTGACAAAGGTCTAAGGTGTTGTCATGTGAATTATTCCCCATTAAAGGACCAGGCTCAACAATGTTCTCTGTCTGGTTGACTCACTGCAAATACCTTAAATCCAGGTGGCCTGGTCTGAAATGCCTAGGTTTGCTGTTGACTGGCTTTGTCAAAATACCAGGACCTATTGCCTTAATCTTGGGTAGAGCAGTTCCTTCACTAATGCAACTTACTCATCCAGAGGTGTTTATATTGTATGCTCAAAGACAGCAAAAGGAAATTGGCCTGTTACTCCAGTCACTGTCCCTCAGGCACAAAATCAGCTTTCAGCTGTCTGTGCAACTCTTTGCAAGCTTGTCCACTTTGCAGTGAGATGCCCCACTTTTCTTTCACTCCAAAGCATATTTAACTCAAAAAATACTCAAATCCATATGACTGTGGTGCATTGATGGCCTTTAGAGTGAACCTCATGGAGAGAAAGATTAGCCAATGTAAGATTTCTGTATTTTCTGCCTGGGCAGAAAATTTTCTACTTCCTGGGCAGCAGCACCCAGGAGAATGGTGGAAAGACTGCGATGTGAGGAAGGCCAGATGTAAGGCAGTAACTGGACAAAGCACCAGGAAATTTGGGATCCCTCCCATGCCTTTGAGTCTTGAATGACATCCCATAGTATATATTTCCTGTGTTCATGAATGAAGATGGATAGGAATAAGTAGTTCTTAATTGCACGAGATATTTTTAATTATAAAACCCACCTTTTCTACTTTTGCATTGAGATCAAGTTAAAATTTATCTGTGTACAGTTAACAGGAGGATGAGAAAAAGAAGGGAGTTATTGTGAAATAAAAGTGTGATTTGCTCATCTGTCTTTTTGCACATATTTAATAAATTCTCCTTACAGTCATTTCCTTTCTGGGCCACTGACTGTGTATTGATACAATCTGGAAGGTCTTCAGGAATGTAGTTATATAGAACTTCAGTTTTTGATAAACTATCACTTCCTGGGAGAAGAAAAAAAATAATTTAAAAATCATCATTTATTTGGAAAATTGCCAAACTCTTTTGACTTTGTCTGAAAAACAAACAATGAAAGAAAAAATAGGAACAGATAATGTGTTTGCTTTGTTCCCTCCAAATTTCTCTTTGAACTTGAATGAAAACCATAAAGAAGAGAAAACATTGCCTTCTGCTTATCCAAGAGGCAAATGGAACAGTTTATTTCTACAAATGTTTGCAGCTTTATCATTCACTCACCAGCTGCTGTCAGTGTTATGGCACAGCATGCTGGAAGAGACTTCTTAAAAGCCAAATGAGTCAAATAAACAGCAAACAAGAAAGCCATTTTACAAAGAACTAACCAAGGCCAGAAAGAAATTCAGACAAATGATTTGGTCATGGGGGTGTATGAAATTTCTCATCTTCTGCTGAATGAGCGCTCACCAGTTACTGACAGATATTTGTTGGGTGGGCTGTATGGTGTCAGACTGGGTTATTGCTGTCCCAGTAACTCACCATCCCTGGTGTAGCATCACGGATGCAACAGTTTACTGTACTCCTCCTGTATGTACATGTTCTTGGATGTGTCCCATAACTAAGCCTGCAAGTCAAGATTTAGACATTGGGAGAGAAGGTGAAAGGAACAGTGGGAAAGAGTAGACTTGCAAATCTCAAAGCACAAGGTGTCAGTCTAGTCATGTTGAAACATCTGCTTAGAACAGCTCACACAGTAACTGTAACACATAGTAGAGAGGAATCATGAATATGCAATCAGAAGAAAACAGTTTCAGGGCCTGATTGTCACCTCTGTCAATTCCAGCAGCCACTCTCTGTGATGTTGTCTTGTCATTTTGAAAGTGATTATACTTTTGTGTGGTGTATTGCAGATACTACACTTCAGTTGTTTACAAATAAAACTGTATCTTACACTTTTACTGTAAGAGTAGAACATTTTAAGTAAGAAAAATACTCTTCCTAACAATACTTCTACCAAACTCATCGTGCATGAGATGCACTCCAGAAAATCATCCTCTGTCACAACTTCATGATGTGACCAACTCTAACAAAATCAAGTCACGCTGGTGGTTTGCAGACAGTATCTAAAACCAGTGTGAAGGATTTCTCAGCTAATAAAGCTAATAACTGAACATTTTTCACCAAGTAAGCAAGACATTTTTAAAGAAATCATTAACAATTCAAGCCTTTAGAAGCAATATATTTTAAATACAGCAAGTTATTAAACACCTGTTACCTGGCTGAACAGTTTACAGAGCTCCTGTGTGCAATGTTCATGTTTATAAACAGATTTGTTCAAGGTGCTATATGACTGCTCACTGCTTCACAATGATATAGAACAAGGCAAGACTTTTTAAAGACAATTTAAGAAAACTGTAGAATCATTGTAACAAAAGAGGTATGTAGAAATCTTTATTCAATAACTAGTCACAGAGCATTATATTTTTAATAATAAATATGTCAGTATGTCCTCATCATTTAGTTTTTTGGCATGGAGATTAGAGTAGATGAGGGATATATATCTCAACTGTCAATAATTATTACAGCATAAATATCCTCCCAAGTTCTAGTTATAAAGGACTTTCAGAGATCAGAATGTAGTCTGTATCACCTAATTTAAAGTAAATACAATAAAAGATTTAAAAGTCCTGTATTTTCTTTTTTTCTGCATTTGTTGTCTCTGTGATATCAAATCAGGAATCTTTTGCTGGTGATGACTTTAGACGGAGTTCCATGTAGATACACTATCAGATTTATTCCTGGTATTAAACTTTTAATCAGGGGCTTTAGACATTTTACTGGTAAGGATGTATTGGAGATGGTATGAGCAACTGTGTGATAAACACTGCCATGACAAATGCACATAACCTCTGGACCAGTTACATTTTCAATGATAGCTTTTAGTAACCAAATTTGACATCAGAACTCTGAGCAATTAGAGTGTTCATAAAAGAATTCTAAATGAAACTATTTGATGATTAGGTGATAAAAAACATTTCAAAGCATTTCGCCTTAGAATTTTTACATTTTTACCCACCAGTACCGCTGAATAGCAACAAGGCAAATAGGCAGAGAGGACAATAAACCCTGACTGAAACACAAAGTTTTTGAACTAAGGATCCACATGGCCAGTAAAAGAAATCTGTCCTTACAGAATCAACACTGAACGAGTCACTTCTGTGTTTGTTATTTCTACCAGTTTTTCCCATGTGGTGCAATTTGAATCATACCCTTTAAGTAATGACTGTATCAGGTTCAAGGCGACCTGAAAGAAAGAGACAGACGCAGCAGCTCAAGGGAAAGCTTCTCTTCTTTTTAATTATCTGACTCCATTACTTATATACATTTTTACAGAGGTCAAGAGATTGGCTACACAGGTCGCCACCTCTCTGACCTGGATGGTGAACATCATCGTCCATCATATTTCTCCACCCAGAGCAGAAAAATGAAAACAATCTACTTTGTTTATGGTACACGCATGAGAAACTCCAGTTCAAGAATGTAAACAATCAGAAGGCTTTTGAATCAGGGCAACAAATGACAGTCAGAGCAAAGCACAAAACAACACCTATTTCTAGCCTTCAGAACACTAATAGTTCACTCAACTCCTCTACACCCATTATGAGTAAAATACTTGCACCTAAAGGAACATTCCTGTTTGCCAGAAAGTTTAATGCTGATGATCATATTCAGGTTTATTTGTCTTGGCACTTTTCTGCACATGGTAACGGCAAAAACTGCAAAACTTGTCATCAGCAGTGTTAATGTTGCTATCAAAAGTACTCCCAACTATCTGTGACAAATAGAAGGGGTGAAAGGACTTAATAAAGTATTATCTCCTTTTTCTGAGTCAACTGAATAATTCAGAGATACTTTGCAAGGAAAGTATAGCCAACTTAAAAGCACAGTTATTTAGTAGCTATAACACACCAAAGGCACATATGCTATTACTTCTAGCTCCTCTAACTAAAAAGAAAAAAGTGTAGAATTACAGAATCACGTTGAGGAGAGTCAAAGTACAGCAACAATAGTATGGTTGTCATGGATGGCACAGGTTTAACAGAAAATGTCAAGAAGAATTTGCTTACCACGGCACTCTAATTGCTTGAATACTGGTTGTAAAGTACTGCATATTCTTTCAATGGAAAATGTCTTTAAAGTTACTTCAGATTTTGAAGTGTTTGTTTATCAAATGTCATACCAGGTACCTTTGCATTTTATTTCAACAGATACAGTAGCAATAAATTATTTCAGTTAAATATTTTCTTCCAGTATTTTTTTCCTGTCTGTTGAGGGCTTATCACCATCTCTTGGGTCAGTCTGTATAGCTGCTTTTAGCTCTTCACACAGACTCTACATACAAGACATAAAGACTTTCTAGAGTAAATCAGTTATATAAACAGCTAAGGTTTAATAGGCTGATAATGTCCATTTACTCACCACCTTCATAAGACTTCTAAAGGCCATTTGGTGGGCTGGGCAGGCACCAGACAGAGAAAAAGATCTGAACCACCAACACCTCCACCAGTAATATCAAAAAAGAAAAGGAAAGGAAATATCCTGTACAATTGACAGACAATACATTTCATACCAGTGGAATGAAATGCATTTTTTTAGGGCACAATTACCTTGTGAAACTCATTGCCAAGAAATGTTCCTGAGGTCAGAAGCTTTGCAGCACTCAAAAGCTTTATGCCATAGGAGCACTCAGGGTCATTCTGAACATGACAAGGGAAGCAAACTGTCATCCTTTTGTCCATAATTGAATCAGGTTTGATGAAAATGAACCTTTTTTATGGAGTCTAACTTTTTTTTTTTTACACTTTTATGGTGCAGTTGACAGTGCCCAGTTTAAGGAAACTTCCCAGTCCAACCATCCAGGATCCACTCTGGCAGTCATTCTTGCACCACCCGAGCTGGGACTGAGGCCCCTTCCCAGCTGCAGTCCCCACATTCCCACAGTCAGAACAGGTTTCCTTACTGGGTGAACCCCAGGTTTTCCACAGGAGTCTCAGGTGTCCCAATCATTAAATAATTTCATCACAGTGCAATAACAAACTAACAGCTCGAGCTGGTGTCTCTGAGGAGGGATCCCGAACAAGGGAACCCCTGGGCTTTTATCCCCTCCCCAGTCTAAGGGTGGGAAGGGAAGGTCTGGGATCATTGGCTCTGGCCAGGTCTCAGTGTCCGGTCCTGGCTGGGCCGCAGCTCCCCAGGCCCTTGTTGTGCTGAGGGTCGGCTCTTCATGGCCTCTGTGCCTGGGCTCCAGCAGCCAGAGCTCAGCCTGCAGCTCCCACTGCAGCTGCACCCCAAGCTGCCTCAGAGAATGTGTTCCTCAACATCAGGTATGGAAACATATTACTGAGCTGGATGGATCACCACTACCATCTGCACTGCCATGTTCTGCAGCAGATAAAATGTTTTGCTCAGAAAACCTTGATCTAAGATAATAGAAATAGAAATGTATCTAGACCAAATCTGAACTGATTCCCAACACATATCCGAACAGCTTTTCTTGTGCAGTTCTAAATTTTTAATCTCAAAAAAGATTAGCCTATTAGGTATTACAAGCAGGTAAAGTAGGAATTCAAGTGATAATGACTATATACTTGTTTGTTAAATGCTTTCCTAATGGACAAAATATATTAGGATTTTTCTAAAATTATCAAATACAGTAATCAGAATATGAATTACTGAATATTAACTGAGCATACAACACCAATTACTTCATGAAAAGACAATGTATTTTTACTTCTGTTACTCTCAAAAACAAGTCCCACTTTTTTTCCTCAACTTGTATCAGACTTAAGGATAATCATTCCTTAAAAAGATGCTTCACTGTGTTGGCATCAAATACCTACTCAAAAATGCACTTCACAAAATGAAGCATCTAGGGCTCATAATCATCTTGGGTAATTTTTTTAGCTCCAGAGAAGTTAGTGGAAGCATGCCAGAAGATATACAGCATCTTGTTTCTGAATTCCTCTCCCACTTCATGCTTTCTTGACACATAGTCAGGCAAAGAAAGACTGATAATTCACTTAGTTTAACCTCCATTGTAATAGAAATTTACAGCAGCCTTACAGCAACTGCTCCAGCTCCCACCCCCTTCTATAAATGCTATAATCTCATAGGCCAAAGTAGTTAAAAAATCCAAGCGAATAAAAAAATTGGGAAAGCTGTAGATGGTGGGAGGGGTTATTATGAATATGCATTATGTGTAAGAAAACGGCAGCTGCTGGTAAAGAATATAAAGCAGAAGGTGAAAACTAGAGGAAGTTCAAAGCAAAATAAAGCAAGAGAAGCAGAAAACAGAAGGAGAGATCTACTGGCAGCAGATAACAGGTTTCACACTTAAATAGCAGTATTAATAAAATGTGTAAAAGTGCCAGATGACTCACACCAAAGTATCTGTCTGTGCAGTCAAAGCGAAATGGTTCAAGCTGATCCTCAACAAATATGAAGCATAAAGAAACACTCCTGAGATTTTCAGTGGGCTGAAACAGATGATAGGTCAACAGGTGGTGCAGGCTTTAAGTTGCCAAGTGAAGAGGTCAGCTTGAAGCATTTGCCAAGACTGATACTTGAACCTGCTGTCAGCAAGGCTTGTTCATAGACTTGCACAGGTAATCCTGTGATCCTCACTGAGGTCACAAGCACTGCAGATGAGGGAAAGGGCAGAACAACATTTCATAGGCACTGGTTGCCAAATGGTCCCAGAAAATGCTTCTTAGTGGGGCATAGTTTGAAAAAGCTAAACTTGGTGGAAACTGAATTTTTCACAAAACAAATTGCACAGAGATTCCTGGAGTCCATAGAAGTGTTGGCCCTAAGGTGTGAGAGAGGTGGAGGCAAGCTGGAAAGCAGCAGGATGGAAGCTTCTCTTAGGACACAAGTGTCTGTGCTCTTTAGAGATAAGAGTAGCAACATTAGTACTGGTGAACCCAGAACCCTTCTGGTTCAGCCTCAACTAGAACTGCTTTAAAAGTGAGTGGCAGATGTATTTTAGCCCCTGATGTATATCTCTAATGCTGAAGCAAGAAATTATGTTGCAGTTGTTAATTCACAGACTGTTTATCTTGCTTACCCTTCAACAAAATAATTGCTACTTGATTATAACTACAAAAAGGTTTTGCCATCCAGTCATATAGCAGAGGTTATTTTTTCTCCAAGGCATTCTCAGAGGACTGGTGCTGCACATTTCAGCAAACCAAATCAGAATACACTAAGAGGAAGTTCACATCCATCTGATCACAGGGTTTTATCAGTTGAAAGTCAGTCATATGCCCCTAGCTTCTGAGGACTACATAGTTTTATTCTCACTTGTACAGAGCAGGGTCATACCAGGCAGATTGATCTAGAGATTATGAACACACTTGGCCAGCACCTCAGTTGAAATCCATGGAGGTCCAAAAATTTATTGTTAGCTGAAAGGCTGTATTTTTTTTCTGCTGACAGCTTGCCTTCCTTTCACTGAAACAAACATAGCAAAGTGTTCCCCACACCTGACACATACACAGAAGTGCAAAGGCATGTGTATGCATGCATTAGAACAACATTACATGAATCTAAGGTACCAAATAATACCCAAGGCTGACACCTAAGAATTATAATTTATTTTCCTTTGTAATGGCAATACATTTGGAAAATTTAAATAATACTTGTTTAGCAAAAAAAGAAAAAGAGGCATAAGGTCCTTCCACTGAAACCTTTTCACAATAGATTGCCTTCTGTCAACTGCTTAAACTTTGAAAAACTTAGGTACTTTTTCACCTTTTTTGGAAAAAAAATTGATGGGGATCTATATCTCATGACTGTTTTTATACAGATATTGGTATCACAGCAGTTTGTTCATACATTTAGTAAAGAAAGAAAAATAAGAGCAGATATTTTTACAACAGAATAAGCTAGAATACAAAATTACCTGGTTAATTGCAAAACAAATTCAAGTAATTAAAAGAACATGACAGGAACTGCAATTGGGAACAATGGCCCTGGAGATGTTTTATTTTCCATTAAATACAGCCTTCTGGCTGAGACAATGCCAAAGCTGCATGCCAAAGCTGGGACAGTGACAGTGTGGTGCTGTTGTTGGGAAGTGTCTGCAGTGCACAGACATTTGTTTCTTAGGTTTCTTATTCTCCTCTGTACCTCAGTGAACACTCAGAATGAGCAGGTCCAGAAGTGACAACACTGAGTGGGTGGGAGATGCCAGGGCAGGGGGGTCCAGGCAGCTCTGTCTGCTAGTCCATCTGCAGCAGTATGGATCAGGTGAAATTGCTTCTGTGTGACCCTTGACACACCTCTGCTGTGCAAGAGAGCAAGTTAAAGGAGAGAGGATGGGTGAGAAGCAGGACAAAAAAAATCTGCCTGAGACCACAGCATATGTATTTTGTGGTTTAGCCCACAGTGGTCACTGAGAGGAATAGAAACCTATTTGCCCTCCCAGTGCTCCTCCTGAAGAGATGCACTTCTGTGTCATCTGCTAAGGTTGTTTTCATAACTGCCTTAGTGAAGATGCTGCTATTCAAGAGCCACAGTTTCAGTTTGCATCTCCAATCAGTTGTTCTCTTCTATCACATTTCAGAAAGCCTGCAATGCTTGACTTAACTGAAGAGGAATGAGGAGGCAAAAAAGTTTCACCCATAGACAAATACAAGTGAGAGTTCAGGGACAAAAGCATAGCCTACACACCGCATCATTGTGAGTGACAGAACCATAGAATATACTGAGTTGGAAAGCACCCACAAGGATCACTGAGTCCAACTCCTAGGTGAATGGCCCATACAGGGATCAAATCCACAATCATGGCATTATCAGCAACATGCTTAATCAGCTAAGTTAATCAGTCAAGCCTCACTTCTCCAAAGCAGCCATCTGAATATCCTATTGGAGATAGCAGCTACCAAAACAAAGTCTTGCAGGAGAGCACTTCAGCTAATAAAAGAACATGGAGGGAAGATGTCAGCTTCCACTTCATTAGCTCCTCTCCACACCAAAACCAGTGATATTTCCTAAGGTTTACATGCGCAGATTTAGCACACTCATTTTCTGGGAAGTGGGAGGGAAGGACATATTGTGTACATCCATTACACAATGGTTCAGAAATTTTCTGTTGGACAAATAAAAATCTCTTGTCCATCCAAATGAATCACATAAAACATAATATTCATGTTGATTGTCAAGTAAGAAAATGTAAAGAAGTATAAAGATCCTGCTAGTAAGTGTCCTTTGTCATTGCTTACCAGCAAAATATGTTCAAAATAATAGTACAGAAAAAAAAATTATATTTTATAAAAAATAAGAACACAATTACTAACATACACTTCTACTGCTAACTTCAGAAACCTTAAAAATCATAGCACTTAACTAGTCCTCATACATTAGGGAAGTTTGCCAAAATTCTTTGCATTTTGCAGAAACAGTTCAGCCATTTTTCCAAACTCACATAGGAATTTCAAGGGGAATTTAGAGAGGAAACCAATACTAATAAGAGACTACCAGTCAGAGTTGTTAGAAAATGATTAGGACCTTGGTTGTTTTATAGACCCCTGTGCAGTTTGAGTTATCCATTAGAGTCTGATAAGCCACTGATTATTCTGATTAAGGAATTCCCATTGCTGTCCCTGAACAGAGGAGAGATTTCACTGAAAAGATTTGCTAACTTTTCTTAAAATTTTGAGACCCTCTAGTAAATATTTTCAATGTTTACAGATTTCTTACTATGCAGTCTGACACACTTAAAAAATGCCTGGCTTTCAATAAATATGCTGATAAGTCACTTCAAAGAAGTTTACCACTGCCAGTTATGAAATGAAGTAACTAGACTTGTTAATAACCTCTAGAAGTCTTGCTCTGCTCCACTGCTCATATAATGGGCATTTGGCACTTGGCATCTCCCTTTATAATAAAAAGAGATATCCTCTATCTCTCAATGTAATATGGGTTATAACGTAAAATTTGAAGCACCCAGCAGCAGAAATGAAAGATTTCATAAACAAGTTTCTACTTTGGGTCATACATTGATTGTTATAGTGATAATATTAGTGATAGTGCCTTGTGTACTTCATTGTGCACAGTGAACTATAAACAAAGCCATCAAAGGAGTCTTTTCAGTTCAGGAGAGACAGGGAAATGTGGGAAATGGATTTGTAGAGAATTCTCAAAGCCTGACAGAAGGCTCACATAATGTGCATCTGTATGCAAACCTTGAGATAAGAAATGCTGACTTAGAAATGCCATGGAATGGGACATACATTGTTGAGAGAGAAATGGAACTAGAAAAAAGTTTCAAAGGATGGCTTTG
This sequence comes from Trochalopteron elliotii, assembly GCA_024734555.1. Classification (NCBI taxonomy): domain Eukaryota; kingdom Metazoa; phylum Chordata; class Aves; order Passeriformes; family Leiothrichidae; genus Trochalopteron; species Trochalopteron elliotii. The sequence continues at coordinate 943,848 of JANPWX010019780.1, forward strand.
CAAATAAGCCTAGATACTTTGGAGAAATAGAACTATGTAAGGTGCATTGTAGCAGGACCCATGAGGGGCAATTTCAGATGATTGGCTTTAAGGCATTCATTCATAATGCCTTAAAAGCAAAAGCTGATAGGCCAAGAAACACTTATAATGTATTGTAATTAGGGAATAGCTGGCTTCTGATTGTGATGGCATGAACTGTAACATCTGTACTGTCTCACCCTTCACACGAGACCAAAAATGGAATAAAAGTTTTTGAAAAGCCTCTCAGTTGCCCCATCTCTGAGTCAAAAAAGGGTATAATCTGACAGTGGTATAAGCTTTCAAGAGCAATGCAGTGTTTAACTGAAAAACATGGGAGTGCTGGTAATAGCAGCACTATTTGGTTTTTATTCACAACCAACTTTTTTGGTTTTGCCTTTATAAACTTGTATTGTTCAAACTGCCAAATTTTCCTTTATCTCCTTTCCTCTGTCTGCCTCACAACACCAGCAGGAGAACAGTTATATTGCTACTGCACTTCTTTCTTTTTCCATTGGCCATCTAATGATATGCAATGTCCTTTGAAATTATTTTCTTGAAGCTCTGGGGGATCCGTGCTGAAGTGTGCCAAATACCACAACTACCTCCCACTCCCTACAAATCAACCAAATAGTTTCTCTTTGAGGAAACAATATTCCTCCTTGCTGAGAGGCAGCACTGCAGACTGTGCTGCTTGAGGAGCTTTTGCACTCAATTCATAAAATACTTCATTGTGCCGGAAAGCTGATGATGAGTCTGCCCAGCCAAAAACACTATGACACACAGGCCAGTTCAGAGAAGATTAAAGGGCATTTTTTCTTGAGATCAGCTCTCCCCTCTTACAAACAGATTGGAGAGTATTTAGGAGTGAGAGTGTCTGCACTTCTAGATATTTAATTTGCATTTGCATACAAAACATTAGAGGTAGAATCTCTTAGCTATGGAAAGGCAATCTTTTTTTTTTTCTAACCACGCCTGCAGGGTCCTAGCTTCCCCCGGCAGCTGGGCGGTTTCCCCAGTCCACTAGTAAAAGTTCCCCTCGCAGCTAGGAGCTGAAACCCGGGTTGCCGCAACACAAGGGGAATTTTACCTATGTCCTGTGGACTGTGGGGTGTCGTGCAGTCGTGTCAGAAGTTCTTGCCCCGAGCCGACCTGCGTCTGGGCTGGTTGCAAGCTACCGGCTCATCCCGCAACACCCCCAGCCACGGAAACAGCAGCTGATGGGTGTGAGGGTAGTTGACTACTCAAAAAGCTTTTGAGACCCCTGGATAAGGTCTCCAGCTCCTGCGTGGGTTTTTAATATTTCATAAAAACCGACGATTGGCACCAACTGAAATATTCCCCCCCTTCAGCCCCCAGGGCTGTTTGGCTAGCTCAGTCCTTGGGAGGAATATATTAGGGACAACACAAAAGATTCAAAAGAGGCTCTTACCCCGTGTCTTTTCCAGGCTTTATTTTCGATGGATGTCCATGGAGGGTAAGAGGGTAAGAGGTAAGAGGGAGAACAAAGGAGACCAGGGCCTTTTCTAGTGTCCTGACCAGAAACATAGCTGGGGCTCAGCCTACCAGGTCAAGGAAGTGTTATAAATGGAATCACAAAATCGGATTAATATAAAAACAATTTATTAGAAAAAAACGATCCCAATCACTAACAAAGAGAGAAACCACAATAAGGACGGACAGCACAGCGCTGGGTGGACAGGGATCTGTAACCTAAGGTACAGATTTCCCAAATCCACATGGAGCGAACTGCTGCTTGGGGTCTTATAGAGTTTTTCGTCTCCCGAGGCAAAACAGGTGTGGGGCACAGTCCGATAAAGAGTCCAAATACAATGTTGAATGAATTTCCCGGATTCGTCGAGCCCTGTGAATAGCGATACGGGAAGAGTCTTTTCACCTGGTATCAAGCTTATCAATTTTTGATTGCATTTGCGGGTGGGTTCCGGAGAGGAGTCTTCTCAGCCCGATGTGTCGTCAATCATTATCTTAGCTGGCCAACTTCTTTGTCTCCCTTGATGGTCCTGGTTCTGCTCTTTGTCTTGGGCTGATGAGAGGTTGTGACTCAAGTAGCCGCCTGACTGGGGAAGGAATTTTAAAACAAACTACACTTTTTATATCTTTATACTAACATTAATAAAACATATATTTCTATATTTTTTCTGCACTAATTTTTATCCCACTGATACATTTATTACAGAAAGAATGAAGGGTCAAGCCCTATAAGTTTTAGGCTTCAAGTTTCAGGGGGTCCTTGAGGGGGAAAAACCTAACCCAGAGAAATACAACAATCCACCGCAGTGCCCTCCCTGGCATGAGTAGGCATTTTAACAGCACTGTGTATATATAGGTTGCTTCGTCCAGTCCTTGTGTTTGTTCTTTGCAAGAACACAAAAAACCCAAGGGAATTCTAAATCTATTTCTGTGATACGATTATTTAGTTAGAAAATTTGTGAACGTATAAATGAACAATGATAATATTAATTCACTTATTTTTTAAAAAATTGCATTGATTTTGAAAGGTAACTACATTGTATGGTGTACCCAGTTCCTGTCCCTTCCTTACACTAAAAATAATTAATATTCTTTCTCCTTTAATTTTGAAAAAAGCGATAAATTTTGCTTGCTTTGGCAGCATTCTGAAATGTAATCATGTACAGAAACCAAATATAAACAACAGCATTTTTAATATGAAATACTGTTATTTTATAATTTCTGGTACCTTCTTCAATATGCCATCCCTAAAGGTAAAAGCTTTCCACCCTCACACATTGCCGTCTGGCTGGTACATGTGAAATGCAAGCATTTCAGGAGGGGAGTTAGGTGACCATGCAGTCCAGGAACACTTTTCCATTTATACCAGCTGCAGAATACTGGCAGGTTTTAACTTGTCCAGCCTGCAGGGGTGAGCATTTGGTGAAGAGTGAGCTTTTTGCATTATCAGAATCTAGTGATAGTGTGATAATCTGTATTTTAGCCACCCTCTGAGCTGGAAATCTTGCCCATTACATGTCTGAAAATTCAAATTTTTAGTGAAATGCAGTGAAAGCTCTATTACTCCAGGGGCTTGTGTACTAACATGGAAAACTGAGTAAGAACAAAAGGAGAGAGAGAAAGAGGGGTGCTGAAACTGGTACCATAGCATGCTAGTACAGTACTAGACACTGCAGGGGATAATGAGAAGTACAGTGGGAAGAAGAAATTAAACAGTCATGAAGAAGTCAAATGAAAGTAATTAAATGGGAACTAATGAGCTTAGCCGAAACACCAATGATACAGTCAGAAGGATGGGAAATCAGTGGGCAGTAAATTCCTGTGAGAAAGAAAAATGTGATGTGCAGAAAGCCAAGACAGAGAAAGGGCATGGATGGGAAGTCCTCTGTGTACAGTCAGGCAAAGAACAGTCCTTCTAAAAGCATTTGACTAGAACAAGAAGTAGCTCTGATTCAAGATGAGGAGTGATCAAGGCTGAACAAAGTCATAGGTCTGAATGACAAATGACCCATGCTTCTGACAGTGATGGCTTGAAGTATTGTGGTGGTGCATTCCCCCTTAACTCCTTTCCAGGCTGCAGTGTTCTCTGAGAAAATGCTTGTTAGGCCTCATCCTTGAAAATGCATCCTGGGCTCAGCTCTCTCTGAGCTTATCGAATAACACCCTCCACTCTCAGGAATTCCTAACAAGCTTCTGTTTTTCCCACCCTTGGAAAACATTTCTCTGGCCTGAATGGCATAACATTCCTATTCTCACACTTTCAAAGAAAGTGCGGACACAAACTGTGGCCAGGATGGAACACTGTTATGACTGATGCCCACTCTTGCAACCCTATGAACAGTGGTCCAGAATGGAGCCCATGAGGAGATGCACAAGAATCTGAAGTGAGTATAATTACTGACCTCTGAGGGGAATTTTTCTACAGGTACCTTATCTTGCACTGACTATGTCTGCATGCATACCTTTTGCGCATTTGTTACAGCAAATCTGGAAGTTAGGTTAAGGTATAGTTATAATTTAGGATAAATGCTGCTGAGTGTCATTTCTGTATTAGATTGTTAAGGTTAAGCTATAAATTAAGGTATAAGTTAAGTTAAAATACTGTTAAGCTTAAGTGTTGTTAACATTTAGACCACATTCTTTTTCATTCTTGTTTACACTATCTTTACACACAGATACAGAAATACAGCTAGGTAGTTTCAATTAATTTCTGTTTTAATTGCTTGGATTTTGTTTGGTTTTATTGTTGCTTGCTTTCCTTGTTGTACCTCAGTTGTCCTTTGTAAGTAGAGTGAATCTTTAATCTTCCCGACAAATTTGTTGTGCTTTGTAGTTTAATATTAAATCTGACTTTTGCTCATACCTTTGCTGGTGATTTTTTGAGCAATCTCAAACACACTTGTTCAGGACAGATATGAAGGTGATTTTAGAGCAGAATGGTTTCAAAAAGGTTTGGTTTTAACATTGCCAAATGAAACAAAATTCACAAGGGATGGCAGTAGAGCCAGTTGACACACACAGTTGGATACATGATAACATAACTTTTAAAGGGCCATTGATGCATCAGCGACATGTAAGAGGAGTGAGAACTGAAACTGCAATTATATCTCTGCCAAGAGACTCCAGAACATAAAAAACCAAGAAAAACACTGTGGAAAATCAGACAGAACTGGAATACCTAGTGAAAAGTATACCAATGGCTGGGCATTTTCTTTTCTTGGAACCGCCACCAGGTTGTCTTCCTCTTATGGGGAGAATTTGGCAGCTGCATTATCTGAACTTGCTTAGGAGTAGTAATTATCAATTAAGCAATTTGAGTAAGTAAATTAAATATTCACATTCCTAGTTTGCTTTCAGGCAATAAGTTCCTTATCAGTATTTATTTCCTCAGATTTCACAATCACTTGCAGTAATTTGCAGTCCCCCCAGGTAAACAAAAAATAATAGAAAATACTATTCTAACAATTTTAAACTACTGTGTAACTTATTCCCCTCTTTCAGAATTCATTTGCTATACTTTAATTATACTTCTCTACTCAAAAGTGCTTCAAAGTACTTCATATGAAGTATGAAACAAAAAACAACACAACAACAAAACAACATCCTAAACTTTTGCCATTTATTGTGACAATCTGTCAACTTGTTGTGACAAGCATAACAGACTGGTAGCAAAAGCTGAGCAGCAAAGGCTGGCCGACTGATTTTTTTTTTTAACAGATGATACTCTTGACTGGCTACATTTTTAAGAGTAATTAGAACTAGAAAGACCATTTTCAAAAATAATTAAAATTTCCTTAAAGCTGCAATGTAAGTAGTGTTGCAGTCTTGGGGGAAGAGACAAAGCCATAGCTTTATAATCCACACAAGGCATTAGAGGAGACATGAACTTGCTTGCATGCAGGAAATTTGGGATGCAGATTTCTTCCTTCAGTACAGGCTGATTGTTGGGCTGGGCGGAAGATGATGCCACTGAGTCACTGCTAAAAACCAGTTTCCCAGCCTCTCCTCCTGAAGGCAGTCTGTCAAGGCTTGGCCAAGAAATCAGATCACTGTTCTCATTTCCTGTGCTGTGAGGCATAGGTTTGGAGTCTCAGAATCATAGAATATCCTGAGTTGGAGGAGACACACCAGGATCATCAAGTCCAACCTCTGGCCCTGCACAGGACATCCCAAGAATCACAGCATGTGCTTGAGAGCACAGCCCAAACACTACCCGTGGACACTTGGATAGACTGGGGAAAAGCCCCAGTATTAGATACATATCCCTTTGGCAAAAGAGGAGATACTTCAGGTACCACTGCACAGCTGAAGTACTCAGATAGACACAGGCCCTGCAAAGAATCACTACTTTGCTCAAATGCATGGAAACCAAAAACTTGGAAACTTCTTGCTGGGAAACAGCAAGTGAGAAGTCTCTGGCAACACAAACTTGCTAGTGAGTGCTAGTGAGAAGTTTCTGGAAATCAAATTATCAGCCAGCCTCTGGCTGGCTCTGCTCATGACTTCAGCACCATCAAAGGCCAAATCCACTAGACAATAGTCTATGACCATGAAGACCGTAGCCAAAACCCAAATACTTCTAAAAAGGTCTGAAAATGTGCACACCGGCACAGTCAAAGGCATACAGAGTATACTTGAAAGACACCAACAATATCCCAGACAACCAATTTTCCAGAATTCACTATCCACATACTTAACTGCACCAATAATAACCAGAGACTGAAGTAAGGAGATCATAACAGTACTGGAGGTAAAACTCTATGATCTTTTTTTAGCTTTCTGCCAAAAAAAAAAAGCAGCCAAATAGATTAAAGATTAGTACAGTTAATAATAAAAAGCCACTATTATAAAATGAAAGTGCATGATATCTCTTAAAATGCTACTGTGCATTAAACAGCATATTAGTACATTGTGACAATCATTTAATCATATGGCAACCTGATGAAGATGGATCAAGTAGTCATGCAGAGGCTGTAATGGAACCAGGAAAGATGAGAAGACTTAAGAAAAGGAGATAGAAATAAAAGCTGCACATAAAGATAGTCAAGCAATTATGTCTGTTTTCACCCAGAAGAAGGAAGTGTGAGGATAGAGAAGACATTTTTATCTTGTGCTGTGCAAACATCATACAAAATACTTCAAGAGAAGAAAATTGCTTCCAAAAATGATGTGAAATTCCTCAGTTCAATAAAATGGACTTTCAAGTATTCTATTCTAAGCTTAAACTTAAAAGAAATACAACAGCAAGAAGTCATGAAATGCTATGAAAAGATGCAACCGAAGGATTTAGCATTTCTCTGCATGCTCTTTTTTTTCTTTTTTTTCTTGGACCCCAAAGGCAGGCAAATGCTGAGCCCAGGCAGACAGGGAGAAAGGGAAAATAGTTGTACAACTAGTGCTCTTTCCAGACTCAGCAGAGAACACCAAAAGTTGTTGGGTGCTCTTCTGTCACTGAAGACAAGTATTGGTACTTCTAATGATGCACAGGGTACCACTGCCTCTTATATCCATTCCCCAGGAAGGCTGACAGCACCCTCAGTACCTCCACCTTGCACAAAGCCCTTCTTAGGTCACATCAACAGCTGTCATAAAACTCTTGAGTTTTTCTCACTAACATGACAAGGAGTCTGGAGTCAAGAGTCCAGAAGAGGAAAATTAGAAAAAGAAAGCACTTTTGAGATCTCTAAAATGTGCTAGAATGAAACAAATATTCCTAACATTCCCATAAGATGTTTTAATTCAGAAGGAATAACTTATCTAGAATTACCTCTACTCTAACTCAGGTCCTTGGACAACTTTGGAAAACTTTGACTTTAAAAGGAACACTTTAAAAGAAATTCCCTCCTTTTATGAAGCCATTCACAAACTCTATATCAACAAAAATGCTGTTCTATAAGATAGTTCACAAAGTCTGTAGAAATAAAATAATTCACTAGTAAATCTGACAGACTTCATCAGAAATTCTGTAAGTCTCTTTCACTACATCTGATATGATTTTGTACATGCAAATGCTCACTTAAATGACATCCAAAATTTACAGCAGCAGTTGATTCACAAAAAAAATTATGAGATTCAGCTCAAAAGTCATACTGCTGTTCAAATACCCTGTTACCATTATGAAGTTTTCTGATTCTGTCCTACATACTACATTTTTCACAAGATTTACCCTGGAGACATAAAAGGTGCAGGGCTGCCAAAGGAGTTTCCACTTCAGAAGGTCTTCAGAGGGCACCTAAATACAGTTTATACGCATAGTAATGTATAGAATCAGAATCAGACAGAACACATTGGCCAAGTACTGCGACCTATTTTTGTCCGTGCTTCCTAATTTTCAGTCTCTAGAAAGTATGATGCCACGGGGTTCAACTTAAGGCATGAATGCTGATGGTGTGTTTTGAGAAGACAAATGGCTGAAAAATTACTTCCTCTATCCTGATATGTCTCTCTTCTCCTGAAAAAAAGGTAATTTCTTCAGCTCTACAGTATTTCCAGTGTGTACAATGTATAAAAATAGCATACTTCTTGAGAAACTCTGTTAAACAGGGAAGCAATTTGGATCATAAACAAAACCGTCTTTAGAAAAAAGACTGGAAATTAGATTTTTTAGTTCCCTACAAAAAAAAAGCTTGTGCAAAGCAAATGCCTACAGATGTTAGCAAAGTTTAATCTTGAAAGATATCACTTTGAATTCTATTATTAAAAAGAAAATATAAGCAGTTGCGTTATTATTAGATTGATAATTCTCAAATTCACTTTGCATCTTCAGTTTCATAGAATGGCTTGTGTTGAAAAGGACCTTGAAGATCACCTACTCCCAATCCCCCTGACATGGGCAGGGATCAGCCTGTTCAGGGCCCCATCCAACCTTACCTTAACCACTTTCAGGGATAGCATAACCACAGCTTCTTTGGGCAACCTGTTACAGTACCTCACCACTCTCTGAGTAAAGAATTTCTTCCCAATATCTATACTACACAGCCCTCTTTCAGTTAAAACCATTGCTCCTTGTCCTATTACCATCTACCCATATAAAAAGTCCCTCTCCCTCCTTTTATGCACATAGCGAATTTAACAACTGCAGAGCAATTAAGCTGTATTTCTGATACATCTATGTACTTCAAAATAAACAAAAAAGAAAAATAAAATGCCTGAGCAGTTGGAGCATAAGTACATTCAGAAGTGAATGAGACATAGCATGGACAAACTTATGTTACAGTAAGGAAGAACATGGTGAAACAGGGAACTGTCCAGGAAAGTTCACCATAGCAGAGACATTTATTTCCCTGTCCTTTTTAGTCAACCTGAAAGTATGTCAGGGCTGACGCAAAGCTGTTCTTGTGACAGTTTTCTAGATTCTCCTGTTAGACCACTGCTAAGTGGTACTGGCAGTGTAATATTTCAGGACCTGGAAGAGAAGCAGCACACAACCAGACTCAAGGCGTGTAGCACAAAACTACGGTAACTGGAAGCTGGACCAGTTTGCAGCTCCACCAAATACTGGCAAGTGGCAACAGCTGGTTGCTTGGCTGAGGATCTGGGAGTCTGGGCACGAGGACAAACCAATGGGGCTGAGCTGATGCACCAGGTGATGGGGAGGCCCCCAGCACAACCCCTGACACCCCAACACCAACAACCCCAGCCTAATGGCTGCCCCATGCCAGAGCTGGATATCAGTGTAGGCAGACAAGAACTGGGGAGAACGCTGGAATGCAATGTCCTCAGGGCCCTGACATTAACTTCACAATTCATTGTGATTCATACTCTCCCCATATTGCTCCATCTGATCAAATATCTGAGATGTTCAGGGTACCTGCAGAACAAATGGAAAAGGTGCTTAAAGGAGAAAAGGATTAATAAAGAGAAGAAAGAGCAGGAGGAAAATTCCAGTTCTACAGCTCTTAGCCATTTTTTAGAGATGTTGCTAATCATTGATAAAATTTATTATTTATGAGCTTCTTTATGGTGTTTCAAAAGGGAGGAAGAAGTTCCATGCAACCCCTCCACTGTTCTTTCAGGAATACTGTGATTAAGTGTAAACGAGTACATCCACATAACTGCAAAATGCCATTAAAAGCAAACAGTCCAGGCAGGGTGATGTACCAACAGTTATTCACTATTTTTGTTTCATAACTCTCTCATGGGATGTTTTTGTGCTGCAGATGCCCAGGATACCATAAACTTTCTCATGAAGGTTAGGTAACCACTTTTGGGAACTATCAGAGCTTAGACTATGAACTGTCATTTTAGGCTTTTAAGACCACCATTTAAGTACTCTGCATACATAGAACTTGTAGAAGAACCTATGATCTCTTGGTAAGAAGTGGGGCTTTGATGATTTTTATTCTTTATCGCAAGGTCTGGGATAAAGAGAGATTGCTTAAACTTTCAAACTGTAACAAGTTAGTTCTTTTAATGAAGCCCAGATCTTCTGTGATAAGAATATAACCCACTCAGCTAAAAGTTTAGACATTGGTATCCATCTAGAATCACACTAAACAGCAGAGTATTCATAGGACAAGCACTTAATAGGACAAATAGACCAAGGCAGTCAATTAAAAATGATGCCATCATTCATCCTAAATCCACTTAATCTAATAAAACTTTGGCTCTCCAGAAGACTTTGTTTAGGAAAGTGTTGTTCATCTTGTTGGCCCATGCTGTGCATAAGGAAAGAAATGTTCCTACTGTTATGGAAACTTCCCAGTCTGACCATCCAGGAGCCACTCTGGCAGTCACTCTTGTATCACCTGAGCTGGGACTAGAATATTCTCAGATTCTTCTGCCACACTCACTCAGTCACACCAGGTTTCCTTACTGTGTTGACCTCAGGTTTCCCATAGCAAAGTCTCAGATGTCCAGATCCTCTTGGTGCAACAACTGAAAAACAAACAAGCAGTTGAAGCTCGTGCCTCCAAGGAAGGACCCAAAAAGGGGCTTTTATCCCCTCACAATCTAAGCACAGTGAGAGGGACCAATTTGATTTTTATTTATACCTCGACATGCATTATACATGAGTATCCTTATAGGGAGTGTTGGGAGCCCTATCCCGGGGAGGCTTTTCCTGGCAGCCGATCAAAGCAGAGAAAGCTTCCACGATCGGGCTGCTGTGATTCTCAATTGCTGGTGGGGCAGATGCCCCGGGTGCCCAGGAAAAAAAGCCTGGGAAATCGGGCTGGGAGAGGAGCCTTAACACAGAGAAGTGATTAGCCGTGACACAACCAATGCCATTTTGCTTTGGGTTTCTTACGGGGATCAGGATGTTACCAAAGGGGGGTTGGGAGACATAAAATAGTGAAGTAGTAGTAGTCATGCTAAGGCTTGAAGATTTTTCTATTAGAAGTAGGCCCTAATTCTGGGAATGTGCCATGGGAATGTACTGAGGTTCCTGAGACTTAAAGGGCTTAGCTAAGAACAAACAGGTAGAAACTGTTAGCTGTTTCCATGAGATTAAGTTAAAGTATAACGTAGCCATGGATATCTGGTGGGGGGAGTT
>JANPWX010019789.1:0-12141 GCA_024734555.1 Trochalopteron elliotii
CCACAGGTGGTTGGTTATGGGGTTAAAAGTAAAAATAATTCAGGTGTAATTTCATAATTGGACAGCTTATCCTTAAAAGTCCTCGGAGAGAGAGGACAGGAGCCATTTTTAGTTTGTTAGCCAGAGGTGCTGTGGAACTCACTGTCTGTGAGACTGTAACATAGATAAGGACTAATAAACACCTGAGTCCAAACGAGTCTCTGGCAAAAGAAGATAAAACACAACAGAGAAGGAAATCCAAGTGCTGGTTGTTGTTGTGGGCAGAGCCTCAAATGTGTCCCAGGGATGGGAGCCCCAGTGGGCCAAGGACCCAGGGTCATATGGCAGAGAAGGGGCTGCTCCTGAGGGTCAGGTCCAGTAGGGATGGGGAAAATGGTTAAAAGGGGTGGCCAGGAACCAGGGGGGCTAATGGTAATTGGGGCAGGAGTGAGGCAGCATTTCCCCCCAAAGGAAGAGGTTTTCTATAGAAATAATCCCCCCAAGGGAATACAGAGACTTTTCCCCTTGGAAAAACCACCTTAGGATGGGTTTGGTCTTATTTTTGACTGCAGTGATTGATCCCTGCAGTGCCCAGCACAGTCCCATGGATTCACCCTTTGGAATGGCTGTGCTGCAGAGGGGACAGGGGAAGGGATCAGAAAAATGGGAATTTATTGCTGAGTTTTGCTGTGAACGGGGTGTGAAGAGCTGGGCCAGAGGCCCACAGAGGTGGCAGAGCTGAATCCTTGGGGATAATCCCAGCTGGGTGGGATGAGGCCTGAGCAGGCTGAGCCAGCCTTGGGACGGATGGGCCCTGCCTTGAGCAGGGATTGGTGACCTGCAGGGCTTTCTGCCAGCCTCCTTTGTCTGTGCTTGCACAAAATACTGCTGGGATACACAGTGTGTAAAATACAACCCTTGTCTGTGCTTGCACAAAATACTACTGGGATACACAGTGTGTAAAACAAACCCCTAGATGACTTTTAATGATTTTAATGATTTTTATGATGGATTTTAATGATTTTTAATGGGATCACAGGGGTGGAACACTGCAGCAAAAACAACCCCGTGGGGTCCAAGGGAAGGAAGAACATTCTAGAGGGTGCATATGTGGTAACAGGGTGACATCAACTTAACAAACCAATGGAATAATGGAACCTAAGAGACATTAACATGTGCCTGCAAAGGCCCAAGGGAGGAAGGTTTTTCTCACCCTGATCTAAAAGGGGATCTGTGCTGGGGGCAGCCCCTGGGCCTCCACCTGGGGGTNGGACACCCAGCTCTGCCCTGGACAGACAGACAGAGGGACAGGCTGCAAGGTCCTGCTGAGCTCTGATGGCATTTTTGGCTGTTACACGCAGGAAATGCAGGAATTGGGAAGGAATAAACAAGGGAGAGAGATGGGAATCCTGCAGGTAGTTAATATTAATATCAATATCATGATTAATATTAATTTCTGGGACACAAAACATTCTGTTAAACTCTCAGTGCTGGTCACCAACTTGTCCTTAATGTCCCAGGCCCTAAGGCTTCCCACAAGATTTTTCCATAGTACCTGAGTGGAAATTGGGAACAACTCAACTGTTTTTGAGAGTTGCATTTTTTGGCTGCTGCTGGAGTCTCCTGACATTTACTTTTTTTTTTTTTTTTTTTGTCTCTCTTTAAATTCCTGCCACTCTCGACAACGTCACAATTAAATGTTTAAAAATATTTCCCTTACTCATCACTGTTGTTGTTGTGGGGACTGATGGTTCTCTCTCATAAGGGTTTAATTTAGAAAATTCAGAATATCTGCTCAGAATCCCAGCTGATGTATGCACATCACTGTGTGTGTAAACGGTGAGTAACTCAATTCCTGGAGGCACCTTGAACATTTGGGAAAGCATTTGATCTTCCAGAAATATGGATAAAGAGCCACAGGGCTCAGGCCAGCAGAGAGGCTCCTTAAAAATGTGTGATTGCTGGTAAATAACTTCTTTCCATGGAGAGAAACCTGGAAAATGGACAATCCTGGGCTTTTCAAAGGTGGTGTCTGATAAAGACTTTGCTGCTGGTGTTGGGACACCTGGGGAAGGAATTCCATGAACCTGCCCCAGGTGTTTCCTGCAGGAGTTGCCATGGAATTGTGAGGGGTTGGTGCTGCAGGGTGGGCACAGGTTGGGTTTGGGGCACACCTGGGCACAGGTTGGGTTTGGGGCACACCTGGGCACTCTGTGCTTCAGCCCCAGCTCAGCTGAACCCTCTGTGCTCCCCTTCCCCAGGGAGGTGGGACAGGGTGAGAGTGAGGAAACCACCACTGAGTAGAGGGAGAGTAACAGGGAAAGGAAAAGCCACCCCAGCACAGCAGGACAAGGAATTCATTCCCCACCAGGAGAATCCTGGAATGGGCTGGGCTGGAAGGGACCTTAAACCCCACCCAGTGTCACCCCTGCCATGGGAACAACTCCCAGGGTCCCAGGCTGCTCCAAGCCTTGTCCAGCCTCACCTTGGGCATTCCCAGGGATCCAGGGGCAGCCCCAGCAAATGTGGGAATTCCAGCCCAGCCCCTGCCCACCCTCCCAGGGAACAATTCCTGCCCAAGATCTGGTGTAAACCCACCCTCCTTCAGCTTCAGAGCATGTCCCCTTGTCCCAGCTCCCTGTGCAGCCTCCGTGGAGCCCCCCTGGAGGGACCCTTCCAGCCCCTGCCCACGTTCCCATCCCCAGCAGAGCTCCACTGTGCCTGATGCTGACTTGGGGGGTCAAAGCACCATCATTCCAGGAGTTCCCCTTCCTCTTCCCTCAGCTCTGTCTCCTGACCATGCTCTGGCATATCCCTTAACTCTCTTATAACTCTCCTGTCTGTGTCCCCTCCCAGCTCTTTGTTGTCCCCTCAGCCTGGGGGATTCCTCCAGGAGTGAAGGACCCTGGGTTGGGATGGACAACAGGACAGGAGTTGTCTCCAATCTTCTTTCTCTTCTGTGCTCTTTTAACAGGGACCCCGTGGCTGGTCCCAGCAGAGGATTTGAGATGTGAATGGAGGAAAGAAAACCAACCCAGTGGCACTGCTGGCCCTGGGCCAGCCTGGTTTGAGCCCTGGAGCAGCAGCAAGCCTTGGAGGGAGCCCCTGAGGGAGAAGAACTGGGAGGAGCAGCCCAGGCTGGGGCAGCCCCTGGGGAAGCTCACCCTGCAGGTGAGGGCTCCGTGCCCCCAGGGGTGCTGGGGGTCCCCAGGGTGGGACCAGGGAATGCTCTGGCAGTCTGGCTTTCCCCAGAATGCTTCCTCAGTTTATTTTCCCCAGTGTTTGACTGGGGCTGACACTGCAGGGATTGAATCCTTTGGCTTCAGGGCCCCGAGGGATGGAGCTGACACAACATCCCACCACACTTCTTTCCATGCAGAAATGACACTGAGGTGTACAGAGCAAGAGGTCAAAATGAGTTTTTACTATTCTCTATTAGCATTTTAGGGTTTTTTTTTTCTCTTTCTGGCCAGTTTATTTCCACATTGCTAAACCAGCGTTATGGGCAGGAAGTTTTACATCACAACTGTTATAATGGGATGTTTTAATGGGATTTTTAAAACATTAAAAAATGTTTTAAAACATTAACACATTTATAATGTTTATATTAAAACATTATAATCTTTATATTAAAACATTATAATGTTTATATGTTATAAACACATAACATATGTTATAACAGGATATATTATATACCCTTATAATGTGTTATGTGCCAGTTTCACATACACAAAGGATGAGGCAGACAGCAGAAGGTCAGGCAGGAAAGCTCCTATTTTTATTTTCTGACTCCATCTTTTGATACATTTTGATCAGAAAGCAAAAGATTGGCTACACAGGGTGCCACCTTCTTGACCTGGTTAGTGCACATCACCATCAGTCATATTTCTCCTCCCAGAGGAGAAGTATGTAAACAAAGTAGATAAATTCTACATGAAGCTGTGTGAGAATATATTATTATATTATAATATAATGGGATATAATATAATAACAATATATTATTACATCCCATTATAATATTATAATGGGATATAATATAAAGGGATTTTTTTCTGTGCTTTGGGGTCTGTGGTGGGTGTTTTGGGTGTCTCCTGCAGCTGCCCACCCCCAGTTTGGGCAGGGCAGGGGGTGTGGGAGCATCCGTGGAGGGCAGGGAGAGGGAACTCTGCAAACCTGAGACACTTTTGAGAGAACACGGGGTTTTATGGCAAGGGTGGTGGGTAAAAAGGGCCCTTTGCCTTCAGCCACCAGCCTGGGCTGAGGGGATGCCCCAAAGAGAGGGAGAGAGGGAGAGGGAGAGTAGGGGTAAGCCAGGTGAGGTGAGAGCAGAGAGGTCAGAGGTGGGCCAGGTGAGAGAGGTAAAGTAAGAAGGGTAAAGAGAAGGGCAGAGAACCTTGTTACAACACATTATATCTCCTTTTGTGTTGAATATTCTAATTTACAGTGACCAACCCCTGCGAGATACAAAACCTACAGACTTTGCACACAGCCTATGAGAACTGCTATATTACCATATCACTCTGTATTCCAAACTCTAAAGACAGACTTTACACACAGCCTATGAGAACTGCTATATTACCATATCACTCTGTATTCCAAACTCTAAAGACAGACTTTACACACAGCCTATGAGAACTGCTATATTACCATATCACTCTGTATTCCAAACTCTAAAGACAGACTTTACACACAGCCTATGAGAACTGCTATATTACCATATCACTCTGTATTCCAAACTCTAAAGACAGACTTTACACACAGCCTATGAGAACTGCTATATTACCATATCACTCTGTATTCCAAACTCTAAAGACAGACTTTACACACAGCCTATGAGAACTGCTATATTACCATATCACTCTGTATTCCAAACTCTAAAGACAGACTTTACACACAGCCTATGAGAACTGCTATATTACCATATCACTCTGTATTCCAAACTCTAAAGACAGACTTTACACACAGCCTATGAGAACTGCTATATTACCATATCACTCTGTATTCCAAACTCTAAAGACAGACTTTACACACAGCCTATGAGAACTGCTATATTACCATATCACTCTGTATTCCAAACTCTAAAGACAGACTTTACACACAGCCTATGAGAACTGCTATATTACCATATCACTCTGTATTCCAAACTCTAAAGACAGACTTTACACACAGCCTATGAGAACTGCTATATTACCATATCACTCTGTATTCCAAACTCTAAAGACAGACTTTACACACAGCCTATGAGAACTGCTATATTACCATATCACTCTGTATTCCAAACTCTAAAGACAGACTTTACACACAGCCTATGAGAACTGCTATATTACCATATCACTCTGTATTCCAAACTCTAAAGACAGACTTTACACACAGCCTATGAGAACTGCTATATTACCATATCACTCTGTATTCCAAACTCTAAAAACTATCTTCTTATCTATCTTTTCCCTGATACCTTGGCAGGGTGGGGTGGGGCTGCACCCTTGGGTCCCTTAGCGTCCCCTTGTTTGTTACAATCTTCCTGCCTGCCATGATCACATCTCAAAGCTGGCTCTCATTTCTATTTCATTCCTAGGCTTTATATTCTCAGTATCCCTTGCCAGGCAGTCACATTTGTGAGCTTCTCCTGTGCCATCTTTCCCAGCAAAGGGTGTGTTTGTGTCCCCCCAGGAGGCCCTGGCCCTGCACCGCCCCGATTTCATCTCGCGCTCGGGGCAGCGCCTGCGGCACCTGCGGCTGCTGCGCCAGGAGAGGAGGCTGCAGGGGCTGCTCCAGGGGGAAGGGCTGCCCCCAGAGCAGGGGGAAAGGCTGCAGACTCTGCTCCAGGGGGAACAGCAGCTGCCAGCCCGGGGGGAGCAGCAGCTGCAGCCCCCAGGGAAGAGGAAGGACTGCAGGACTGCGAATCACCGAGGTACCGCAGGGGTCTGCCTTGAGTTCTTTGATTTCACGAGCTCCACGTTGGTGCTGTGTTCAGATTTCTGTTTGAATACAAGTTTGGTGTGGGTTCTGTTCAAATCCCAGTGCTGTCTCTCAATTTTGGAAGCCTTTTCCACGGCCTAAGGTCAAAAGCAGTGTTTGCATGGGGGTCAGTGCCTGTCAGCGCAGAAAGGCTGAAATTCTCAGTGCCCATCATCAGGGTGTATTTATTCATTATTTATTTCTCATAAAGGCATTACAATTGCTTAACCCTCTCGTCTGTAAGATCTTACAGAGGTTTTTTTGTAAAAACTTTTGTAAAACTTAGAAAGGACTCACGTTGTTGCAGTAACAAACTCGTTCGTGGTTCCCTTATCTCACAATTTTCCATTCAGGTTTCCTGATGAAAGAAAAGAGAAGAGCAATTCCCAAGAGTGAAATGTTTCAAAGATCTAAAAGGTAAAGTTCAGGGCATTTTATTTCAGGTGGATCAGTGCCCCCGGGTTGGGAAGAGCTTTGAATCCTGTCTGCAGTCAAAGAAGTGGGTGTGCAAATAATTCAGCTTTGTCAGTGAAAGATGCAGGTGTCTGATCAGAGGGAGAAATGTCCTACTTAGAAATTCCAAGGAACAAAATCATTTTGGAAGGGTGATTTCTGTAGCTAAACCTGAGGGTTCTGCTGCAGTGTCAGCAATGCACAGCAAGCTGAGTCCCAAATGGAGAGGGAATGGGCTGGGGGACACTGGAGCATCTGAGTAAATTCCCAAATTAACAAAGTGGGTAATTGGGGCAGGAGTGAGGCAGCATTTCCCCCCAAAGGAAGAGGTTTTCTATAGAAATAATCCCCCCAAGGGAACACAGAGACTTTTCCCCTTGGAAAAACCACCTTAGGATGGGTTTGGTCTTATTTTTGACTGCAGTGATTGATCCCTGCAGTGCCCAGCACAGTCCCATGGATTCTCCCTTTGGAATGGCTGTGCTGCAGAGGGGACAGGGGAAGGGATCAGAAAAATGGGAGTTTTGCTTGTACAAAATACCTGCTGGAATACACAGTGTACAAAACAAACCCCTTGATGACTTTTGATGATTTTAGTGATACCTTTAAATGACTTTAATGATTTTTAGCATTTCAGAGTATTCTCAGGGTGTGTGGGGAAGGTGTCCCTGGCCACAGGGGTGGCACTGGGTGGGCTTTGAGGTCCTTCCAGCCCAAACCATTCCAGGATTCCTCAATTGAAGGAAAATCTGGGGAAGCATCAGCACAGGAGAGGACAAAGCAGGGCAACACTACTGAAATCTTTGGAAATACCTAAAAAGCTTCAGTGAAGTGATTCCTTGTGCTGAGCTCCTGCCAGGCCTGGAGGGACATGTCCTGGGGGTGTCCTGGGCTGGGGACAGGGGACATTGAGCTCCAGTTCCAGGGGCTGGGAGAGGAGTTCCAGGGGCAGGAGAGGAGTTCCAGGGGCAGGAGAGGAGTTCCAGGGGCAGGAGAGGAGTTCCAGGGACTGGGAGAGGAGTGCCAGGGGCTGGGAGAGGAGTGCCAGGGGCTGGGGGAGGAGTGCCAGGGGAAGGAGAGGAGTGCCAGGGGCAGGAGAGGAGTTCCAGGGGCAGGAGAGGAGTTCCAGGGGCAGGAGAGGAGTTCCAGGGGCAGGAGAGGAGTTCCAGGGGCAGGAGAGGAGTTCCAGGGACTGGAAGAGGAGTTCCAGGGGCTGGAAGAGGAGTTCCAGGGGCAGGAGAGGAGTGCCAGGGGAAGGAAAGGCATTCCAGGGGAAGGAGAGGCACTCTAGATGCAGAAATTCCCAGGCTCACCCTGCTGTGGATCCCACCTCGTCCCCGTGGGACAGCAGCAAACTCCACAAACACATTTCCCAGGGATGTTCTCGGCCCACAGCGCTTAGGGCAGGTGGGGATAAAGGAGGATGTGGTTTTGGGTGTCAGGCTGTTTTCTGGCCCTTAGGGATGGTGGGGACAAAGGAGGGTGTGGTTTTGGGTGTTTTTTTGGGTGTCAGGTGGTTTGCTGGCCCTTAGGGATGGTGGGGATAAAGGAGGATGTGGTTTTGGGTGTCAGGCTGTTTTCTGGCCCTTAGGGCAGGTGGGGATAAAGGAGGATGTGGTTTTGGGTGTGTTTTTTGGGTGTCAGGGGGTTTTCTGTCCCTTAGGGCAGGTGGGGACAAAGCAGGGTGTGGTTTTGGGTGTGGTTTTGGGTGTCAGGCGGTTTCCAAGCACCGTTTTTGGCCTCTCCTCTCCCTCAGGATCTACGAGCAGCTCCCCGAGGTGAGGAGGAAGAGGGAGGAGGAGCAGAGGAGGCTGGAGTACAGCTCCTACCGCCTGAGGGCTCAGCTCTACAAAACCGTGAGTGCCCCTCCCTCAGACAGCCCCAGACACCGGGATGGGAGCTCAGGGGTTGGGCTGTGCTCCACCTCAGCAGCCAAACTGGGCAACACCAGCTCCCCCTTCCTCACCTGGAATCCTTCCACTCCGTGGAGACATGGCAAGGCACGTGGTCCTGCTGAAATGACAGAAAAAATGGCTTGTGCCCTTTCCATTCCTGATGAAATTCTACAAAAAAGGGCCTGTGCCCTCTCATTCCTGGTGAAATTACACGAAGAAGGGCCTGTTCCCTTTCATTTCTGGTGAAATGGTACAAAAAAGGGCTTGTGCCCTTTCATTCCTGGTGAAATTATATAAAAAATGGGCTTGTGCCCTTTCATTCCTGGTGAAATTATATAAAAAAAGGGCCTATGCCTTTTAATTTCTGGTGAAATGGTACTAAAAAGGGCTTGTACCCTTTCATTCCTGGTGAAATTATATAAAAAATGGGCTTGTGCCTTTTCATTCCTGGTGAAATGACACAGAAAAGGGTTTGTGCCCTCTCATTCCTGGTGNNNNTCATTCCTGGTGAAATGACACAGAAAAGGGTTTGTGCCCTCTCATTCCTGGTGAAATGACACAGAAAAGGGTTTCTGCAGGGCCTGGGGTGGAGCAGAGGGGTCTTGGGGCACATTTCAGGAAGGACAGGTGTCCCTGAGGCTGCTGGGTTTGCTCTGCCCTGGCTGGGGATGGATCTGGCTCAGGGAATTCCCAGCCCTGCCTGACAAAACCTGGAGTCATCCTGAATTTATCCCCTCAAAAGCTTGGTGGGAATTTACCTGTGAGGGTTTCAGCTCAGTGTGGGCCCTGTCTGGGAATCTGTGGGACAAACCAATATCCCTGAGCATGGACAGGCACTGAAACCAAAACTGGCCCCTCGTTTTTAAACTCTGGATTTTATCTTGCATTTCAGTTTTAGTGTTAAACTCCTTTCCTGGAGTATTCCAGAGCTGCAATAACAGGCTTGGGTATTTGCTGGGAACAGCAGCCATTGGATTTTGAAAGTCAGCACTTGTAATGTATTCTCCAAATCCTCTTCCTGCTCTAATTTGGGGAATTTACCACTAGAACGACTTTAATTTGTTGCTATACTTGGGCAGGGTATTTTCAGGACTTTTTTTTTTTTTTTTCCCTGGTCTGAGAATTCCAGATGCTGGTACAGTAAAGTTTGAGGAATTAATGAGTTCTGGCAGAGTCAGCTGGAAGCAGGGAGGGAATAGGATCAGAACTTTTGTCCATAAATCTGGGGTTGATTGGAAGGGAGGTGATGATTCATGGCAGTAAACAATTCAATGTTTTAGTTTTCCCTGCTGCTGCAGAGAGGCTGCTGAGGGGAGCTGTAAATCAGGGCCTGGTTTGGTGGGAGCAGCAGGTCCTGAGTGAGGCTCATTGTGCCTGAAAAATGAACCACAGACTTTATGGAATGACTCCAGAAATGAGACAGAGCTTTGGGGGAAGGAAGGAGCTGCTGCAGGAGCTCCATGAGGTGTGGGATGGGGCTGTGGGATCCAAGGATCCCTCCAGTGCTGGGGAGGGCAGAGCTGCTCCTGCTGCCCCTGGGTGAGCCCAGCAGGGAGCAGCTCCTCTGGCCTTTATCCAGGGAAAACCTGGGAAAGGGAGGCAGGGTCAGCTCTGAGTGGGGGCCCCTGTGCTCCCAGGGCAGGGCCTGTCCCAAAAATCAGAGAGCCATGGGATCATTCAGGGTGGAAAATCCCTCTGGGCCCATCCAGTCCAGCCATCCCCCAGCACTGCCACCACTGTCCCCTGTCCCCAAGTGCCACATGCACAGGGCTTTAAATCCCTCAGGGATGGAAATTCCAAACCTTCCTGGGCACTTCCAAGGCCTGAGCACCCTTTCCAGGAGGAAATTTTCCCCAAAATCCACCCTCAGCCTCCCCTGGCCCAGCCTGAGGCCGTTCCCTCTTATCCTGTTTTTCCCTGGGGTCAGATCCCAACTCCCACCTGGCTCCAAACTTTCAGGGACTTGTGCAGAGCCACAAGGTCCCCCCTGAGCCTCCTTTTCTCCAGGCTCAGCCCCTTCCCAGCTCCCTCAGGAATTCTCCAGCCCCTTTCCAGCTCCCTCAGGAATTCTCCAGCCCCTTCCCAGCTCCCTCAGGAATTCTCCAGCCCCTTCCCAGCTCCCTCAGGAATTCTCCAGCCCTTTCCAGCTCCCTCAGGAATTCTCCAGCCCTTTCCAGCTCCCTCAGGAATTCTCCAGCCTTTCCCAGCTCCCTCAGGAATTCTCCAGCCCCTTTCCCAGCTCCCTCAGGAATTCTCCAGCCCCTTTCCCAGCTCCCTCAGGAATTCTCCAGCCCCTTTCCCAGTTCCCTCAGGAATTCTCCAGCCCTTTCCAGCTCCCTCAGGAATTCTCCAGCCCTTTTCCCAGCTCCCTCAGGAATTCTCCAGCCCCTTTCCCATCTCCCTCAGGAATTCTCCAGCCCTTTCCCAGCTCCCTCAGGAATTCTCCAGCCCCTTCCCCAAGGCTTTGAGGGCTCTCAGGGTGTGATTAGAATTTGGGAAAGGAAGCAGTGAATGAATTAATCCCATCCCAGCCCTGGCAGGGACAGCTCCCACTGGCCCAGGCTGCTCCAAGCCTGGCCTGGGACAACCTCGGGGTCCAGGCTGAGGGATGAGATGCAGCTGAGTTTATGTGACTCAAAATAAGACCCCAAATTAGTGAATATATATGAACAAAATTTGCTTTCCTTGTGTTGTAAAGCAGAGTGCAAATATCCCCGAGGGCTCTGAGGAGTGAAGGGCTGTCAGGGCTGGTTTCAGGGCGTTTCTCTGACAGTTTGGGGCAGCTCACTGAGGTGAAAAGAGAATAATAACAAGTTTTGTTGGCAGTGGGTGAGGATGATCCTGAGAAGGAAACAACGTAGGCCCACCTAGAACTGGAACCAGAAAAATCCCTGAGCTGAATTCACATTCCTGACCTGTGAAATTGTTCAAACTTCTCTTTATTAAGACAGCAAAGTTATTTTTATCACAGGGTGCACGTGGATCTGGGCTGATGTTCTGTCCCAGCAGCCCTTTGCTTTTGTACTTTTAATTTCAAATAGAGCATAAAATCCTCCCAGTCAGACCAGGGGACAGGGTGTGCCCTGGAATTTGGCACACTCTGGAGTGGGAGCAGATTCTGATCTGGTGGCAGCAGCAATCAGAACTTCCAGCCCCAGTGAAGTGGAAATGGATTTTCTGGGTTTATCAGCCCCAGATTGGTTCCATTACTGAGGCTTTTCCATTAGGTGGAGTTTGTGATTTCAGGAAATAGGGAGGAAGCTCCTGAAAGGGAGCAGAAGTCATGGACAACTTCCCTCTGCCCCCTGAGGAAGGAGCCCAGCCCTGAGGAATCTCTGTTTTCTGTGGGATGGGACAGGGGACAAACCCAGGCAGGGACCACAAGGTGTCACTGCCCCAAAGGGAAAAAGCAGCAGGATGGAAAGGGAGCTGGGAGGCTGCACCAGGAGCTTCTGTGGGGGAATGTTCTGGAATCTCTCCCTGTGGGGGCTGGAAGGGACCTGAAACCCTCCTGGATCCAGCCAGGGGTCACAGACCAGGGGCTCTGTGCTGGCTCTGCTCTGCTCTGGTTTTTAACAGCCACCTCCAGGTGCTGCCAGCTCACTTTGGGAGGAGTTTGCAAATGATTTTTGCTGTGTTTGGGGTCAGGACTGTGCAGATTTCCCTCTGCTCCCCTCAGCCCTGGCTCATCCCTCCCTCGGGGAGTCCTGGATCATTGCACTGTTTGTGGTGGGAAACACTTTGTACCTTCCCCTCTCCCTGTGGCTCTTCCCTGGAGCTCTGCTGCCTTTCCTGGGTCCTTTTTCTTTCCTGGGTCCTTTTTTCTTTCCTGGGTCCTTTTTCTTTCCTGGGTCCT
>JANPWX010019791.1:0-17333 GCA_024734555.1 Trochalopteron elliotii
CCTTCCCCGCAACCCCCTCCCCTCCGGGCACGCCGCTCGATTGAGCGCAGAGCTTTGCTGGCCTGTCAGTCACGGCCAGAGCTGGCTCCTATTGGCCAATGAGTCCCAGTGCTCCGCCCCCTGCCCCGCAGCCCCCTCCCCACGCGCCTGCCCTACTGCGGTAGAGCCCCGCCCCCCGGCTGTCAGTCTCAGGCGCTGGCAGCTCCTATTGGTCCCTGAAGCCACGCCCCCAGCTCCTCCCTTCCCGGCTCTCTCTTCATTGAGTCGCGATTCCCGCCCTTCCCTGCTGTCATTCACAGCCTCCCACAGGCCCCATTGGTCCGTGAGGCCCAAAGCCCCACCCCCAGCTGCCACTCACCATTACAACAGCCCCCATTGGCCAGTGAGGCTCACAGCTCCACCCCTTCCAGCCAATGATACATGACATCATGGCCAGTCACCATGATGTCATTGATGACATCATGGCTAGTCAGTAGCACTGGGGCCACCCTTTGGATGGGCAACCTCCAGGTGCTTCCTGGGCCCACCCAGACCCCTCAGCAGGGCCTGGAGGGCAGAACTCACACTCCTCCCCCCACCCCCCCCAATACAGGATGACCTGCTTGAGGGGAATCCTTGTGTCAGGGATGTGTCAGCCTCTAAGGAGTACCCTGGGACCATGCAGGGTCTCTAGGGATCTTAAGGGAACCTCTTAACAACAGGGACCTCCCAGAATCTGCTTGGAACCTTCAGGCAGCTCCTGAGCTCCCATGTGGATCTCTTGGCATCTGGTGGGGCCTTCCAAGTGCCCTCAGAGGAAGATGGAGCCGCGGGTGCCCGGCAGAATCGGCACCCTGGGACCCTCCAGGAGGAGGCTCCTGCCCACAGAGGCATCACCCATGGGACAGGCAAGCACACGTCCAAGGGGACAAACACGTCCCCAGGGGGAGCTCTGGGGGGTAACCTTGTGTGTCTGGGGGGCTGTGATCTGTCCAGGACGTTGTGGGACCAACCCAACGCCCCTCAGTGCTCAGGGGCTTCTTTTGGGGTGGGGCATCCCACAGGCTGGGCAAGAAAGCCCAAAGGGGACAAAGCAGCAACAGGACCCACTAGGCTTTACCCCCCAGCAGCTGCACCCAGGGCCCCTCTAATCCCAGGACAGAAGGACAATGAAATGTCCCCCCACTCCAAATACTGCTCCTAGGCCATGGCATCCCCATCAGACCCCCACGTCCCCTCCCCACTCACGGTGACACCCCCATGGCCTGACCCCCCTGCCCCGCTGCCCCCCCCAGCACAGACATAGTCAGGCTCTCCACACAACCTCTTTATCTGGGGTGATTCAGGGGGGTTCAACAGGGCCCCGGGATCCCGGGGAGGTGATGATGGAGGGTCCCAAAGCCCCCCTCAGTGGGGCAGCTCATGAGGGATCAGTTTGTAGTGGGCACCGCAGGAGGGGCAGCGCTGGGCCTCGCCCTTGTGCAGCCAGAACCAAACCACGTAGCTGTTGTCCTCCTCACCTGGGGGGACAGGGACAGCGTGGGACAGGGAGGGACAGGCATGGGGGACAGGAACAGGGGACACAGACAGCGTGGGACAGAGCACAAGGACAGAAGGGCACAGATGGGGGGATGGACACACGGACAGGACAGACACAGACGTGGGGATGGACATACGGACAGGACAGACACACGGACGGACATAAGGACACAGGGGCAGGACAGACACACAGACAGGGATGCGAGGCACTCACAGACGCAGCCCACGATGCGCTTGTTGGTGATGGAGGGGACGAGGTTTGGGTCCTCCTTGGTGCCCGCGTAACGCTTGGGCCGGAACATGCTGTAGGGATCCTGTGGGCAAGGGGTGAGCAGGGACACCCCCAGACTGTGAGCGCACCAAACCCCCACCTGCCCCTCCATCCCTCAGACCCACGACCGCCCCTAAGGGCAGCCTGTCCCCGAGAACCTCAAACTGACCACCCCACCCTGGCGGCCCCCAGTTCCACCCCCGAGACTCCCTGTGCCTGACACTCCCCCAGCTCTGAGACCCCCCAAATCCTCCCAAGAACTCCCCAATCCCAGACCCTGCAACCCTCCAAGGACACCAAAATTCTGAACACCTCCTCCAGATAACCCCGCCATCACCAGAGCACTCCCCAAACCCTCTGGGATCCCCAGATCTTCTCACCCCTTACCCCTCAGACCCTCCCGAGGTTCCCCAACCCTCGGCACTCACCAGACCCTTGTTCATGGCCTCCATCACCTTCCGCTCCATCCCGGTCGCCTGTTCCTCATCGCTGGCCAGGTTCCCTGCGGGGCGCCGTCACACCGGGGGTGCAGACACACCGCCCCGCTCCCCCCCCGGTCCCGCTCGTTCCTCCCCCGCTCCCCCCCCGTTTCCCCGCTTCCCCAGTCCTCGCTCACCAGGCACGCCGAGGTGGCGGGCGGGTACGGCGCGAGCAGAAGACGCGGGCAGGAGCCGCAGGGCCGCGCTCACCCGCAGTAACCTTGAGGCCATGGCGGCGAGACTGGCAGCACTTCCGGCAGCACGGGCGGAAGCGGAAGTGACGTTCGGCGGGGCGGAGGGGCCAAGTATGGACCCGGGCGCCACTGGCCGGAGCTCCGCCCTTGGCCACGCCCACAGCAGCAGAGCCCCGCCCCCACTGCGGGCCCGGGGGTCACGGTGGGCGGGGCTGAGACTTTGGATGGAAGATGGGACCCCCGTGTGAACAGGGACACCCTGACGGGATAGGGACAGGCCTGCGGGGAGGGATGGGGACAATGTCCCCCGGGCCCTGGGTATGGGACACCCCTGGGGGACAGGGACACTCTGGGGGGAATAGGGGAACCCTGGGGACAGTGGGGCACTGCTGGGGGAACAGGGACAACATCCCAGGGGCGATGGTAACAGCGCAGCCCCCGGGCCAACAGGGACAACCCCCAGGGGGACAGGGACAACGTCCCCAGGGACCGTGGAGATGAGACACCTTGGGATTAGGGGGGAGCCGGGGATACCCTGGAGGTGACAGGGACACCCCGTGGGGGACAGGGATGATGTCCCTGGGATCATGAGGATGGGACACCCCTGGAAGAATGGGGACGATGAAACCTCCTGAGGGATGGAGACAGATGCCTCTGGGCCCTTGGGAACACGACACCCCGAGGATACAGGGATGGTGTGCTGTGGGCCATGGCGTGGGGACACCCCCGGGGTGACAGGGCCGCTGTCCCTGCAGACTCTGGACAAGGCCAGCCCAGGACACTGCCCAGTGACATCCCTGCGGCAACGGGTACAGATGGCCATGCGGGGAGATGACACTTAGCGGCACAGTGACAGCCCCAGGGAGACGGGGACAGTCCTCGGAGAACAGGGCCAATGTCCCCAGGACTATGGGACACCCGCAGAGGGGTGGGGACAGCTCTGGGGGAACAGGGACAGCCCCCCCGCCTTCTCTGCCTCAGTTTCCCCTCCCCTTGCTGCTTACTCATCCCTATCGATCCCATCGATCCCACCGGAGGCGGGGGGGCAAAACAACCTTTTTTTCACCCAATTTTGAGGCCCACTCTGGTTTGGCGCCCCCGGCTGCGAACCCAGCGCCCACGGGTGCTGCAGGCAGCGGGAGTAGCACCCCTGCCCACCCAACCCCCAACTTTCTTTGGGAAACTGAAAATAAAACATGGGAAAGCAGCGCCGGGGGGGGGCGGGGGGGCGAGGGGGTGGGCGCGTGCCAAGGGAGGAGGAGGAGGAGGAGGAGGGCAGGACAGCCGGACACGGGCAGCGGGCGCAGCACGCGCCCCGCGCTCCCACAGCACCCAGCGCCGCACCCCCGCAGGCTTTGGGGGAGGGGACCCCCCAATCCCCCCCTAGGGGCCATGGGCATCCAAGGCATGGAGCTGTGTGCCGTGGCCGTTGTCATCCTCCTCTTCATCGCTGTCCTCAAGCAGTTCGGCATCCTGGAGCCCATCTCTGTAGAAGGTACCCCTACCTTAACCTTAATTAATCCTAATTATTTAATTAAATTAATTCTCACCCACCCATCCCGGGGTGTCCCTGTCCCTCCTCCCAGAACTAAATGACCTGTTGGCCTCTAATTGGTCCCTGTGGAGTTGAACCGGCTGGTTTTGGGGTTCCCTGTCAGGAGGGTTTGGGGTGAAGGCTGAGGATTTGAGACTGCGGGGGGGGAAGCGGGCAGGGCCCCCAACCCCCCCCAGCAGTGTCATGGCCAAGCCACACTCCAACCTCCCCCGAGGGGCTGTGCTGCTGCCAGTGGCCCCCAAACACCTGGGAGGGTGGGGACCCTCACCCCAGAGACCTCCCTCTCCTCCCAGGGCTCCTGTGCCCTGTTAAATCCCAGGAGCAGATAACGGGGAACCTCAGTAATCCCAAAACCTTCCCAACGTGGGCCGAGAGTGCTCGGAACTGGTGCTGACCCCCAATAAGCCCCCCGAGGTGGGGTGCTGGGGGGCCTCGACTCCACGGTGACCCCCAAAACCTCCTGAGGTGGGACACAGGGAGACCCAAGTCCTGCACCAGCCCTTGAACCTCCCCTCAGAGGTCCCCCACTCCCCCCCAAAACGCCCTGTCCCAAGTCCCCTGAGGCCCCTCACAGCAGGAACTGGGGGTTAGCCCCCCTCTGACAATGCCTGGGAATTTTACAGGCTCCCAACCCCATTCCAAAATTGCTGACACCCTCCTGTGCTGAGTGGCTCCACAGGGGCTTCCCAGGCTGAAATTATTAATGAACCATAATTTATTAATTACCTTCTGCTGGGCCGGGCTGGAGCAGCAGCAGCTAAGAGGCGGCTCGGGAATATTCTGCGCCTTGGGAATGTGAGAAGCCCCTCAGGATGCAACACCCACGGTGTTCCAGGGTCCCAAAGGAGATTCGGGGTCCACTGAGGCGCTGGGCAGTAGTTTTAGGGGGGTGGGGGTGGGTTTAGGAGTGGAGGGGGTGTTTCTAAGGGGGATTTTTGGCTGGGGGTCTCTCCTGGCAGACAGCAGTGATGCCGACGTGGAGCTCCCGACAATCCGGCACCAACCCGAGGGGCTGGAGCAGCTGCTGGCTCGGACCAAGTTCACCAAGACAGAGCTTCAATCCCTCTACCGTGGCTTCAAGAACGTGAGTATGGGGGTCTGTTGCCCCGACCCCCCAAATCCACAGGTCCCCACTTTCCTTGGGGTCACTGGCGCCGCTCCCCTTCCCAGGAATGTCCCAGTGGCCTCGTGGATGAGGAAACCTTCACACTCATCTACTCGCGGTTCTTCCCTCAAGGCGGTGAGTCGGGAGTGCCCAAACCCAGCAGGAGGGTCTGGGGGGGTCCCATCCAGGAAAACTCCTGATCCCAGTCCTGAGGGAGTCACTATCCCCATTTTCCTGCAGACGCCAGCTCCTATGCCCACTTCTTGTTCGATGCCTTCGACGCCGACCGCAACGGGGCTCTCTGCTTCCAGGTGGGAATTCCTGGTGGGAACGGCTGTGCCAGCACCGTGATTCATCACATCTTCCCCCTCCTCCTCCTCCTCCTCTTCCTCTTCCCCCTCCCAAGCTGTGGCCAAACTCTCCCTCGCGGGTGCCGGGCGCACAGCAGTGGGGGGTAAAAATAACAGGATCAATAGGGAATGAAATCCCTCGGGCGCCCGGGGATCGATGTGGCAGCGGGAGGGAGGGGCAGGGGTGAGGGTCCCTCCCCGCTCACGGCCACGAGCCTTCCGGCAGGATTTCGCGGTGGGACTCTCAGTGCTGCTGCGGGGGACGGAGCAGCAGAAGCTGAAGTGGACGTTTGACCTCTACGACGTGAATAAGGACGGCTGCGTCACCAAGGAGGTGACAGTGGGGAACACTGGGGGGCTGGTGGGGTGGGGACACCCAGATGGGGTCCTGCCAGCACCCTGTGTCCCCTAGGACATGCTGGAGATCATGAAATCCATCTATGCCATGATGGGCCACTGCACCGAGCCCACCCTGGGGGCCAGCGCGCCGGCCCAGCACGTGGAGCTGTTCTTCCAGGTGAGACTGTCCCCACTGTCACCTCCTGGGGCCACTCTGCGGCCAGGGCTGGCCCCACTGAGCCCTGACCACTCCCTTGCAGAAGATGGACAGGAACAGGGACGGCGTGGTGACCTTCGAGGAGTTCCTGGCCACGTGCCAGGAGGTGAGGGGCTGTGGCAGACACCATCCTCCTCCACCTCCTTGTTCTGTCCCAAAATGACGTGCTGGGGACATCAGGAGAGAGAAGGACACAGGGGTCACCCCGGGAGGGATGGGAGTGGGATGGGAGGAGAGGCACAGGGGTCAGGGCTGGGAGAGGGATGCAGGGCAGACAGCAGGACTGTGATGGGAAGTGTGGGATGCAGGGAACAGGAGGTGGGGACAGGATGAGGGGAAGACAAGGGAGATGGCGAAAGGGTGAGAAAGGAGCTGGGAGGTGGGGACACGGGGTCTCTGCTCTCTCCTTCCCAGGACAAGGACATCATGAGCTCCATGCAGATCTTCCACAACGTGCTCTAGACCCTGTCCCGCCTTGGAGATTTTCTACTATTTCAGACAAACAAGAAGTTCAAAGTCAGGAGAAATCCAGCATGTGGCTCCCGGAGATGGGATAGGACAAGGATGACGTGTCCACCAGAGCCCCCTGGGCTCGGTGCTGCCACCTGCCAGACAGACCCATTTTGGGGGGCTGAGCCTCCCCTCGATACCGACTCCCCCACTTGGCGGTGCAGGGACCTGACACAGCACAAACCTGACTCCAGAGCTCCCTGGGGTGGGGGCCCCCAGGACATGGGGACTGCCTGGGGTGTAAGGACCCTCCGAAATGGGACCCTCCCAGGGCAGGGACCCTCCGGGATGTGGGGGCCCTCTGGGTGGAGGTCTCCATATCACAACCATGAAATGGAGCCCTCAAACACCAACCAAAAGCACACAGTCCCTCCTCCTCCTAACACTCAGGGGACCCACCATGAAACACCCTCTCCCAAGAGCGTGGAGAGGGGCGGATTTTATAAATAAACGAAATAGTGACAATTTAGGGGTGAAGTGGAGTCAAAAGGAACGTGAGAGACGCGCAATGTGCCGGTCCCTGTCCTGCTCTCTGTCCTTGCCTGTGTCCCAGTCCCCCCTCCCAGTTCCTGTTCCGTTCCCAGTCCTTTTCCCCGTACCTCTCCCAGTCCCTGTCCTTGTCCAGCTAGCAGTTCCAATTCCCGTGCCTCTCCTATTCCCATTCCCATTCCCACCTCTCAGTCCCATTCCCAGTACGGTTCCCAGTCCTTCTTACATTTCCATTCCCATTCCCATCTCTCAGTCCCATTCCCAGTACAGTTCCCAGTCCTGCTCCCATTCCTGCTCCCATTCCCATTCCCATCTCTCAGTCCCGTTCCCAGTCCGGTTCCCATTCCCATGGCTACGCCCCTCAGCCCTCTCCTCTCATTGGCTCTCGTTGGATGGTTGGCCCCACCCTCTGCGCGCTCCCATTGGACGACCTGAAGGGGGCGGGGTCTCGGCGCGGCGACCTTCAGGCAGGCGGAGTGACACGTGACGTGGGTGGTGCCGGGGCCCGCAGCGCCCCCTAGTGGAGGGGAGGAACAGCCGAGTGTGAGACCCCCGGGACCCCGGGATGGTGGGGGGGGGTTCCTGAGGATGGGGGAATCCCCTGGGTCGGGGCTGGGGGGGATATTCCTTGGATCGTGGGCATTTCCAGGATCGGGGCTGTGTGGGATAAATGTGGGGATCCCTGGGATCGGAGCTGTGCGGAACTCGGGGTGAGGGGAATGTGAGGTCGGTGGAGAATCCCACGGAGCTGGGGGATTCCTTGGGACTGAATGGGCGAAAAATGGGGGGGATCTCCCGGGTGTGGGTTTGTGCAGGATATGGGGAATCCCTATGATTGGGCTGAGCGGAATCGGGGTGGGGGGGAATGTCCTCAGGGATCGCAGCGGTGCGGGTTCAGGACGGCATCCCCTGAGACTGGGGGGATTCTGGGATCGCCACCCTGTGGGGTTGGGGGAGCGACCCTCGAGCACTGGGGTTGGGATCCGCCGCGGTCGGGGCTAGGAGGGATCGGGTGGAGGGATCCCCCCGGGTGCCGGGATTCATCCCGAGCCGAGGCGGATCTGCTGTCCCGCGCGCCTCCGGCGGGATCCCGAGCTCCGCTGCCGCAGGGGATGCGCACGGCGCTGCGGCTGGTGCGGTTCCGGGGGGCCGCGGGCGGGGGGCCCCGGCTCGGGCTGGAGGAGACGCCTGGGGGGGACCTGGTGGATCTGAACGCGGCGGAGCCGGAGCTGCCCCGATCGATGCGGGAATTCCTGGAGATCGGCCCCCGCGGGCTGGCGCTCGCCCAGAGGTGGGTGAGGCCAAGGATGGGTCCCAAAGGTGGGTGATCCCCAAGGGTGGGTATTGCAAAAGCCGGCTTCCCCCCAGCGGTGGGTCCTCCACAAGGAGAGGGAACCCCGAAAGAGGGTACCCTGATGGATCCCCACAGGAGTGTCCACCCAAATCTGCATGCTGCTTTGGATGACCCCTAAGTGGGTTATGGTTACCCCCAACAGCTGACCCCCCCAAAAAGGTGGGCGCTCCAAATCATGGGTAACCCCCAAAGTTGCATTACCTCCAAGAGTGGTTGACCCCAACAAGTGGGTCCCCTCAACTGTGAACATCCCCAAAAGGAAAGTCTCTAAAATATAGCTGATGCTTCTGAATGACCCTCCAAAAGTGTGTCTCCTGAGAAATGGGTGCCTCAAAATGTGGTGATCCCAAGGGTGGACCTGTCTCCACAGAGCACTGGAGTCAGGGCAACACCGGGTGCTCCGGGACACTGCACAGCTGCTGGCACCCGTGGGGGACCCCGAGAAGGTGATCTGTGTGGGACTCAACTACCATGACCACTGTCAGGAGCAGGGAGTGAAGGTCCCCAAGGAGCCCCTCATCTTCAGCAAGTTCCCCAGCAGCATCACCGGGCCCTTTGATGACATTGTGCACCCCCAGGACACCAGCGTGGGTACCCCGGTATCCACCTCCACAGCTCCCCAAGGGGAATGGCCCTCCCAGCTCCCCTTTTGTCCCCACAGGAGCTGGACTGGGAGGTGGAGCTGGCTGCCGTCATTGGGAAGAGGGGGCGACACATTGAGGTACCCCCTGCCCTGGCCCCTGCCTCACTTTGGGGGGTCTGTGGGAGTGTCCCCCTGTAAGCAGGTTCCTGCTGTTCCCAGGAGGCGGTGGCACTGGAGCACGTGCTGGGCTTCACGGTGGCCAATGACGTGAGCGCCCGGGACTGGCAGATGCGGCGAAACGGGCGGCAGTGGCTGCTGGGGAAAACCTTTGACACCTTCTGTCCCCTGGGGCCAGCCATTGTCACCAGGGGGGCAGTGGCAGGTGGGACAGGGATGGAATGGGCACAGAATAGGAATGGGACAAGAACAGGACAGCAATGGGATGGGGCATGATAGATGAGATAGGATGAGAACATGACGGAGAAGACAGGGCTGGGATGGCGACTCTTTCTCAGCTGCCACTAGTGCCATCACAGCCCCATGTTCCCCATTACCCCATGTTTTTCCCCAAGGTGGGGTCACGGTGACACTGTACCCATGTGCCCCCACATCACCTCCCACAGATGTCCACAACCTGTGGATCCGCTGCAGTGTCAATGGGCACCGGATGCAGGACAGCAACACCCGCCACCTCATCTTTGGGGTGCCCACCCTTGTTGCCTGGGTGTCCCGGTAGGAAAGGGGTGGGGGGCTGGGGACCTCCAAAGCCCATGGGGCCATGGCTAACACTTCATGTGCCCCCAGGTTCGTGACACTGGTCCCTGGGGACATCCTGCTGACAGGGACCCCTGCAGGAGTGGGTGTCTTTCGGAAACCACCCATATTCCTTAAGGTGAGGGGAAATGGGGGCTCAGGTGGGGCTGGGGTGTGAGTGGGGACACAGTGGACCCCACTGGGGACAGATGCCACCATGTCCCCCCTTGCAGCGCGGTGATGAGGTGCAGTGTGAGATTGAGGAGCTGGGCACCATTTGCAACCGGGTGGTCTGATGGTGGAGAGACGCCCCAGATCCCACCTCCCCCCAACAGAGATCAATAAATCCATGAGCCATTGGGTCATTGTGCCCTGTTTATTGGGTCTGGGGGGCTACAGCTGGGTGAACTGGTGGATAAAGGCTCCCAGCTTCGCCCGGTTGGAGGCAGACTGGAAAGGTTGGGAGAGCTGCAGAAGGAGTCCAGTGGGGGTCTGCAGCTCCTCCAGCACCTGGGGGGAGCAGGGAGGTCAGGAGGGGAGAGAGGGAGCAGCAAAATGTTGGGAGGGTGGGGGAGCTGTTCTTACCCCCATGTCCTTGAAATTCTGCAGGGAGCTCAGGGCCAGGCTCCTGTCGGGATACCCTGTGGGGAGAGAGAACCTGAGGGAACCCCCAAATGCCACCTCTCAAGAACCCTTAGCCTGTCTTGGGGGTCACTGACCCCTCAAAGCAAGACCCTCCCCCCCCACCTTGACTCACCATCCTCATCCTCGGCCAGGAATTCCAGCAGTTCCTCCACATAGTCTGCCTCTGCAATGGGGAGGGGCATCAGATCCCACCTCCTGGGGGTGCAGCCATGCCTTGGTGGCCACAGGGAGTACAAAGCGGGGACTACTTTGGGGAGAGTCCTACCAGCCTGGGGCCAGGGGGGTCGCTCCAGGAATTGTACAGCCCGGCCGTAGGTGTGCAGGATGGGGCTCAGGAGGCGGCAGAGGAAGAGAAGGAATCCAGGGAAGCCCTGGGGCTCGCTGAGCTGTGGTGGATACACAGCCAGATTTGGGGGAGACCATCCTCCCTTGCAGCCCTGGGGGCAGTGGGGAACCCCCCAGTACCTTGTAGCATTGCTTGGGGACCCCAGGCTCGCTGTCACTGTCGCTGTCATCAGTGAAGGACCCCAAGGAACATCCCCGCAAGAAGTGCCGGGGGGCCGTGTCACAACCCCCGCACTCACTCTCTGGCTATGGGGACAACAGGGTGTCACCTCACCTCAAAGCCACCCTGTCCCTGTGCCCCAGGAGACGTCTTGGGGTGTCACCCACCTCCTCCTCCAGCAGCCCCCCAAGGATGAGCTTGTCCAGGATGTCCAGGCTGTGGCAGTCTCTAGGCTGGCAGGGCTGGGGACACAGGAAAAAGGGTGACAGGCCATCTGTCTCCCCACCTCGAACCCCAGAATTGTTGGGGATGACAGGCCACCCCATGTCCCCACCTGGAGTCCCAGCAGGGTCGGGGGCAGCAGCTGCAGCAGCTCCAGGATCTTGCGGAGCAGCTCGTCCCGGCTCAGCACGATCCTGGTGAGGCTGGAGGGTGGTCCCAGGATTGGCAGCACCTCCAGCAGCAGGGCACGGATGGCACAGGCTGATGGGACAGGGGTGTCACCAGTCCTAGAGTCACCAAATACCCCAGCATCCCCAGTCCCTAGCATCCCCAGCTTCCCCAGTGCCCCTGACCTCTGCCATCCCCAATTCCCCCCATCCCCGTTCCCCAGTGTGAATAATCCCCTGCATCCCCAACTTCCCCAGTGCCACTTAACCTGGTGACACTGAATCTCCCAATATCACCAATCTCCCTGGCATCACCGATTCCTGGTGTCCCAAATCCCAATGTCACTGACACCCACAATATAAACAATACCCCTGGTATTGTCCGAACTGCAGCCATCACCCAATTCCCGGTGTCACCAATTCTTCCAGTGCCTCTAAGCCCTGGTGTCACTGATTCCCACGGTACCCCTGCTTCTTGGTGCCACCAGTGTCACCCTGTCCCCACTCCCTGGTGCCCCCACTCACCGCCCACGGCCTCTCCGGCCAGGTGGTGCCGGACACCCCCTGCCAGCCGCCCCAGCCATGCCCGGGCCAAGGCCTCAGGGGGCCCCACAGCAGCCCTGGGGGGCCCCAGCAGGTGCAGGGACAGGGGTGGCTGCAGCTGCCGCAGGCTGTGCCCCACCAGCGCCCGCAGCTGCCCCGAAAAGCCCACGGCCCGGCCCCGCAGCAGGAGCTGCTCCAGCAGCGCTGAGAAATCCCACATCAGCTGGGGCAGCAGCACGACCTGGGGGAACACAGGGGGATTCTGCTGGGAGTGCTGCTCTGAGGGAAAGAGGGGGTGATTCCCACGGGGAATGCTGCTCTGAGGAGTGACTCCCATTAGGACTACTACTCCCTGTTAAAGGAGAGTGATTCCCACTGGGCATTGCTGCCTTATGTGGAGGGGGGAGTCCTGCTGGGAATGCTGTTCTGAGGAAAGGGAAAGATGGAAAACAGCCCACCTCCTGGTGCCTGTGGAGCAGCAGCGCCGCAGTGATTCCCACAGCCGTGATGGCAGAGCAGGCACTAGAATCTGCAGTGGGAGAGAGGGATTTGTTATCTGGGGAGGATTAACCTCCACACCATTCCTGGGCAGGGAATGCCATCCCAAGGGATGCAGGGAACTCCCCAGCCCCCTCACCACTCAGTGCATGCAGCCCCAGCGCCGTCACCAAAATCTCCTCTTCAGTCCCCAAACTGGGACTCAAAGTGCCCACATTCCCAACATCCAGCGGGCTGGGAAGTCAGGATGAGAAGGGTGAGAACAGAAGCCAGGAGCAGAGATCCAAGGGGAAACACTGCCCGGGACTCAGCTCCTCACCGCCTGCCCAGAATGGCGGGAAGCAGCAACTGCTCTGGACGATTCCCTGTGAGGACTGGCCTGACGAGGTTGTTGTCCACAAATTCCTGGGAATGAGGATGAAGGAGCCTATAGGTGCTCACAGCCTTCAGCACCATGAGCTCATTTGATCCCCGGATCCCCAGGGCTGAGAGCACAGATTTCCCCAGGATGGATTCACTCAATCTCCCCAGACACCTCAAACCCCACCAACATCCCAGGAACAGTCTCCTAGTGCCAGGATGGATCCAGGGGGATTTGCAGCTGCCGTACCTGCAAGGAGAAGGGCTGAGAGAAATCCACCTGGGCACATCCACGGTGCCAGCACAGGGCCTGGAAGGCTGCCCAGAGACACGTGCTGATCCCGAGGGGCTGAGGGGGCTGACAAGACATGGCATTGAGGGATTAATGGCAGATTTGGGGGGGATGCCACTCCCCAGGGATGCTCCCAGAGATCTGGGGTGATGCTTCTCCCTAGGGATCTTTCCAGAGATTCAGGGGAACAGTGCTTCCTAGAGGTTTTGGGGAACACTGATCCCCAGGGACAGTGCCAGTGATTTGGGGGAGCAGCGGTAATCCCCTGACCCTCTCTCACCGCTCCACCCTGCTCCACTCTGCCAGGAGCCACATCATAGGCGATGCTCACTGGGACGACAAGGACGTCGGGCACAGCTCCGTCCTGCAGCGCCCGAAGCACACGGAGCAGCCAGCACCGGCCAGGGTCTGCCAGCCGCAGGGAAGCCAGGGGCTCCTCCAGGAAGAGGATGAGGGGCTGGTGGCTCTGCAGCACCTCCTGGATGTACTGGGGAAAGACTGGGAGTACTGGGAGCTGGCAGCACCTCCCCAAGCACTCCAGAGAGATTTTTCAGCCCAAACTGCACCTACCGCATCCAGCACAGCCCCTGGGAGCCCCTCATCCCGGTCACTCAATGTCTGTGCCATTCCTGAAGGCAGGAAAATCCCTCCCAGGCGTTGGAGCAGGGATCTGGAAAGGGAAGGACATCGTGGGCAACTACTGCATCCCCCTGGATCCTCTGGGAACATCCCACAGCGCTGCCTTACCGGAGGCAAGGGCTGGGCCGGGCGCCCACTGTCACCCTGGGCAGCCCAATCCCCTGGGAGAGGAGGACAAAGGACAGGAGCGGTCCATCCACCTGGGACTGGTGGCTGCACAGGAACACCAGCGGCACCTCGGGCTGCAAGCAAGGGATCCTGGGCTGAATTCTCACCATTCCAGGGCGTGAGAGTGCCCGGCCAGGCTCTGGCTGAGCTCCATACCGTCCTGGCAGCTCGCAGCACCATCTCCAGCTGCCCCCAGTGCAGCTGCACGCTCAGGAATAGACGGGTCAGGAACTTGGGGAGCAGCCAGTGGCACAGCCTGTGGGAAAACTGTGAATGAGAAACTCTGCCATGGACGGGGCTTCCTTAAACCCCCAAAACTCTCCCTGCCTCAGTTTCACCAGCCCACACCTGCTCAAAATTCTCACTTTTATCACATGGGAAAGGTTGCATGTGATGAGACATCCTCCTTTCCACTGGCAACCAGAGTGCCATCGGGAATCCTGCATTCCCTCCATCTTTCTGTCCTGCCTTGGGATCCCCAAATGCTCTTATTCCATGGGGAATTTCTTATTCCCAGGGGAATACCTTCCCTTTAATGGCTCAAAAGTACTCTTTATTCCCACTGGATCAGACAAGCAATGCAGCCCTGGATTCCCAGTTGTCAGTGCTGGGATGGGAAACGGAAAAGGAAAGGGAAAGTTTTCTCTGCTTCCTTCCTTCCTGCAAGGTTTGGATTTTGCCTCCCCAGCTCCTCAAAAGGAATTGGGGGAATGCCCCAGGAGCTACAGAGGACCCCAGGGGGAGCCAGGCAAAGGATCTGTGTGCAACCCCCTGAGGATCCCAAAATATCCCCCAAAGTATGCCAGCACATCTCCCAAAGGATCCCAGGACCCAAAGGATCCACATGCATCCCCCCAAAATCCCAGAATATCACCTAAAGCATCTGTATCCATCCCTCAGAGAATCCCAGAACATTTCCCCAGAAGATCAGCACCTCAGCAGCAGAGGGGAGAGCGGGGCCTGGATTTCCCCCAGGATCCGGCAGATCTCCTCCTTCCAGCACCACTGGGATCCCTCATCCCCTCCGGATCTAGGGCCCTGGCCAGAGGCAGCATCCTGCACCCTGGGGAGAGGATGGTAGGGAGGAGCATCCCAGCATCCACATGTTGGGGTCCAGAGAGCCTCGGTGGATTCCAGGATCACACCGACCTGGGATCCAGGGACCAAACAGGATCCCCAGGACTGGGGGCTGGTCCCTCTGGGGTGAGGGTGATCCTAGGATGGCCCCAGCATCTCCCACCCACCTCCTGCTGCTGCAAATCCGCACCAGGAGCTCCCTGGGGTTCTCTGCTGGAATTTTCCATTCCCAGGCTGCAAGGAATCCACAGACCCTCCGGACCAGCCAGCCCCGGAACCTGGAGGGGACACACAGTGACAACCTGGTGGGATGTCTGGGGGGGGCTTTCCATCAGGATCAGAGCCCCCCAGACTGCCTCTTTGCCAGATTCAGGACATTTCTCCCCACTTCACAGCTGGAAATGTTGAGGCACCAGTAAATGATGCTTCAGGCTGCCCAGCAGGAAGAAAACCTGGGATTCAAACCTGGGATTCCCAAATCACAGAAATTTCCCAATCTATCCCTAAATCTGCACTGAGGGCAGAGTGTGAGGAAGCTTTGGGACATCCCAGAGTGTGCAGAAAGGGCTGGAGTGGGATAGAGGAACTGCATTCCCTGTGATCCCAATGGATTCTTCCAAGTGTTTCAAAGCTGAAGCTGGGAACATTTGGAACTGAATGAAGGAAAATTATCTGATTTGGGACGGAAAAAAAAGCAAAAAATGGATAATCCAGGGATTGCTCCCTAAAGGGGAATGGAGCTAAAGCAATCTGGCACCTCAAAAATGAAAATATCTGGAAATGGCTCTGCGGCAGCTTCTGCCCAGAGGAAAAGGGAGGATAACCACAATTTTGCCTTTCCTAGTATTTTTCCTTCTAGGAGGAAGTGGCTGTTTTCCTTGTGAGCCAGAAAAAAGAACAACAGTCCACCTCCACATTCTTCTCACTAAGATTCCATTTGTTTTTGCTCAAACAAATGAAGGCATGACCCCCAATCCTCAATTCCATGACTGAAGCACAGCCCAAGCCTCCGGAGACCCCACTTCCAGCCTCCCAGGATTGATTAATGAGCTTGGTTTGCAATAATGAGGAACTGGGGAGGATGGAGAGGGATTCCCATGCACATTTTGGGGAAATATGGGGGGGAAAGTGGTTTTCCAGGTGTTTTCTGCACAGAGCTCATCCATCCTCACCGTGTGTCTGTCTCCCTCACACGGCTGACATCACGGAACCCAAGAGCAGCAAGATCCTCAGGATAGAATCCATCCTGGCAGGAAAAACAGGATCAATCCCTGCTAGTCTGGATCCTTGGCATGCCAGGATCCAGGGTCCCAGACTCTCCTACCCAGCTCCTGGGGGTGCAGGTCTGGCAGCAGCGCCCCGAAACTGGGCGGTGGTATTTGCCCAGGAATGGGATGAAAACTTCCAGCTTTGGGCCCGAGTGGCTGATCCATGTTTGAATCTGAGGGAGGAAAAACAAATGGGAAGGGGCATCTGGGAATGCCAAATGTGGGTGGATACACCCCCAAACCTGCTTGTGATGTGGGGGTTTTCAATAATGGCAAGGAATAAAGGAATTTTAGCTGCGACAAGATGGTGGCACATTTTGGTGACTGTGTGGACCTGGATCAACCTGGATGCAGGGGAATCAGCCTGGTTCTGGGGGATCAGCACCCTGGCAGGATTGGGCACTGGGTTTTCTCTCTCTCAGACACACAGATCCAGTGGGATTAACCCAGATCCAGTGGGATCAGCTGGGAAATATAGGCCTGAGGGGGTTCAGTGGGATCTGGGGAGACCCTGTCATCAGCCCTTTCCACCCTGCCCCCAGACTCAGGGGGTACCCTGAGACACTGGGATTCCAATTCTTTGGCCCCCAAATTGGGCTCCCCCCTCTCTTTCTGAGAGGTGGGGCTAACAAATTTAATTTCCTAAAAAAAGAAGGGGAAAAAAAAGCAAATTAGTTTTAAAATGCAGCTGGGGGAGAGGAAAAGAAAGGGGAAAATTAGGGGATTTGGAGGGAATTCACAAGGGGCAGGCTGGTGGCACAGAGAGTTCCTGTGGTGTCACATACCCTGGGGGATGTCATGGCTGAGGGGACACCCTCAAACTGGGGAGAACTGGTGCTCGAGGGTCCTGGGAAAAATCCTGGAGACACAAACAGGTGAAAAGGGGAATTTCGGGAGATTTGGGACACACAGAACAGGGGCAGGGAAAAGGACCCCACACGTGCCCCACGCAACCTGGAGGGACCTGGGGAGAGGGAGTAACACCCCACAGCTCCTATGGAATAGGGGGGTAACACCCCATAGGGAATTTGGGCGGCGGGCATCACAGCCCACACTGACCCCTCACACTCTGCATCCCCTACAGGGTTTGAGGCGGGTAACACACCCCACACGGGGCCGTCAGCCCGGCAGGCCCGAGGGGTGAGGGCAGCAGCATCCACCGCACAGGCCCCACAGCCCCCACGGACCCTTTGGGTCACCTCCAGACCGGCCCACACCGTCCCTGCGGAGTT
>JANPWX010019791.1:27777-55701 GCA_024734555.1 Trochalopteron elliotii
GGATTTCCCCACGCTTGGAATTTGCATCCTCTCATCCCTCTTCAGCTTCTTCCTTAATTTCCAAGTGTTTTCCCAGTCTGTGGAGCTCTGTGGAAGTTTCTGTGATTCTTCACAGGGTCTGGTGGAGCTCTTGGAGCCAGGGGTTCGGTGCTGGGGAATTTTGTTGAGGAAAACACTTGTCAAGTCACAAATGAGAGTTTTGGGGAGCTGCAGAGGGTGTGCCCCAAGCTCCTCACAGATCCCTGCTCCCCCTAGCATTCCTGTCATGTCCCTCTGTTCCAGCCCTCACCAACCTTCAGACTTCCAACCTTCAACTTCCCTGCCGGGTTTGAAGCCAAATTTAGAGCTGAATCATAAATATTTAATAGGGAGAAGGAAATGATCTGGGTGATGCTGCAGAGCAGAGCAAGCTATGTTGGGCTTTGTTACTCCTGCCAGGGGTGATAAGGACCATTGGCTCTTTTCACACTTTTCAGGGCTCAGACAACCCAGTACAAGAGGAATTGTGGTCTGGGGTAATATTTTTGAGATGAGAGCGTGCATTTTTGGTGGTTTTCCTCCTTTTCTGGTAGTTTATTGGTGTAGTGGGAGCAACGCTGTTTCCTTTCCATTGCCCCTGCCTGAGCCCT
Source organism: Trochalopteron elliotii (assembly GCA_024734555.1). Lineage (NCBI taxonomy): Eukaryota > Metazoa > Chordata > Aves > Passeriformes > Leiothrichidae > Trochalopteron > Trochalopteron elliotii. The sequence goes on from JANPWX010019791.1 coordinate 28,407, forward strand.
GTATAGGATTTTCCCTCTGGGATTCACTCCCAAGTCCTCAAACCAGCATTAAGACCACTCTAGGTGGGTGTAACAGGGAGGGAGGCATCGAGGCAGGAGTTTCCCCATGGTGGACTAGCAGGCCTTTCCCCATGTTACGTTTTTGGTTCTTTCTCTACTTCCCATCTTGCAAAGGAGGAACAAGGCTCAGCCAGTTCCTCTATCACTTCTCAGCACTATTCCCACCTTCACTAGGGTGTTTCTGAGCATGGTTTTGTGCAGGAACCTGTGGATAAAACTGACAGTTGTATGCTCTCATTAAAGCTTCTAATTGATTAGGGAGTGTGAGCAGCTTTTTTCCCTTCTCTGTCATGCCTGTACTTGGTTGCAGATCTAGGCTCTTTCCATATGGGATTTGTGAAGGCCTGAGGAAGAGGAACTGGGTGATGAAGGCTGCTGGGGATGGGAGTGGGCGAGAAAAGGCTGGGGCTTGACTCCCAAATAATCGTGTGGATGATAAATGGTCAGGTTATGTGTTTATAGAGTAAGCACAGGGGTCTGAGGCACTCATGAGGTATGATGACCCCACATCTAATGGGGAAAATCTCCAGGGAATACAGAGCTGGGATGGGTTTGGCTGTTCCCACCACATGTATGGAATGGGCTGGACTCACCCCCTCTCCTTCCTCCTGGGACAGATGGGGGGCTGGAGGAGATGGTGGAAGAGCTCAACAGTGGGAAGGTGATGTACGGCTTCTGCCGCGTGAAGGATCCCAACTCTGGGCTGCCCAAATATGTCCTCGTCAACTGGGTGAGTGAGGCAGACCTCAGCTTAACTGGGAGGGAGCTGGAGCCCCTCTGCCATGGAGCCAGGCTCTGCCATGGAGAGCAGGGGATGTCCAGCCCGGAGAAGAGAGGGCTCTAGGGAGACCTCAGAGCCCCTTGCAGTGCCTTGAGGGGCACCAAGAGAGCTGGAGAGGGACTCAGGCTCAGATCCNCTCTGTGTGCTCCACTGACCATCTCAGCCGTCCCAGTCATGGCATCCTCCGGGATGGAATACATCTGGTGCTTTGTCTTCACCTTCCACTGCCCCTCCTCCCCCTCGCCCACTTTCACCAGCATCACACGGAAATTGGTGCCGCCCAGGTCCAGTGACAGGAAATCTCCCACCTCTGCAAAGCCAGGGAGAGGGGGAGAAGGTGATGGGCTCTTGGTAGGCTCAGCCTTCCACATGGAGCTTGATGGGGTCTGAGGAAGGGGTGACACACAACAGACTGGGAGTGACATCATACCAGAGCCCTCGGGGGTGGAGCGAACATAGGTGGGCAGCATTTTGACAGAGGCTTCCTCATGTGTCTCCAGCTTGAGCCCGCGGTCCATCTCCTTCTGCATCCGGTACATCACTTTCTTCAGGTCCTCCTCCTTCAGACGGAACTCCGACAGGATCTGCTCCACCTGCACATAACACACCATCAGCCAGGGACCAGGGATATGGAATGCAAGGGGCATGAACTGCAAGAAATAGCCAAGTTTCCCTTCCCCCAGCCCTGGTTTTCCCCATCAGACAATGGACACCCTGAAATTACTTATCCTATCGCTCTGCTATTCTCCTCCCACTGAACAAAGGCACCAGGGAATCCATAGGACTGTTATAAGGCACCAAGTCCCCTTCTGGTGCTGCCTGCAGGATGCCACAGTCAACTCTGGGGTCCCTGTGGGCTGGGGTTGTCACTGGGGTTCTGCCATCACTGTCACCCAGCTGAATTTTTTGGATGGTTGTGTAGAAGCTGGTACCATTCCAGCAGTGACCTGGGACATCCCATCCTGATGAATCCCAGGGTCATTCCCAGCAAGGAGTGTTTCTGGCCATGCCATTGAGGAGCACAGCATCTCCCACCAAAGACACGGGATTCTTTTATGATGAAGATGCTGGTGTGTCTTCCTTGTTCCCCTGGGAGCACCCCTCTCCCTGTATCCCAGTGGGAATTGTGGGTACCATTTTTCACCCATCAAATGTGGGGCTAATATGGGGCAGAGGGCAGGCAGGCAGGAATATTCTTGGGGATTGCTGCCTTGTCTCGCTGCCAGGGAGAGCCGCAGAACCCACTCCAGGGAAGCACCTGGCAAGCAGGATCTGTGTTTATCCTTTCCGTAGCAACCCCGGGCTTGGTGCAGCCTCCATTAGCCAGCAGGGCTGGGGCCAGGTGCCCCGGCTGTCAGATGGAGCTGGAGCCGGCACTCCACCAGCTCCACCAGCTGCAGTCGGCAGCATTAGGGCTCATTAGTCACCGGGCTCCAGGTAGGCTCCAATGCTCTGGCCGGCACAGATGTTTGCCTCAAGGCTGCTGCTGTTTCCTGACAGCTTTTGGGGAAGGGGGCTCGGGAAAGTATTTGGGGTATGGTTTGGAGCATCCCAAAATTGGGGGCACTCCTTGCCGTGGCTCAGTCCAGCTGCCCTCTGTCCTAGCACATCACCCGTCCCCAAATACCATGGTTGCAGCATGCACACCCCTGGAATGGGGCCAGGCACCCACGGCAGCATTGTGGTGAGGTGTGCCCTGATCCAGAGGGTGTTTGGCCCAGAATAATTGGAAAAATCCTGCCAGGAAAAGCATGAAGCTGGATTCAATCATCTCTCCTGGGTTGTTGGCTGAAGGTATTCAGTGCTAATCCATCCCACAGCGCTGCTTGGCATGGCAACACCAGATCTGCCATGGCCAGAGGCGCCCCATCCCAAGGCTGGCAGCCGGGAGTCCAAATTTTATTTCTCCAACGCTTTTTCCATCTCAGCACTCCATGTCCCTACTCATCTCTTCGCTCACCTTCAAAACAATGGGCTTGGCCCTTCCCTGGCAGGATTTGGGTCTTCCCACATAACATTATTTGGTTCTCAGCTTCCCATGGAAATGGTGTGCTCCAATGCATCCCACAAAAGGGATGGACCTGGGAACCATGTGGCCGCTGGCTGCAGTGGCCAGTGACACCTATCTCTGCTGGTCCAGCATGTGTCAATGCACTCGGAGATGTAGTCAAAGTGTCCCCTCAGTGTCCCCTTGGTGTCCCCTTGGTGTCCCATTTGGCAGCAGGGAATGTCTCCACTGTCCTCACCCACGACCCCATGAGCTCAATCCATCTGGGAGAGGATGCTTCCCACAATCAACTGTTTTTTGACTGGGGAAAAGCCATTTGCCACCCTGCTGGGTGCCTCAGTGACAACGATGACAACCAGCTAAAGGAGGTGACAGGCCCCATCTCAACCTGGGGGTGCAGCTGTGTGGCTGCAAGATGCCTGGGGCGATGTTGGGATGGTGGAAGTATCCCAGACCAGCAGAATGTCCCACAAATGCTCCCAGCTCCATCATGAGCCCTCAGTGCTGTAGGGCCTGTGCTGTGTTGGGGGGTGACCTCAGGGGTGGGGACCTCTCTGGGGCACATTGGGCTGCCCCCAGGCTTCCCGGGACCTGGTGTCCTCCCCACCAGCCATCCTCTGGGCTACTTCTGCTGGAACCTTGGGAAATGCTGGGTGCACCTGGCCACTCACTCCAGGAAAGGCTGGAACCCCGGCAAGGATCTGCACTCTCTCCCACACCCACTGGGCACCCCTTGGCCCCCCCAGCCCCCCAGCATTGCCCTGGCAGCCAGCCTCACCTTCTCCTTCCTGCTGCTCTCCATCCTGGCTCGGTGATCCAGCATGGGGGCAGGTGGTGGGGTGGGGTGGGCTGCGGGCCAAGCCGTGCCCCCCTCAGCCCCTGTGTCCCCACCGTGGTGCCTGGCCTGGGGGAGCCCCCTGCCCTGTCCTGGAGGGTGTCCGGCAGGCACTGGGCTGCTCCGTCCCTCGCTCCGTCCCTCGCTCCACACGCGGATGCTCCACTTTAGCTGCGCTGCGTTATCTCATCTGACGCCCCAGTACAGCACCCACAGAGGGAGTCGCGATACCCCCAGGCCTCAAGCAGAGGGGCAGGGAGTGGGGCCCTGGGCCCTGGTGGGATCAGCCCTGTTGCCCCACATCCTTTGCTCCAGAAGGGTTCCCCTCACGCTCTTCTGCTTGCTTCCTTAATGTGTCAATAAATTCCCGGGCTGGTGTTGGCGCGGGGGTCCCAGCCCAGCGCGGTGGGTTCTGGCAGCCTGTGGGGACCCCCTGGTGTGTTGGCGAGGCTTGGCCAGGACCCTCCCCGCAGGGGCCGCTGGCCCCGTCACGCGAAGCACCACGCCCCGGGTCACCCGTGTCCTCGTTGTCATACCAACGGCTCAATGGTGGTGGCAAGCACTCCACCGGCCGGCTTGGCAACCGGTGTGCTCCCATGGAGACCACGGACACAGCACGGCCTACAGACACCCGCGGAGGGGCGAGGGCGACTGGGAAGTGTTCCGAGCCCCCAGGATGAGAAAGGATCCAGTGGTGCTGGGATTGACACCGGGCACCACAACAGATTGGAGATGGGTGCTGGATTTGAGGATGGGGATGTGGCAACGCCCATCACCCCTGAAGCCACGTCACGCACCCAGTGTTGTGGAAAGAGGGGACTATGGAGGTCCAATTGGCATGAGGTGCACCCTTGGTCATGGGTGGATCCCAAAACCTCCCGATGCTGGTCTGTGGCAGCATCTCCTCAGACACAGAGCTGAGGAGGATCCCCCAGGAAGCCTGGATGGGTGTCGGGGGTGACAGCCCCCTGCGGGACTGACTGAGGGTTTGTGGGTGGCAGAGCAGGGTCTAGGGGATACAGGGTCACCCCACAGTACCTCACCTGCCCCCCGTGCACGGGGTACCCGGGGCCACAGGAGGGCTCTGGCAGCCCTTCCCCTGTGCTGGTGCCCACCCACAGAGGGGTCCTTATAGCTCTGAGTGGTCCGAAACCGTCGGGCGGTTTACCCACCTCCCACCTCTCGTCAGTACACCCCCATCCAGGGGCAGAACCGCCCCACGGAAGGGTCCCTACTCCCCAGGGCGTCCCCCCGCACGCGGGGGAGGCTGTTCCCCCCTTGGGGCCCCTTCCCAGAGGACCCCCACCTCACAGAGGGGTCCCGCCCCCCAGCGGGGAAGCCGAACAAGCCTCGCCCCCGCGGCCCCGCCGGTCGGATACAGCGCCCCCTGCTGGCCACTCTGAGGAACGAGCACCGCCCCACGGGGCCGCTGCGGCGCTGATTGGTCACCCGGATGACACCAGGGGGACGGGAGGTGGGCGGTGATTGGTCAGAAGGCTGAGGGGGCGGAGTCACCTAGGCGCGTGCGCAGGCCAGGAGGAATCCCGTGGCAGCGTCTGGGGTTGGGGCACTTCCGGCCGCCGTGTTCCACTTCCGGGTCGCGGTAGTCGCCCCATCGGCCGCTGCCTGCGTTGAGCCGGGACCGCAGCGTCGGTACCGGGACGGACTGGGGGCTGTACTGGGGGTCTCTGGACTGTACAGGGGGAGGCGGGGCTGGGCCAGCTGGGCTTACTGGTGACCGAGAGCTGGGTTGTACTGAGGAGTGGCCGCGTTACACTGGGTGGAGGGGCTGGGTTTTACTGAGTTATACTGGGGTGGGTGCTGAGTTATACTGGGCTGGCTGGGACAGGCGAGAGCAGGGGTTGGTTAGGCTGGGTTGAGGAGGCCTGGCTGGGCGGGAGTCGGGATGAGGAGTCAGGGCGGCCCCGGGGCAGGGGGGTTCTGCCTGACTGGGATAGCGTTTAAAGGACGGAAGAAGGGTTTGGGGGGAACCCCAGGCACAGGGGTGGCATAGGGAGGTCCGAGGGTCTCCTGGCCTCTGAATGGCCTCAGCCCCAACCCTACCCTTCCTTTTCAGCAGGCCCACGGAGCCACCGCGATGAGGCTCTACAGCCTAAGTGTCCTTTACAAAGGTGACCCCAAAGTGCATTTGCTCAAAGCTGCGTATGATGTGTCCACCTTCAACTTCTTTCAGAGATCCAGGTGGGTGCTGCTGGCTGGAACCTCTGAGTGGGAATTGCTTCTTTGTGCTGTAGGCTGGCATATGGCTCAGGCAGGATCTTAGGGAGGGGAAGCAGAAGCTTTTGAGAGGTTTTCTGCCCCACTGGAGCTGCAGTGGCAGCAGTGAAAGGTTTTTCAGTGAAAGAGAACATACCCCCAAGAGCTACTCCCTGGGAGCTGTGTCCTGCTGCAGCACTTGGAGTGATGGATCAGATCCCTCAGGAATGGAGTGAAACTCCTGGAGCCTCAGCCAGTAGTAGGTCAGGTCTGACTCTACAAATCTCTGGTGCAGCCAGGCAATGAAATTGGGGCACAGGGAGTGCCCTGGGAGTGGAGTCAGCTCTTCCCTCTCGGGTGGGGCGAGAGCAGGCCCATCTGTGTCAGACTAACAGGACTCGCCTGGATCCTGGTGCCCATGGATTGTTTGGACTCACTTGGAGCTCTTCCCAGCCCACAAAATCCTGCTCAAGTTATTCCAATGGCTTCAGATGAGCTGGTTGAGCCCCAGATGCCAGTCCAGGCTCCCAGTGTTCCCCTCCCCACTCTGGGCACACAGGGATTGGGGAGCTCTTGGCAGCTCCTGAGAATGTCCTGAAGCTATAAAACAAAGCAGGAACATGCTGTGGAATAGGTTTTTCCGAGTGGTAAAGGAGTTATGAAATTCCTCTGGGACCCACGTTTTCCATGCCAAGGTTTTATGGCGCCTCAGGCACATTTGGTTCTGTAATTCTAGGGGTAAAGGGGAAAGACTGAAGTAGAACTGTCTTAAAAAGCTCTTTCTTAGCCAGATGTGCGAGTAGGATGTGGAGCAGTGTCAGCGTGTGATGTCAGCTGCAATCTCAAAACACTCTGTAGCTGCAGCTCTTGTTTTCCCAAATCCAGAGAAAATTCCCCGTGTGGTTGTGCTGTGGGCTTCCCCCACAGCAGGCTGTGTCTCTGCCTAAAGAAAAGTCTGGTATTTTGAGAAGAGCAGTGAAGTTTGGAGAGGGGGCTGGTCTGTGCGTGTCAGTCTTGCAGCTGTTCCCAGGATTTGATGCTTGTCCCAGACTTATTCACAGGTGATACTTAGAGGGCCTGCAAGACCTTGGCCCAGGTGTGATCTTTAAGGTGTGTTTAGCTGAAGTTTGGAATTCCCAGAGAGCTGGATTGGATTGGGATAACAAGGGCTGTGGAACCTGCTGGGCAGGAGCACCAGGGCTGGGCTGGGCCAGTGCCTCATGTCTGCTGAACATCTGCCAAGGAATTTGGCAGGGTCAGGAAGGCAGAGTGAAGTATTGAGTGGGCAGTTCCTTCTGGAATACTGGGAAATAAAAGCAGTATTCTCAGTAGAAGAGCTGTCCATGAGGAAGGTACATACTGGGATCTAAGTGATACATGGCTGGATGGGGTGATCTTAAATGTTTTTTCTATCCTGTGCTTGAAACCCTGGGATCATGGTGGGGGGCTGTGGCTGGCAGCAGATCCCTCGACTTGGAGGATGGTGTCTGTGCTCCCTCTCTGACAAAGCAGGGATGTTCAGGAATCCTTGGGCTGGACTTTTCTTTGTAGTGCCTGAAACCCCAGCAGTCCAGAATCTCTGGAACTGGCGTCCAGGCTGGAAGGAGTGCAGATCCTCTAAGGGATGTAAACTGTGAGAGGCAGTTTCCCCTCTGGAATTGTTTCCAGAGGCCATCAGAAAACCATGGTCTTTGCCATGCCAGTGTCTGTCCACTGACATTTCCTTGGCACCACGTCACCCCCCAGGCAAGAACTGTCCCACTCCTTGGTGTTTGGCAAACTGGAACCTGATCCCTGATAAATATCCCTTCCTGGGATTTTCCAGCTGAATTGGGGAATATGTTGCCTCACATTGGCTAATGCCAGCATGCCCAGGATGTGGTGTTTTGGAAACAGGCTTATTTTACTCCTGCTCATTGTTTTTGGCCTCTTTTCTTTTGCTGTGGGGTGATGAGGAATCACAGAGGAGCCTGTTGGACAGGCCTGAGCCTGGGCTCAGAAATGTTTTCCAAACTTAGAGCAAGTCTGGCTTAAGGATATTCTTTAACTTTGGCTCACAGTGGTGGCTGGGTGCCTGAGGAGTCAAGCATCCCCCTGGGATGGGGAGGGCATACCTGGCGTGGGCAGGGGGAGTTCTGCTCCTGTGACCCACTCAGGTAAGACCCTATCTACAGAGCTGCCTCAAGCTCTGGGACTTAAGTCAGCAGTGCCCTGGCAGTCAGGAGGGGCATCCCTGTCCTGGCATTGGCCAGAGAGGAATTGTCCTGCTCTGCTCTGCACTGAGGTGGGCCTCACCTCAAGCCCTGGGGCAGCTTTGGGCATGACAGTATAAAAAAAGACATTAAGCCATTGGAGAGCATCCAAAGGAGGGCACAAGGATGGGGAAGGGTCTGGAGGCCCCATATGAGAAGTGTCTGAATACATTTGGTGTATTCTGCTGGAGGAGACTGAGGGGAGACCTCACTATGCTCTTCAACACCCTTCTGAGGGGCAGTGGATAAGCAGCTTCTATCCCTGCTGTCTGTCACCAGTGACAGGGCCCGAGAGAATGGCTGGAGTTGTGTCAGGGAAAGGTTAGGTTGGATATCAGGAAAAGATTTTTCTCCCAAAGGGTGTTTGGGCACTGAGTAGGCTCCCCAGGGCAGTGGTCACAGCATGAAGCCTAAGTTCAAGAAGCATTTGGACAATGCTCTCAGGGGCAGGGTGGGATGGTTGGGGTGTTCTGTGGAGAGCCAGGGGCTGGACTCAGTGATCCTGATGGGTTCCTTCCAACTCAGTGTGTTTTATGATTCTGTGATTCTGGTGGAAGGTGTCAGCAGGGGGTGGAATGGGATGGTCCTCAAGGTCCCTTCCAACCCAGATCATTCCATGATTCCATGATGCAGCTGGTCAACCGGGTGTTGGCAAGGCAGAGCCAGGTTCAATGGCATTTTTGCTTTCTGCTAAATCCCCAAAAACCAAGTTCAGCCCAAGGACACAAGTCTGCCACTGCAACTGGGGGGGCTGTGGGTGCTCCCCTGGGTCTGGGTGGTGGCTGGAGGTGTCTGTTTTGGGGTTGCCACTCCTCAGAGGTTCAGGGTCCAGCCTCTTCCCCAGGGAAAACCCACCACTTAGCTGCAGCCCCGCTGCCCAGGCATGGGGGCTGGGGGGGAAGGGTTTGTTACCCCAGTGCAGCGAGGAGCTGTGGGCCAGCTGGTTTGTCCAGCAGTGCCCCTTGTCTCCCCACAGTGTGCAGGAGTTCATGACGTTCACCAGCCAGCTGATCGTGGAGCGCTCGCCGCTGGGCAGCCGGGCCTCCGTCAAGGAGCAAGGTGAGACTGCCCTGGGTGACCACAGCCCCCCAGCCCCACTGCTGGGAAAAGTCTCCCCACACCCAGTGCCCGTGTGAGCAGCGCTGATGGCAGGAGCTGCTGAGCTGGATGTGAGCCCGGCCCAGTGTGGCAGAGGTTCTGCAGGGAGCAGGGATCTGCTCGAGTGTCTGCACTCTCCCTGGTTCCCTTGGGACCCCTGGAGCTGTTGGGTTGCAGGCCCCCCAACTTCCCAGACCACCCCACTGCAGAGTGGCTGTGCCAGCTTTGCCATGCAAGTCCAGGCTCCATATCCCAAATTCTCACCTCATTGCAGCCTCCCTGTCCTGCTTCACATGCCTCCCAAGCCGCAGAACATGTGAGAGACAGCCTAGATTGACTGCTGGAGCCTCTTTAATGACACCCCAGCCTTGTTATTAATTAAAATTAGTTAAAATCAGGCTGAGCTCCTCCTCCCACTGGTCTTCATTTCCCTCTGGCTATTGTGGGATGTCAGTTTCATGTCCCACACTGCGTGGCATGGCTGTGGGCCCCTGCCACCAAACAATTTGGGGCTGATCCCCAAATTTTAAGCCCTTCTTACTTCCCTAGTGAAGTAATGCAAAATGCGGGTGCTGATGACACCTTCCAGGGTGGTTTGGGGGAGGGAGGAAACAGGGAGATGGATGGACGGTGGTGCGTGCTGGGGAAGGCTGTGGGAGGCACCTTTGCTGCCTCTCTGACAGGATTTTCCTTCCCAGAGTACCTGTGCCATGTGTATGTCCGGAACGACGGGCTGGCTGGAGTGGTGATTGCAGACAATGAATATCCACAGCGGGTTTGTTTCACCTTGCTGGACAAGGTGAGGATGCATGCTGGGAGCTGCCCCAGAGGGCTTCTCCCATCTCCCTGCCCTGGCACATGCTGGGCTTTTGGACTGTCAGGGCTGGCCACCTCACCCTGGACATCACTCTGGTCCTCTTTTGCCACGTTCGTTCATGTCTCTGCCCTCAGCTCATTCAAAAGGGGGGAGGAGGAGGCGTCACCAAGGTGGTCAGAGGGCAGGAGCACCTCTCATGGAATTGTGAAATTGTTTTGCTTGGAAAAAGCCCCTCCAAGACCATGGAGTCCAAGACCATTCCCCCCAACATGGCCAAGGCCACTAAACCATGTCCCCAGGTGCCATGTTCGCATGTGTTTTTGAATGCGTCCAGGGGTGGGCATTCCACCACTGCCCTGGGCAGCTGGTGTCAAGGCTGGACAACCCTTTCCATGACGGAATTTTCCCAATATCCAACCTGAACCTCCCGTGGCACAGCTTGAGGTCGTTCCCTCTCCTCCTGTCCTTGTTTCCTGGGAGCTGAGCCTGGTGTGCTCTGGCTGTCCCCTCAATTCAGGGAGTTGTGCAGAGCCAGAAGATCCCCCCTGAGCCTCCTTTTCTCCAGGCTGAGCCCCTTTCCCAGCTCCCTCAGCCTCTCCTGGGGCTCCAGGCCCTTCCCCAGCTCCATTCCTGTCTCTGGACATGTTCCAGCCTGTTAATGTCCTTCTTGCCATGAGGGACCCAGAACTGAACACAGCACTCAGGGGGTCTCAGAAGTGCCAGCACAGAGGATGGTCACTGCCCTGGACCTGTGGCCACACTATGACTAGTACAGGCCAGCGGCCGTCTAGGTGTACCTGGGCTCATGTCCAGCCACTGCCACCAACACCTCCAGGTCCTTCTCCACTGGCAGTTTTCCAGCCACTGCCAGGGAGACAAACTGGGAGACCTGGGTTGTCCAGCCTGGAAAAGAAAAGGCTCCAGGGAAACCCCAGACCCCCTTCCTGTACCTAAAGGGGCTCCAAGAGAGCTGAAGAGGGACTTGGGACAAGGGCCTGGAGTGACAGGACAAGGGGGAATGGCTTCCCACTGCCAGAGGGTACGATTAGAAGGGGATATTGGGAAGAAGTCCTTCCCTGTAGGGTGGTAGGGACTAACACAGGTTTCCCAAAGAAGCTGTGGGTGCCCCATCCCTGGAAGTGTTCAAGGCCAGTTTGGACAGGGCTTGGAGCAACCTGGTGTAGTGGAAGGTGTCCCTGTCCATGTCCATGGCAGGGGTATGGATGAGCTGTAAGGTCCCTTCCCAAAAATCTCCAGATCTCCTATTTCAATGAACATTGTGGCCCCACAGTTGTGGGTTCTGGATGGCAGCTGCTGCTTCCTCACCTGGCAGGTGCTGGAGGAGTTCTCCAGGCAGGTCAGCAAGATGGACTGGCTCTCAGGGTCACCTGCCACCATCAGCTACTCTGCCTTGGATGGATACCTCAGCAAATACCAGGTACAGACCCCCAGGACCCTGCAGGGCACCAGGACTGATGGTTCCTGTGTTTCCTGCAGCCCTGAAAACGGCAGGGGAGATGGGCAACACTGGTGCATGTGGGGGCCCTGGTGTCCCTGTGGTGCTGCCAGTGCCATGTTGTTTCTCTCCAGAATCCCCGGGATGCCGATCCAATGACCCGAGTGCAGGCGGAGCTGGACGAGACCAAAATCATCCTGGTGAGGCTGCAGGGCCATGGCCAGATGCTCCTGCCTGCACAAGCCAGGGGGGCCCCCGGGGCATGTTGTGGAGCAGGGTGGAGTCGCCCCAGGCCATTCCCCAGCTCCCTGGTGTGGGAGCTTCCTTTTCTCTTCCCCTTTTTCACTTCCCCCCTTTTTTCTCCTTGGGCTTTCCCTAGCTGGCTGGACACAAGCAGCAGGGCTCTGACCCCTCCTCCAAATGGCAGTCTTTCTGCCTGGTGACCCCGTGGGAACTCTGCTGCTCCTGCCCCTGGCCAAGTTCCCATCTCCCTTGGGGCTGCAGAGCTGTTGGGGGCTGTAGGAAGGTGGGATGAGAGGTGGTGGCACCTCCATCTCGCACTGCAGAGTGGTGTGGGGCTGGTGCTGGGGCTCAGCACGTGTTTCTCTGGCAGCACAACACTATGGAATCACTACTGGAGCGTGGGGAGAAGCTGGACGACCTGGTCTCCAAATCAGAGGTGCTGGGGGCACAATCCAAAGCCTTCTACAAAACGGTGGGTGTGGAGGGTCAGCCCCTCCCTGAGGGAGCTGGGGATGGGGGGAATGTCATCCTTGGGGGGTCACTCCCAATGGATGAATCCTGGGGCACAGCTCTGGGTGCCAAGCAGGGATCACCCCTGTTGCCACAGGCTTTGGGCCTGGAGACCTGCAGCCCAGTTCCAGCTGCAGAGCTCCCCAGCCCCTCACTGGGGGTGTCCTGCACCCTGCCATGGGTGGGGGCTGATGCCCATCTCAGTTCCTGGCAGCAGCTCTGGCCAAAAGGAAAGGAGCCTCCAGGTCATCAACCTTTGTGCTATGCTGGCCTCTTCCAGCAGGAGAGGGGCTTTGTGGGACCTCAGGTGGGTGGCCTTGGGACCCCCAGACCCTTGGGGAGCCTTACCGATAGTTTTCCTTCTCTTCTTAGGCCCGAAAGCAGAATTCCTGCTGTGAAATCATGTGATGTGGAGCCCGGGGTCTCCACCTCCAGACCACCAGCCCTCCACCCCCCTCCAGAGCCACCCCAGGGGTGTTCCTGGGGCTGGGCCAGGGGTCCTCAGACCCCTGGGCTGATGTGACTGTTGTCCACCTTAAGGGGACACCAAAGCTGGCACTGGGCTGGCACCCATGGGGGAAGGTCCACACCGAAGACCCCCCTCGCTGTTCCTGGGACAGCGTGGACCAGGGGGTACTCGGCCACACACTCCCCTGCCTTCACACCCCCTGGGAAGCCTGGAGGAGGCCCCCACTGCTGTCTGGGGGTCTGAGGGGGCAGGCAGAGCCCCCTTCTGCCATCCCAGGGTCTGGGGGGCTTTTATGTATTTGTGTCCTAAGGGTGAGCTGGGGGGGTGGGAGAAGGGGAAAAAAAAAAAAAGGTGTCTTGGGTGGAGGGTGCTCACTGCCTCCCTGGGCAGCTTCTCCCCATGGTGGTGAGCCCAGAGCTGTGTCCTGGTGCTGGGGGAGGGGGGAAGCTCACCAGCCTGCCCTGCACCTCAGAGCCCCTCCCCTGCTCCCACCGGCCAGGGTGGGGGGACTCAATACCTGCCAGGGCCCAGCAGCCCTCACTGCCTCCTCTTCCTCCTCATTGGGAAGGGAAAAGTTGGGCTTGGGCTGTACCTCATGGTGCTCTGGTTGTTTCCGTGCCCTGGCTGCACTGACCAGGGGGATAAAGTTGTCTTTGGCAGTTGAAGTCCTGTCTCCTCTCTGTGGCATCCCAGGGTGGGATTTCAGATGGAGATGTCCTGGGCACCCCGGCAGGGACAGATGCACTTGGACTTCCCTCTCCGCCTCTTACTTTAATGATCATTGGTTTTTCCTCATAATTTATTTGCAGTTTTCCCAAGACAAAAACGAAATCAGAGTCATCTTTTACACTTACAAGGCTCAGAAAGAAAAGACAGAGGGTTTTTTTTGGGGGAGGGACATGGGGGGGGATATGCTGGGAAGGGGGAGACAGAAAAAGAATGAGAGGAAAGGGGAGGAAAGAGAAAAATTTGGCAATGATCCACCAGCATTCATGGGACAGGAACAGCTCAGCTCCTCGACATACAGCATTAGCGCCCGAGGGTTGCTCCCGCGCAAAGGGCATGCAGAGAAATCATCAAAATAATTAAAAAATAATTAATATCCCCTGCCCATCCCACCCCCTCTCCCCCAACCAAAACCAGCCCTCAGCATGGTGGGGATGCCCTGGGGAATCGCATGGGGAGTGCCTGGGAGTTGAGTGATGCCTCTCCAGGGATGGGGGGGTTGGGGGTGATGGGGTCCCCCCGAGCGCTGGCCATGGGAGGGGGGTGCAGGATGTGCTGCCGGTGCCCCTGTGCTGGAGGGTCTCCGGCGGAGCAGCCTGTGCCCCCTAAGAGACCCATTCTCTTAGTCTAAAGTGCTTTCGATGCTGCGTCAGTGCTGGCTGGGTCGTCCCAAGCCTCCCACCCCGAACCCCAACACCCCCCAGCTGCCCTCTGTCCCCTAACATGGCACCCACATCCCCCTTGCCAAAACCTGCCAGCACTTGGAGCTGGCACCTGTGGCATGGGGTGCTGGGGTGGGGATCAGTGGGATGGGGATGCAGGGGTGTGTGACTGGTGGACCCTCCCAAAGGCACCTGCTGTGTTCCCTGCGCAGCAGTGCCCACGATAAGCCTCGGGCCCCCATAGGCAGCGCTCCCAGGGGAGGCACTGGAGTGGGGTGGAGGGGAGAGGGTCTGTGTGTATCCCCCCCACTTCACTCACCCCCTGGCAGCCCCCCATTGCTGGGCACCCCCGTGGGAATTCAAAAATAAATAGCTCTCTCTATGTACAGGGGCTGGGGCAGGACAGAGCAAAGCGGAGCCCAAAGAACAACATCCACCACCAGCGACAGCAACACGCCACGAGCACAGCTGGGAGGGGGGCCGGGACCCCCCTTCCACCCCCAGCAGAGATGGGCCGAGGGAGGGGGCTGAGCCCCCCAGTGCCCTCGCCTGTGGCCGAGCGGCTGGGTTGGGTTTGGGGGTGTGGGTGGGTTTGGAATTGGGGTGGGTTTTCCCCCTTTCATTTTTTCCTTTTTTTTGTTGTCTTCATCATTTTGGCTTTTTTTTTTTTTTTGTCTTTTTGTTTTCTGCAAACACAGGCACTGGAGGGGGGAGCAGGGGCCAGGGTGGGGGGGACAGGCATGCGGATGCGTGCTTCGGGGGGCCGCAGCTCCGGCTGCCGCCTCGGCTCCCATCGCCGTCTCCATCGGGCTGGAACCAGGACAGCCACCGCAGGCTCTGTGGGGACACCCTGGTGAGCCTGGACTGGGGCTCCCCATCCCCCTGACCCCCAAGCCCACCCTCACCTTCACTGCAGCGGGGCGACGGGGGCCCCCGAACCGTGGAAGTGGACGTTCTGCCACTTGCCATCGCGGCGGTGCCAGACGCGGGTCTCCTCGGACTGGCTGGTGCGGGGCCTGCCCTGCGCGTCGATGTACTGGGTGAGGCGGATGTAGGCGATGCAGGCCGCGTCCTCCCCGATGACGTGCACGTGTGGGTTCAGGATGGTCGTGTGGATCGGCTTGTTGTTCTTGGAGAGCACTGCGGGGCGGCCGAGGTCAGCTTGGCTGGCACGGGCGGGGGTATGCGCACCCACGGGGCCAGGGAACAGGTGAGGAACTAGCAGGGGAAGGGGCAGGGACAGGGGCAGTGCAAGCAAACGGATGGCCCAGCAGGGGAAGGCTGGGGACAGGCAGGCGAGGTGACCAGGATGGGAAAGGCAGTGGGCAAGCGACAGGGGAGAGTGAAGGAGACAGGATGGATTGGGTTGGGCTGGAGAGGGAGAGGATGGGCAGGGCAGGCAAGATGGGCAGGTGGCACAGGCAGGTTGGGTACTCACAGTTCTCGAAGTAGAAGCGGTGGAAGTCCATCCCCTCCACCAGGTTGCCCAATGCCTCGGGCTCAAAGGAGGTGAGCCCCGGGTCGCAGATCTTCCTGCAGGCAGCAGGTGAGAGTGGCCCCGCCTGGCCCTGCCCCACCCGGCCCTGCCCCGCCCCACCCGGCCCTGCCCCACTCACGCGTAGGCCTCGAAGTCCCCGTTGTTGACGGCTTCGATGAGCTGCTCCGTGATCTTGATGATCTCCTGCTTGCGGGCTGGGGGCACGTCACTGTCACCGCCACCGCCCCAGCCCCCCGGTGACACCGTGGGGGTGGGTGAACGGGATGTTGGGATGGACATGGGACATGAAGGGGAGGCATGGGGACAGACACAGGGACAGACAGACCGGGGAGGGGCAGAAAAACCTTGGGGACAGACAGACAGACCATGGGGATGGACCATGGGGAAGAACACAGGGACCTTGGGGACAGACAGACTGACCATGAGGGCAGACAGACCACAGAGGCAGACACAGGGACCTTGAGGACAGACACCCTTTGGGGACAGAAGGCCCTCGGGGACCACTGTGCTCCCAGGACCCCCACAGCTCTGCCACACCAGGGGCATAATCCTCTCAGCATGTCATTGCTAGTCCAGCGCAACCCCTGCATGTCCCAGTGCCATCCAGTGCCCTCCCAGCATGCTCAAGCATCCCAGTGCCTGCTCAGCATGTCCCAGTAGTTCCAAGTGCATCCCAGCATTACTCCTGCAAGTCCCAGTATATCCCAGTGCCATTCTAGCACATCCCAAAACAGCCAGTTCCATACCAGTTTCCCAGTGCCATCCCACTGTGTCTCAGTGCTATTCCAATGCATCCCAGTACCCTCACAGTTCCATGCAAGTGCATCCTGATACATCCCAGTGCCTCCCAGAGAGGCTCCAGTGTCCTCTGATGCATCCCAGTGCCATCCTATTGCTTCCAAGTGCATCCCGGGGCAGCCCAGTGCATTCCAATATACCCCAGTTACAGCCTAGTGCAATCCTACTGCATTCCAGTGACAGCCCAGTACACTGTAGTGCCATTCCAGTGCCATTCCACTACATTTCAGTCACATCCCAGAGTGTTCCAACACCATCCCAGGGCCCCAATACACCCCAGTTTACACCAGTACATCTCAGGGCCATCTCACTGCATTTCAATGCAACCCAGTGCCAACCTACTGTGACCCAGTGCCCTTCTAGTATATTCCAGTTCACCCCAGTTCCATCCCAGTGCATCCCAGCATCATGCTGTTGAATTTCCATGTGTGCCAGTGCAATTGCAGTGTGTTCCAGTATCATTCCAGTGTAGCCCATCCCACTACATCCCAATGACTCACTTCATCCTGATGCCATCCCAGTCACCTTAGTTTTATCCTAGTGCATCCCAGTGCCACTTGAGTGCATTCCAACACAGCCCAGTTCCATCCCAGTGTCTCCCAGTGCTATTCCAGAGCATACCAGTACACTCCAGTTTTCCCTGGTGCATCCCAGTAATATCACTGCATCTCTGTGCCAATCTCCTGTGTCCCAATGTTAATCTAGTATATCCCAATACATCCCAGTACCATTCCAGTGCATTGCAGTACCATTCTATTGCTTCCCAGTGCATACTAGTACCATTCTAGTAGTGCATGCCGGTATACCCCAGTTCCATCCAGTGCATCCCACAGCCACTCCAATGCATCTCAATTAATCTTAATACCATTCTACTATATCCCAGGGTTCCCCAGTGCATTCTTTTGTCACCCTAATGTGTTCTAACCACCTCAGTACCACTTCACTATATCCCAGTTTGTCCCAGTGCATCCCAATGTCATTCCTGTGCCCTCCTACTGCATCCCAGTGCCACTACTGTGCATTCTAACACAGCCCATTTCCATCCTATTATGACCCAGTACTACTCCAGAGTTTAACAGTACACTCCAGTTTATGTCAGTGACTTCTCACTACATCTCACAGTATGCCAACATACTGTGTCTCACTGCTATTCCAGGACATCCCAGTACATCCCAGTACAGCCCAGTTCTACCCAGAGCACCTCTTGGTACCATCCCACTGTGTCCCAGTATCATCACAGTGCATCCTGATGCCACCCCAGTGCCTTTTCAATGAAGCCCAGGTGCCATTCCAGTGCCATTCCAGAATGTCACAATCTATACCATTTCCATCCAAGCGCACCCCAGTGCATCCTAGTACCCTCCCAACTGTGCTCACAGTGCATCCTGGTGCTATCTCAATGAATCCTAGTGCCAGCCCAGCTCCAGCCTAGCACACTCCAGATCCATTCCAGTGCATTTGAACACGCCCAGTGCATCCTGGAAATGTCCCAGTACAACCATAATGCGTCCTGGTGCCATCCCTGTGCCATTCCAGTGTACCCCAGTGAATTCTAGTGCTATCCCAGTGCCATCCCAATGCATCCTGTTGCCATCCCAAATCCCACCCAGTGCATTCCACTGCTGTCCCAGTACATCACAGTGCACCAACTGCATCTTGGTGCCATGCCAGTTCCACCCCAGCTCATCCCAGTGCAATTCCAGTGCAATCCAAGGCATCCTGGTGCCAACCCAATGCATCCCAGCTCTATTGCAATGCATTCCATCCAGCACACTCCCAGTGCATCCTAGTGCCACCCCAATGCATCCTAAGTGCCATTCCAGTGCACCCCAGCACATCCTTGTGCCATTCCGACTCCATCCCAGTGTATTTCAGAGGTGCTCCAGTGCATCCCAGTGAACCAAATGCATTCTAGAGCCATACTAGTGCCATCCCAGTGCCATTCCGGTGCACCCTAGTGCATCTTAGTGTCATCCCAGCACATACCAGCTCCACCCCAGTGCATTCTAGCACACTCACCCCAATGCATCTTAGTGCCACCACAACTGTCCATCACAGTGCCATCCCGGTGCATCCTGAAGCCATCCCAGTTCATCCCAGTACCATTCCAGTGCACCCCAGTGCATACTGGTGCCATCCTAGCACCATCCCAGTGCATTTCAAGACCCTCTCAGTGCACCCCAGTGCCATTCCAGTGCAACCCAATGCATCCTAGCAGCACCCCAGCGCATCCCAGCTCCCTCCCAGTGCATCCCGGTGCGACCCTGCCGCCCCCTGCGCCCGTCACCTTTGGTGTCCTCGTCCTCAATGGTGGTGTTGGTGCTGTCGGAGGACTCCTGCTCACGGGACGGCGGCGGTGGGGGGGAGACACAAACAGGGGGGTCAGACCTGGCCCCGGGGGGACAGGGGACAAGCCCGGCCAGGGCTTGGCAGGACCCCAATGATGCTGGATGCCACGGGGGGACCCCGCTGTCACCGCGCCCCGTGTGCACTCCTTGTCCACATCACCCCCCCCACGACATGGCTGATGCTGGGGGGAGGATGAAGGTGGAAAGCAGGGGCAGCGATACCTTGGTGCCGTCCGTGGGGTTATGAATTACAGTAGTTTGAGGCTCCTATGGGAGAAGGGAGAGAGACAGAGGCGGGGGTGGGGGGAAGCGAGAGCCCAGAGGGGACAACGAGGGGGGACGACGGATTGAGCAGCACGTGGACAGGGGCGAGGAGAGACCCAGACCGGATTTGGGAGGGGGATAGAGAGGGGGGAGAGAAGCAGAGAGTCATTAGTCCAGCAAAGCCAAATGGTTTAATTCACAGACATGAAGGGGGAAGAAAGGGGGGAAAGAGGTGGGCAGAGCCAGGGGAGAGACAAAGTGAGGCCAAAAGGATGGGCTGGGCTGGGGGGCAGCTCTGTGCCCCTGTCCTGCATCCCGGTGCCCAGGGGCTCCACTCACCATCCATCTGAGCATCTTGGGCATCCCTGTGTCTGAATCCCAACCATCCTGCTGCCTGCATCCCAAGCACTGCCCATATCCCTGCACATCCCTCAGCTTGCACCCAGACCATCCCTGTGCCTGCATCCCAACAATTGCACTGCCTGCATCCCAAGCATCCCCTTGGCTTGCATCCCAGCCATCCCTGTGTCTGGATCCTGACCATCCTGGTGCCCACATCCCGAGCACCACCCCCATCCACAGCTTCCTGTTGCCTGCATCCACCCTCACTGTGAGGGGTAGGCACCCCTTTCTCCATATCCTGCACTCACTGACCAACCAGGCACACCTTCCCCAGTACACACTACTCTGTGCCAGCTGGGCATCACCCTGCCTGTATCCTGCCCTCATAGTACTATGCCCCTGCCCTTGTGCTGCACCCCTTGTGCCATAAAGATCACGGCGGGCACCCCTGCACCCACATCCTGCACCTACCTTGCTGTTGGCATTGCCAGAGCACGCCCAAATCCTGCGCCTGCTGTTCTGGACAGCCACACAAGCTCTACTCGTGTCCCACATTCCCTGTGCCAGCTGGGTAGTCCTGTGTCTGAATCCTGCACTTACCTCACCTGTGAGGTCACAGTCAGCAGCCCCATCCTTGTGACCCTGCACTTGCCTTGCCATTGGCATCACAGGGTGCCCCCGTCACCCAACCCTTCACCCACGATGCCATCCGTGTCACCAGGATCCTCCTGCCTGTACCTTGTCTCCATTATGAGGTATCTACACCTGTACCCTGCACCCACCTTGTTCCCATGGTGGGGCACCCCCATACTCATATCCTTGGTTCCCACGTCACAGGACATCCTTATGCCCATATCCTGCACCCACCTTGCTGTCCCCATGGCAGGAATATCTGTGTGTCTGTGTCCTGGACCTACCTTGTCCCTATGGTAGGACACCTGCATGACTGTGTTCTGCACTCATGTCACTGTCCCCATGGCTGAGGGAGATGCGGGGCTGTCCACATGCCTGCACCCTTCACCCACCTTGTCTGTCCAGCGGGGTCACCCTGTGCCCATGTCCTGCACACCCCTTTCCATCCTTGGGACACCCCCCTTCCCCAGCGACCCCAGGAACAGCTGATCACGGTGCGCGCATGGTGATGGATGGGATGGGCCGGCGGGATGGATCCGATGGGATGGGAGATCTGAGGGGTGCAGTGTAGGGGGCACCTACCAGAGCAGTGGGCGGGAGGGTCCCCTTGGGGCTGGTGACACCGGCACTGCCTTTGGTGCTGTTGGTCTGGGGCTGGAGGGGAGACATGGAAGGGGCTCAGTGGTATGGGGGGGAAGCAGCCCATCTTGGCCTCCCTCCGGCCCCTCTGGCCCCTCACCTTCACGCCGTCCGCCTTCTTGTTCAGTAAGCTCTTAGCTGCTGTGGGGGGAGACAGTGTCAGTGCTCCCCCCCAGCACAAGGGACACTGCATGTCCCCCCAAACCCAGACCCTTCCCAGCCACCCAACCTGATCCCACCCTGGGTGCTGGCAGCACCTGCCACCCCAGTGTCAGAGAGGGGGAACACAGGAGGAAGGTGGTGTCCCCATCCTGGGGGAGGTCCCCATTTTGGAGGGGTGGCCCCCATGCAGGGAGGGGTGTCCCCATTGTAAGGGGGTCTCCATTTTGAGGGGTGTCCCCATGCTGGGAGGGGTGTCCCCATCCTGAGGGTGTTCCCTTACTGAGGGAGTCCCCATGCTGGGTGGGGTGTCCCCATCCCAGGAAGCCCCATTTGGGGGGGTTCTCCATGCTGAAAGGGGTGTCCCCAACCTGGAGGGGTCCCCAGTCTCAGGAAGGTCCCCATACTGGGGGAAGAGAGTGTCCCCACCCAGGGAGGGGTTTCCCCAACCTTGTGGGGCCATCCCCATCCTGGTCGGTGTCCCTATCCTAGTGGGAGGTTCCCAAACTCAGGAGGGTCCCCAGCCTTGGGAGCTGTCCCCATCCTGGGAGGGATGTCCTCAACCTGTGGAGATCCCCATCCAGGCAGGGTGTCCCCATTCTGGAGGGAGCGGTCCCCAAACTCAGTGGGTCCTCAGACTGGGGGAAGGAGGTGCCCCCAACCTGAGGGGAGTCCCCATCCTGGTGGCCCCCACATGGGGGCGACAGGGCTGGCTTACCTTGGAGAAATGCAGAGAGGAAAGCGAGAGAGAGGAGTGGGGAGGGGGACAAGAGAGAAACGGGGAGGGGGAAGGAGGAAAAGGGGAAAAACATAAAAAAAGAACATAAAAAAGATGAGTTGAGTACAGGGGGTGGGGACAGCCGCCTGTGCCCCCCCGTCTCCCTGGAGGGGGACAAGGACAGGCACGGGTATGAGCATCTGTCACTGCTACCACGATCTCTGGCCAGTGGGGGAATAGGGGGTGACAGGGACACAAGTGGTTGTGGGGGTGTGGAGGGCAGGGGGTGTCGCCTCGAGCATCCTCGTCATTCCTCCACACTGAGGGACCCCTCCCCCTGCTGGCATCACAAGTTGAGGGGGCATGTGCGGTGACAAGGCCAGTGACAGCACGGTGGCACCCATTAGCACCAAAGGAGGGGGCGGGCAGATGCGAGGATGACCCACACATCCCTCCCCTGTGGACCTATGTCTCCTCAGGAGTCCCTAGCAGGGTGTCCCCAAGGGTCCCGGTCCCTCCTCTGAAAGCAGGCGGGCGCTGAGAGGTGGGGGTTTAAACCAGTGCCAAATTGGGGGGCGGGAGAGGGGGACCCCTGGCAGTGGGGCCAGTGGTATCCCTTTGTATGGGGGATGGTTTAAGACCCACCGAATGTTTCGCAGCATCACAAACACTGGCTGCAGCTCTCAGAAGCTGTGGAGAGGCACATGCTGGGGGAGCACGTGCCAGAGGGAGACACATGCGAGGGGGGGGCACATGCGGGGTGGGGGACGCAGGGGGGGCACGGGGGGACAGGACATGCAGCCCATTTGCTCCCCCTTCCATGCACCGGTGTGCCCCCCCTGTGTGCATGAGGGGGTTAGTGCCGTGGGGTGGGAGCAGTGGGGAGACACACCCTAAAATTATCCCCCCACCCCCAGCTCCCCACTGGTGACCCAGATGTGGACCCTGGGGATGCCACCAGTGTGTCCCCCTCCAGGAACCACTGGCCAAGGGTCAAGCACTCAGCAGCCCCGCCTTGGGGTTGGGGGCTGGTGCAGAGACCCCTCCCCCGAGGCCAGCTGCGGGATGACAGCAGGGGGGACAGTGGCATCTCTTGGTGCCAGCGGGGAGGGGGAGAGGCTGGAGGGCTGTGGAGGGTGGGGGGGGCAGAGCCGGGGGGCCATGCATGCGCTCCAATTTCCGAGGAGGGTACCCGAAACCCGTTGGGGAGGTGGGAGGCAGGGAGGATAGTTGGGAGAAGAGGGTGACATAGGGATAAAGGATCTGGGGACACACAGAGACCAAGCGGGGCCGGAGGGGGCCAGGGGGGCCCTTTGCGGACGCGTCTACCTTGTTCCACCAGCCCCAGGGGGGCCCCGGCAGCGGCCGCCGACATGGTGGGAGGAGCGGTGGTCTGTCTGCCCACTGCGGGCCACGAGAGAGAGAGAGAGGGAGCAGAGCTCCTGTTAGGGAGGGCGGGGAGGGGCTGCAGCCGGGACCCCCACCTTCCCCCCACCCCCCAAACAAGAACTCCTGGGGTGCCCATCACCCTGGCCTCAGGCCTGGGGTGGCTGGTGCTGTTCCATCCCCCTCCCCGTGTCGCCCCCCCGCCAGCCACCGGAGTGGGGGGGGGGACACACGGGGACCGGGCACTACCTGCTGCTGTGTGCGTGGGGCGGGGGGGGCCGCGTCCTGCCCCCACCTTGGCTACCACATGCCCCGTCCTCACCGATGGGCAAAAAATGGGTGGGGGGGTTAAGGAAGGGAGGGGAGAAAGAGAGAAAGACAGCGAGATAGAGAGAGGGGGGCACCGGCCCAGGGGGGAGCTTTGGAGGGGGAGCTGCAGCCCCCGGCCCCCCCGGCCAGTGGGAGCCCCCCCTTACCTGAGAAGTTCCTGGTAGCCAACATGGTGGTGAGGATGGCACCCTGTAGGGAGGGGCAGGGTGAGCAGGGTATTGGCGTGGGACAGGCAGGATGGGGCTCTGGGAGTGCAGGGTGTGATGGGAGTGGGTGAGATGGAGGGGGAGAAATGGGGTGATGGGATCAGGGTGGTATAGGTGGCGGCCCATGGGACTGGGAATTGGGAGAGGTGTTTGCAGGACTAGGGGGCAGGATGGAGCCATGGGACCAGGCAATGGGATAGAGGGTGTAGGCTAGGGGGTGTAGCTGGACAGGGGCAGGCTAGAGCCATGGCACAGGGCAAGATACTGAGCAGGGACAGGGTGGGACTGTGCCTCACTGTGTGTCACTGGGATGGGACCAAAGCCCACAGCAGAGCACCAGGCACACCAGAGTGGAACCGCAAGACACAACAGGAAGGGACTGTGCCCCATGGAAGGGCACAAGAAGGCCCTGATGCGTACTGGGGTAGGAACGTGTCATAACAGGTGCTGCCAGAGGGGGCAAGGTAGGGGTCCCACAGCGAACAGGAGAATGTCCCACAGAAGGCAGGGCAGAGGTCCCAGAGTGGACAGGGGTGGGTCCCACAGGAGAGCCCCGTGGAGAGGCAGGGTGGTGCTGGGAGGATAAGCACTGACCCCAGCCCACACCTCCCCCACCAGCCCCCTCACCTTGAGCTTCCTTCGGGCATTGAACTTTTTCAAACACTCCACTGTCTCCTGCCTGTGCATCATGGAGGCCACAGTAGAACGTTGCTGTGGGGGACAGTGGGGTCAGCACCAGGTACCAGCGGTCACTGTAGTGGGGTGACACGCACTGGGGGGACATGCCGCACTTACGCAGACCCAGGGGTGCTTGAGGGCCTCGTGGGCTGTGATGCGCTTGGCAGGGTTGATGGTCAGCATCTGATTGATGAGGTTTTTCGCTTCAGGGGTGACTGTGTCCCACTCAGGTGAAGGGAACTGGGGAAGCACAGGGACAGGGGGGGTGACAGCTGTGAAGGGGTAGCTCCATGGCATGTGTGTCACTCCACATCCCCACATAACCCCAGCCAACCACCTTAGACGTGACCCAAAGCCACCCCTAGGCTCTGCCTGCTAAAGATTAGCTGTATTGTCCCTCAGTAGGTTCTAGAGTTAATGGGCCAGCTGCCGCAGGGCATGGGGTCCTGGCACCGGGGACTTACATCGTAGGCCCCGGCCTTGATTTGCTGGTAGAGTTTGTGCTGGTCCTCATCCCAGAACGGCGGGTAGCCCACCAGCAGGATGTACAGGATGACCCCTGAGCCAGGGAGAGTGGGGTTAGGGGAGTGCAGGGACCCCAAACCACCCCTGGCTCCCTCCGCCCTGGCAATGCCCCTATGACAAAGCAGTTATTCCCAACATGGCCTGTTCCCTGTGCTGCCAGGACAGCATGGACAGGGGACAGTGTGGCACTGCTGGGACACATGCCATTGGATGGCCACAGGATGGGATCAGAGCTGGGAAAGGAACTGGAACCAGCATAGAAATGGGATGGGAAAGAGGGTGAGACTAGGATGGGAATGGGATAAGACTAGAATGGAGCCTAGAAAGTGACAGAATGGGAGTGGGAGGGGATCAGAATGGGACCAGGTAGGATGGGATTGAGCAGGCATTGGGCAGGGGCTGGGCAGAGATCAGGGCAGGGACTGGGGTAGGGACAGGGCAGGGTTCAGGATTGGGACCAGGTCCAGGTCTGGGATGGGGGCAGAAAAGGGGCAGGGACCAGGAAGGGACTCGGCAGGAACTGGCTCTTACCACATGCCCAGATGTCCACCGGTTTGCCATAGGCCTCTTTGCGCAGGACCTCGGGGGACAGGTAGCCAGGTGTGCCAGCAAATCCTGTAACAGTGACAGAAAGATGGGTGAGGAGAGACAAGTGAGCCACAATGGGAGGGGACAAGGACAGGACATAGTGCAGAACACAGGACTGGGACACAGGCATGAGGCAGGGATGTGCTGGGAAGGGGTGGACATGGTGGGGACAGGGCAAGATCCTATGGGCACAGAGACATGGACATAGTGGGTATGGGATAGGACATGGGGCAGATGCAGTAGAAACGGAGCAGGGACTCAGTGGACATGGAGGGACACAGCAGACACAGTGGGGCAGGGGCTGGGGCTGTGGTGGGCGGGGGGAGCAACAGCACTCACCAAACCAGGCCTGTTGATCCCCCTGCACCTCGATGGCGAGGCCAAAGTCCGCCAGTTTCACTGCTGCCCCTTTGCACTTGCTGGCCAGGAGCAGGTTCTCCGGCTATGCGGTCACCGGGCACAGGGAGCACCAGGTATGGACAGCACCGGGCACAGACATGAGTGGGGAGAGAGAAGAGAGATGGGGCAAAAAGAGGGACTTTACCGCTGCCATTGACCAGGTCCTGCCCATCAGCTGGCTCTCTGCTGTGGGGCTGTGGCAGTGGGTGCCCTCTGCCAATGGCCGAGGGTGCCTGATGGCACAGCGCCATGGCCAGCTCAGGGTCATCCCATGTTTCACTGGCCATCCCAGCATCGCCCCCCTATCCCAGCATCCCCGTGCATCCCACCCTCCCTCCGTGTCCCACTATCGTCCCCTTGTGTCCTGCCCTGAACCCCCCAGCCAATCTCCAGCTGCTCCCACCCCCATCCCCACCAGTTCACACTTCCCCTGGGGCAATGGTGGGTTGCAGTGAGACCCTGCAGGAGCACAGAACCATGTCGCAACTGGGGGACACATGCATCCCCAGAAAAGGTAGTTGGGAGTGTTCAGAGCTGAGGAGATCCCCCCAAGCCCACCAAGATCTCAGTGACTCCCCAGAATCCACTGGACCAGGGCCACCCCCAAGTTGTGGGGACCCCAAGAACTGGGCAGAGGGATGGATGGGATTGGGAGGACACACTTACTTTGAGGTCCCTGTGGACCACCCCCATCTGGTGACAGTGCAGGACAGCCTCCAGGATCTGCTGGATGCAGTGGCTGCATGCAAATGGCAGGGGGGTCAGAGGTATGCTGCTCCCCCACCTCCCACATCCCCTGTCCATGACCTACACCTCCAAACCAGCTCCCCTGTCCCACTGCTAGGACCCCACTGCACACAGAGGGGAACTGACAGAAACAAGTGGTGACCTTGGATTTGTGAGTGCTGTGCATGACAATCCCTCTGTACCCCTGCCAGGGGGGTCAGCCTTGGGGCATCACCCCTGGAGGGACCCCTGGGGGATCACCACCTGGGGGGGTCACCCAGAGAGGTTACCCTTGGGAAGAGTCCCACCTGGGGTGGGTCATTGCCAAGGGGACACCTATGGGGATACCTCTACCTGAGGGGCAGTCATCCCTGAGGGTGTCACTCCATCCTGGGGTGCATCACCCCGGGGGCATATCACTGTCTGAGGGTCATCCCTTAGGGGGCACCCCTGGGGCATCATCCCAGGGTTTTCACTCCAAAGGATGAACCTGTGGGATCATCCCTTGGGGGTCACTGCCTGGGGGTGATCCTTGGGGGGATGGTCACTGGCTGAGGGTTCATCCCTGGGGAGGCCACTGCCTGGGGGTCACCCCTCAGCACCCACCAGGTGAGCTCCAACCTTGGCACAGAGCCATGGGGTGTTATCCCGGGGGTGCTTTTGTGCCTACCCCCTGTCCCCCATGGGAGCCCCCCATCCCTGCTGCCGCCCAGACACCGGGATCCCCCAGACAGGACTCACAGGGGAAGGGGGGGAACAGGGGATGGGGGGTGGGGGCGGTGCGCGGATGGAGACGAGACAAGAAAGAAAGAGGGAAGGAGCGAGGAGAGGGGATGAGAGCCTGAAATGGGGGTGAAGGGGGGCCTCACCTAGCTGGGGGAGCAGGGGCATTAGGGGGGGATTCCCCACAAGCAGGAAAACCCT
>JANPWX010019791.1:65648-106880 GCA_024734555.1 Trochalopteron elliotii
ATCACCCCCGGGAGTGGGATACCAAGCCCCCACCCCTAAAGGCCAGACACCCCTTCCCGGGACTAACCCCCTAAATAGCCCTGTGTCCAGACTCCCTCCGACGGATCCCCCTAGGACCCCAAATCTAGACTCACATCCCCACCCCTCCCAAGAATCTCACAACCCCCAGAAAAGAACCCCAAACCCGTACCCCCTCCGGATCCCACAATCTCCCCCTAAAAAGCCCCAATATCCAGATAATCTGCTCAAAGACCCCATATCCATGCCCTGCCTTCCCCCCCACCTCGGGGAATCCCATTTCCCCCAATACTGAGCTCCCTCCTCCCGCACCAATGTCACCCCAAACAACCCTTACAGGCTCCAATCCCTCCCTAAGCAGAACACCCAGGAGAGGTCGAGGCAGGCCAAAATCACCCCCCTACTTCCCCCAAGGGCACCTTGAAGTCCCCCAATGTCAGCAGCATAATGCGGGGGTGGATTTTGGTGCGGGGGACACACAAAAGACCACCCTCAAAGCCACCAGTAGCCCCAGGGCCTGGGGACAGCGGGGTGTCCCCCCCCACCCGAAGAGGTGGGTGGGCGCGGGGGGTGGGCCCCCCACGGCGCGGGTGGGCGGCGGGCGGCTGGCGCTGCTGTTGCCATGGGGACCGTGGGCGGCCGGGGAGGCCGCGGGCCCGGTGTGCGCATCAGCACCGGGAGATGCCGGCACGGGTGGAGGGGTAGAGGGGGAGAGTGGTGGGTGACACCTCGGGGGTGGTATCCCCAAAGCACCCACGACATGAAACCTAGCCAGCTTTGGGGATCCCATATCCACCCCCCTGCCCAAGGACACAAAAATCGAGCACCTCTCCCCAGGGATCTCATGTCACACCTCAAGGACCCCAAAATCCAGCCTCCTTGGGATCCCACATTCCAACATCCCGGCACCCAAGTAACCCATAAATCCAGCCCTCTTCGGGGTATCCTGTATCTAGCCCCTCCCAGGGATCTCAAAATTCACTCCCTCCACCCCCAGGAATCCTATATTCCCATCCTGAAGAACCCCAAATTCTACTCTCCCTAGGAATCCCATATCCACGCCAACATCCACCCCAACGCCTGGAGCCCATGCTGGCAGACAGACACCCCAGGCATCCTGCTTGGGTGTCCCTGTCTTTGTCCCATAAGCAAAGTGATGGTGGAGAATCGGGCACACTCATCTCCCAAGAGGTGGCACTGAATCACTCACAGACCCCACGGTGAGACGTGTTTATTGCAAACTGAGGGTGGGAGGTGGGGAACTGGACAAGGCGCTGGGGACCCCCAGCCCACACACCCCAGGGTGGAGGGCTGGTGGGAAGCTGTGAGAGCCAGGCTGGGCCCACGTGGGGCCTACTCTCCTAGGAAGTCCCCACTCTCAGGCCCCTAAGTACCATGCGAGGGGAAACCCGTATGTTTCTGAGGCTCCTGCTCAGCTGCTGGCTAAGAGGAGTGGGCTGAAAATGCCAGTGCTGTGGGGAGCACCCTCACTGCCCCCTGATGAAGGGGGAGCAAACCCTAGGGGATGGCTGTGGTCGCTGCCCACTCCCGGGTGTCCTGACAACCCTCCAGTGAGGAGGTGGAGGAGGGGGAAACCAGGAGGAAGCCTTCCCCAGGGCTGGGCAGAGGGCAGGGGCAGCACAGCTCCCTTGGGATACCCTGGAGAGGGGTTGCTGAGAGGATGTGGGGATGCCAGGTGGGCAGGGTGCTGGCAGAGGCAGGCAGAGGCAGGCTTCCCCATCCCCACTGCCCATACTGAGCACCCATCTCCACCTGTGAGAGCCAAAGCTGCCCAGTGCCAGGGCAGGGAGGGCTCCACATCCCCTGAAACCTCAAAAACAGTATCCTCATCCACCAAAAATAACAATAATGCAACCCAACGCACTCCCTCTATTCCAGAAAAACATGGAGCGTCGGCAGCACAAGGTGAGGGGCAGGGAAGGAAGGGAGGAGAGGGGTCCTGGTGCCCAGGTTGCTATGGTGACAGGATGTAAATCTGCCCGCGTCCTCAGGCTTCCCCACACAGCATGGATGGGTGCTGGCAGCTTGCATGAGTGAGTCCCGGGCACTGGTGCTGGGTGTGAGGGTCCTGGTGAGCATCCGGGTGAGGGGAGGTCTCCTCTCCCTGCTTTATTTTTCAGTTGTTTTTGCCACTGTCAAAACTGGACAGCACCGGGGGAGATGTTGAACATGGAGGGGTCGAATTTCTGGCCGCGGAATGGTGAGCCCTCGGTGTCCCAGCCCTTCTTTAACATCTCATGCACCTTCTGCAAAGAGGTCGCAGGCTTCTGTCAGCCTAGGGTGACGCCATGCTGCTCCCCACACCCCTTGCTCTCCCCTGCTGCTCATCCCACAGGTGCTGGGGCTGCGTGGCCACCTGACCCACGAGAAGGGCTGTAGGAAGCAGTCCCTCTCCTCCCTGGCTGGCAGTAGTGATTGCCAAAGGCACACAGCACTTCAGTGCTCCCCTTCGCTGTCTGGGAAAGGGCAGACAGCACCCAGAGCAGCACCATGTAGCTTCTGGGTCGGGATGAGCCCAGACCCATGTAGGTCCAGCCCTGAGCAGGGCCAGCTTGGGAGAGGCACAGGTATGTGGGGCCCATCCCTGGTACAGGGGGTCTGGGCTTACAGGCACTTGCCAAGGTGCCAGGAAAGGGAAGACAGGAGTGCATGGCAAAAGATCAATCAGCAGAACCACACACCCCTCAAATGTTAATGTGGGGGGACACTGTGAAGAGGAGCTCAGAGAGAGCAGAGCCATGGGGCCCCGTTTCCTGGGGATGGGACCCTTGAAGGGCAGGAGGGAGGACCAGGCTGGGGCAGTGGCACAGGGTAGCCAGCACCTACCAGCTCATGGCTCTGGGGCTTGCCCTGCAGCTTCTGGTGGTAGTCAAAGGTGAGGCGGTCAAGCACAGCATGCTCCTCCTCGTCCACCGTGGCCATGGAGCGCTCCTTGTTGATCTTGTCGATGTCGATCTGCTCCTCGCCCTCCAGGATGGCATTCCACCAGTACTCGTCCCCCTTATTCAGGTTGATCTGGGGACAAGGTGTGGGTCAGCGAATGGGGAGAGGAGCCCCTGTCCTGCCCGGAATGCGGTACCCCTGCCCACCTCACAGCTCCATGGCAGTGATGCAGAGCTTGCCTGACAGCAGCATGGGGCTTGCCCACGAAGGGAAGTTACGCTCATATTGATCCAGCCCCACAGCTGGCAGAGAGGGAGGGATGCTTGTGCCTCTTTCCCTCAGCAGCCAAAGGCTTTGCACAACCCTGCAGGGGGCCCCTACAGCCCCAGCTCAGGCCCCAGGGATGAAACCTCAGCGCATGCTACAGCTCAAAGTCAGGACCAGTGTCCCCCAGCGGTGCCTGCCTAGGGGTGACGCTGGCCTGGGGCCGCACGGCTGACACAGCAGCAGTGACAGAGCCCAGGACTGTCGGATGAGGAGGCTGTGTCTGGTGGAGTGTAGGGCCAGGGCTCCTGGTGTGATAGTGCAGCCATCTTGCCCTTCCCTAACCTAGAAGGAACCTTGGCCACAGCTCCCCCGGCATTGGCTTGGTGGCAAAGGAGACAAGGATATCACCTGCTGCTCTGCGCTACCCCTGCTGACTGCCAGCA
Source organism: Trochalopteron elliotii (assembly GCA_024734555.1). Lineage (NCBI taxonomy): Eukaryota > Metazoa > Chordata > Aves > Passeriformes > Leiothrichidae > Trochalopteron > Trochalopteron elliotii. The sequence goes on from JANPWX010019791.1 coordinate 69,281, forward strand.
CCTGCTGCCCATGGCACTGCAGCTCAGCAGCAGCCCCGGAGGGATGGACAAGGAGAAAGGATATCTCCTTGCTCCAGCCAACATCCTCACTGGGAAAAGCCACCGGCTGTAATCACAGGCATCCCTGATGGCAGTGCCTTGAATAGAGCTGGCTGGCCACTGGGGCTTGTGCTGGGGCCAGCATGGGGCATCCTGCAACGGGAACTCCAACTTGCTTTTAGTTTTTTCCAGGAAGAGTGGGATGTTTCCTACCATGTTATTTTAGCACTAATCCCAGCAGCAGGGCAGATTTATGGCATTCATTGGCCTCTGCAAAATCATCAATAAAGGCAGACAACACAATTTGCTCAAATCTCCCTGGAAGCTCAATAGCTCCAGAGGGGAGAACATGGACAGTCATTCCTGTTACAGAGCCAAGCTTCTCTGTGGTGAGAAGAAAAGGAACCAATTAATACAGGAGGGGGTGCCTGGGGTTTAATCCTTCTGGGAGAGCAGAGCCAGTAAAATATTCCAGCTTGGGGAAGGCATTAGTTTTTCCAGTTAGACAGGCTTGCACAGTTCCACTTTGGAGGAGACGGAGAGCCACTGAGGGTTTGCTCCTGGGCTTCCCAACCGTGGGTGGGCAGGTGGGGGAGTGGTAGTGTCCCCAGAATGTCACCCCGAGACAGAAAGCAAAGTGAAGGGGCAGCAGCTCCAACTGTCCCACACTTGCAGCAGGAGCACCCTTCAGGCCCCTCAGATTTTTGGAACATGAGGGATGTCCCCACGGTGCTGCTGGCAAGGTGTGAGCTTCCCTGGCGAGGCCTCCAGCACAAGCCATGCTCCCATGGCATTGCTGTGAAACACGCATGGCTTGGTATATCCCTACCAGGGCCAGTCTGCTGGCAGAGGGGTGGACAAGTGTTGGAGCAGTTCAGGCATCACCCCAACTCCATCCCAGAGCACTAGGGGGGATGGAAAACCCATCCCTCCTCCCTTCCCTACCAAACCCCTTTCCTTGGCTGCCACCCTGCCACCATCTGCAGCCTGGGGTGAGATCACACAGATGTTCATCCCTCTTTATTCCAGGGGAAAAGCTGTCAAAGTGACACTCACTCCAAGTGAGCCCCAGTTTCTAAAATGAAATGCCCTTGGGCCAGGGCAAAAGTCACTATATTCACATGAGTTTGCGGTTTCTTGGTTCAAAATGGTGCTGGAGGACTTGATGCAGACAGGTCTCACCTCCAGGATGGGGGACACAGATACAGGCCATTTTCCTGGACAGTTTGTGCCAATGTCCTCTCTAGATCCAGCCCCTGCCTGGCTGAGTGCCTGTGTTATGAGAGTCAGTGGTGATGGAGATGCTGCTGGTTCCCCCCACAAGCACTTTGGGTGCCCAAAGGTGGAGGCAAGGGAGAGTTGAGAGGCCATGGCAGGTTTCTAGGTGACTTCCCACACGCACCAGTCCTCCCCCACCCACCTGCCCATGGAAGAGGCTCTGGCACTCAGCTGACAGGCCCCCCTGAGGCTGTGGGCACCTCTGGGGAGAGCTCTGGAAACTGTGGGGCTCCAGGAGGGACCATGGCTTCTTCCACAAGGACAAACCCCGACGTGATTATGTTTCTCACTTTGTTTCTGCACTTGACACTGCTGCTCAGTTTTGCAGCCAACAGCTCTGGCTGGCCCCTCAGGGCCTGGGACACACTGAGAGTCACTGAGGAAGGATGAGGTCCCTGTGGTGCGCCCGTGCCCTCAGCCAGATTTCGGCTCTGCCTGGTGGGTCCCAATGGAGTAAAAGCCCAGCTGAGTCTTCTGGGGTGCACAAAGCGGCAGACAGCCTCTGCAACAGTGGCCTGAGGAGAGAGAGGCCTGCAGGAGGCATATCCCAATGCTGTATCTGAATCTGGCAGTGTCCTCATGCCAAAGGGCTCACTTTCCATAGCTGGTGTCCAAGATATGAGCTCTCAGCCACGTAGGGATGGACTGTTCCCTGGAAAAGCACCAGGGTAATGATGGATTGCAAGGAGGACTGCTACAGGAACAATGGGACACTCAGCAGGAGAGACCCTCCAGCAGGTGACAGGCATGACTGGTATGGACACAGTGTCATGTCCCATCTCCACCCCCTCCTGGGAAGGTCACAACCCCTCATTGTCGGTGCTGGGCTTTGCGGCAGCACAAGGTTTCCTCTCTGATGCCAAATACCTTGTTAAACCTTGAGAGATGCTGTCAAGGGGTGTAAATAGGTCTTGGGAAGACAACCTCCACCTGCCTGCTTTCCTGTTGGAACCATAGCAGCCAAAGTCACCTCAAAAATCACTGGGAGGTGTTTAGGGGGACACAGGAGGCAGCAACACCATTCTCAGCACTGCGGGAAGGGCAGGGCTGAGCACCACTGAACTGTCACCCCTCAGCCTCATGGCTCACAGGATGACAAGCCAAGAAACGTTCAAGGCAGGACTTGCTGACAGAAGCCCAAGCATGGAAAACAAAGGCTGAGAGGAAGAGAAAAAGAGAAGGAATGGGAGAAAAATCCTCCACAACAAAAATAATACCAAAAGGAGTTGTGCACAACACTCTGGGGATTGCTAAAAACAGCGAGGTTATTTTAATCTCGCTTTCAACAAGCAAGCGGGTGTGACGGAGAAGGGAGAGCACAGGGACAACACCCAGGACCAGGGCACCGTGGGGCACGCCACAGGCAGGGGCACAATCCTGGGACAAAATCCCGAGCAGGAGGTATGGACAGGCCCCCACCCCACGTCCCAAGACCACTCCAGTGCGGAACAATGCCAGCTGGATTCTGCTGCCATGCACATGGCTGTGCCAAAGGATGAGATGAGAAACATGTTGGTGTTAGGCTGGGCTCCAGCTGGGAGAGCTCCATGGAGCAGGAGGGGAAGGCAGAGTGGTCTTTGAATGCTGCTAAGGGGAGTTCTGGGGCTGCTGGAGTGCAAGTGACATAATGAAGAGGATACATGAATAACAACACCAGGCAGGATGGGGGAAACAGAACTAAGATGGGTTGTAAGGCAAAATAATCTTCCCAGGATAAGAGCTGGAGGAGAAAAGAGTCATGGCGCACCCTTGAATGGCATCCCAGAAAGGAGCTGGGGGGAGGCAGAGGACAGTGAAAAGGCTGTTACAGCAGCCTCCTGAAGAATCTGGGGATCTTGATGATCCCTGATACGTTCTGCAAGAGGACATGGGACTCAACAGCCTCTCTGCACAGAACTGAGAGCTTTTCAGACAGACAGGACCAAGCAAGAGAGATTCCACCTCCTTGGCGCCAAGATTGAATTCTCTTGCAGGGATTACCTCAATTCACAGACCACAAACATGCAGCATGGACAGGGCCACCAAGGTGCCCCAAGCAGTCCCCAAGGCAGGCAGGATCTCCTTGGACAACCCAAGTGCTGACACTGGGTGAGCTCAGTTTTGGCTACATCCACACCCTGCCAGGGAACACCATCCCTGTGTCCCACAGGGAAGCCAGGCAGCACTTTGCAGCACCTCACAGGAGGGAGACAGCCCAACTGCTGCATTTGGAGCTTACACAGAGTGATGCACAAACTGGGGCACAGAAGGGGTCCATATTCCCCATAAGCTCCAAATAAACCCCAATGGCCCCATCCAGGCACTGAATTAAACAATGCATTCCCACATGGGTGGGTGTCCCCTGATGAATGAATCGGGAGGAGGAGCAAACCACTCCTGGCTACTCAACACATGGAAAAAGGAGATCCTCCTGGGTGAGAATTACTCACTCTGCTCCAGTTACCATACAATTCTTCAAGCGAGATCTCATCCCACCATCAATATGTTGGCAGCCAGCTGGAGATCCTCACAAGCCTGGGCTCATGCTATTCGAGGCAAGACCCAGCTCTTGGGTTGGGGGTCACGGGCCCACTCGACTCCCCGCACTGCCTGTGGCCACTCCAGGAGCCACCGAGTCTCACTCCACCCGCGCCATTCCCAGCCTCTGACAGGTACTAAAGAGACACTGCCTCCCTTGCTGATGCTGCAAACATCCACCTGGAACTTCCAGACTTCCATTCACACTGTGTGGAGCAGTCACCCATTGGGCCACCTCCTCTTCAATGGGTTTATTGCTTTCCAGGATTTTTCCTTTGTCCCAGGTAAGCTAATTTTCAAGATGTTTTTATTTACAAAATGAAGGTTAAGAATGCCACTACCACATCCCTTCAATGTCCTAGCAGCATCAAAGAAGCCCCTCTCCCTTTCAGAGGCCTCACTCACCCTTTTGGCACCAGCCTGTCACTCGAGGTACATCCCTGTGGATCAGCAGTGGTCGAGTGGCACTGTGCAGCCTCCTCACACACCATCCACAGCATCCCTAACTTCGGCAGCACATTCCCACTCCATTTTCCACTGTGAGGGCTTGGATTTGGGTGCCATCTGCTGCCACCTTTGTGCCACAGGGAGAAAGGCTTGGATCCAGCTCCCTCCCTCCCAGGGACAGCATGTATCCCCTCCTGGGTCTCACAACAGCCTTGGGATTCCTGAAACTCTCCTGGAAAAGCCTCTGGGTGGAAAAGGATAGGGCAAAGATGGTCACAAGTAGCAAGATCCTGCTCCCAGCACAATCCTGGCCCCCAAACTGGCATATAAACTTTGGAAACTGTTTGACACTCAAGATCTCAGGGTGATGGGCAGAACTTCTGCAACAACTCCAGCTGTGAACACAGCTGAACTCACTCCGTCAGCCTGAACATCTGGAGCACATCAGAAATGAGGCTTGGGGCTGGGAACCCACCAGTAATACAATGCTGGGCACCAGCAGCCCTGAGACCACCTTAACAGGGATGATTTGGGACAACAGGCACACAGCAAACCACAGGCCTGCTGCAGGCAGAGGAGCCATGGTGTCCACATCAAACAGGGCAAGTAGGAATCCCGTGACAGGACAGAAAGGAATGGTGGTGAACAAGCACCTGCCAAGATGCTGGCGTCAGAGTGGGGCCAGAAGAGTTGGAAGGCAGAGTCGGTAAGGCCAGGTGTGCAGGACCAGCACTGTGGTGCAGGGCCCCGTGCCAGGATTGAGGACAGTGACCACCCCTAAGTCATGGCTGTGCTACATCTCCTCAGCTGGAGCTGGGGACCCCTTTGCCCAGCCTGACAGTCGTGCTGCCCAGCCAGGTGACAGGCAACTCAGGAGTAGGAGGCAAGGCACAGCACACAGGTAAGGGCACCATGAGCCAGACGATGGAGACGCAAAGCCAGACACATCCAGAGCTGGCTCAAACTTTCATCTGCTCCAGTTTCCTAGGCCAAGTGTGGCAGAGCTGAGAGCCAAGGAGACACAGCTGTTGTAGACCACCCTTACCAAAACGCACTTCCCAGGCTCCAGGCTCCACAGGGAACTCTCCGTGTTGATCTTGTGGGTGAGTTTCCCTTCCATGAGGATGTGTTGTCTGCTTCCCTCCAGCACAGCTACACGAATTGCACCACTGCTGATATCCACAGACACCTGGAAACAAAGAGAGAGACAATAATCTGGAAGGCTCCTGCTTGCCACCTCACTGTGCAAGCTGGGGTTTGGGGTCAAGTGCACTTGCAGGGGATGAGAGAGAGAAGAGCTTCCAGCCCTGCCTGTAGCAGCAGGGTGGGAATCCCGCTGTTCTCTCATAGCAAACAGCGACAGTTTGGAGGAGAGAGGGAACCTCTTCAGGGAAGGAAAAGCAGTACAGCCCAGCAATCAGGGGGACCCTTGAAGGATTCAAGGCAGCTGGTTCTAACCCATGCCTCAGTTTCCCCTCAAAGAAGACCAGTAATGCTACAGGCATCCAAACAGCATTCAAAGGTTGGGCACCTACTTGCTGTGATAGAGCTCTTCAGGGGTGTGCCTGTCCATCACTGTCACAAGCTAGGCATAAGTGTCTGTCATCTTGATAGATGAGCAGGGGCCATTTGGGGGTTCCTATACCAGGGCTGCAGCAGGTCATCCCCTCTTTGCTGGACCATGCTCAAAGTATGCTCCTTGGCTCTGCTTCCCCTGCTGGAGCCAGCACTGGGCTCAGCCCAGGCCTCCCATCGGGTGTGTGAGGAGGGGCCACGTGCAGGAAGAATGCTGCAGCATGCTTTCCCGGCTCCCTGCTACAGGGGCAACTCTGTGCCCAGGAACAGGGCCAGTTCCCGCCCACAGCAGCCATATGGGGAACCCTGCTCCGACCTGCCATGCAGGTGACATGGCTGTCCCCTGGGGAGACAGAGGCACGCTGTGAGAGGTACACAGTACCCTTGGTCTCCATAGAGACCATATGTTCTCTCTTCTCCCCTCTAGCCCCGAGGTGCCGCCAGCAGAGCCCATGCCAAGACAGGCGATGCAGGGAGGACCTGGCTGGGAAGACGTAGGATTGTGGCCCCCAGTGCTGGCCCGAGAGGAGGAGACTGCAGTGAGATTTGCCTGCATTCTCTCCCAGAGTTCCCCCAGATCTTCCTCCTGCTCTGCAGATCTCATTTGAAATGTTATTACATTATCCATTACCTAGGAGACTTCTAGCAGCTCACTAGCTCCACACAGGCAGAAGACAGGCAGAGCTGCTCCAGCCAGGGAGGGCACCGTGGCTGTGTCTGACTGATGTCACCCAGGTACAGCCCCCGAACTTGGTGTGTGCTCTGGCAGGAGCAGAGGAGGCCCAGCACACGCAGCACAGGGTGCCATGGGACTGAGCCCCAGCGTGATGGCTGGGAGCAGGACTGTGCTCACAGGGGATTGGGGAAGGGACGTGAGGATGGGAGAGGACAACGGGCCGTCACGTGGCATGTGGCTGTGGACAGCGTCTACAAGAGCAGCTGCTGTGGGATGAAAACACTTCCAGGGGAGGTGCTCCCTCCATGGAGAAGCTCCCTCCAGCCCAGTGCTGACGCCTTACTGCAGAGACGAGGCATGGGGATGAGGCTCTGCCCTCCACTACCACCATCTGCTCAGGTCCCCAGATGCAGGGACAGAGCTACTGACGCTGGGCTCTCAGCATGGTACAGGGCCTGCCCAGAAAGGACCAAGGGGAAAAAAGCAAAGTGACTCCCAAGTCACCTTCTGGGGAGAAATTCTTTGGGGTGTGGAGGGAAAGCTGGAGACATGGAAGGCACAGGCACAGCATTCTGTCTGAAGGATCTACACGGACGAGAACAACCGAATGTGAGAGTTTTATTCACAAGTGGCCGCACAAGATATCTGGTGGGGTTGAGGGACACCTTTTAGGTGGCTCTGGGACCAGCCACGCATTGGAAGAGGAAGCAGAGAAACCCAAACAGAAGAAGAGATACAAACTGGGAAGACTTTACCTGGCCACTTCGCTGTGCAAGCAGCCAACATGAGAAGCAACTGCTACACCTGCTTCTACCTGCACCTAGCAAGAAGGTCCCACCCAGCACACCAGGCCCCCAGGAGTAGGGACAGGGGCAGCACATGCCCTGCTAGAGAGCCCTGCCCCTCTGTGCATGGAGGAATATGTCTGAGAGGATTGAAATGTGCTCAAGGTGGTACCTGTGGACAGCCCACAACTGGGGGAAGGCCAAGAGCAACCTGCGGTACTGTGGCAGCTCTGAAGCTGCTTCTCCCTCCCCATGCGCTCCCCGTGAGCACCTCTGCTCCCCAAAACACTTGGCTGCTCCCAAGGAAAGCCAGGTCTCATCTGTGTGCTGTGGCCTCTTCACCACAGTGATTTCTGTCCACACTGAATGCCCACGCCTGCCCACGGAGCTCAAACAAGCAAATACAAACTGAGAGAGCAATGAAGCTTGTCTCCTCTTGAGTCCAGCAAAGAGAGGCCTGGAGTCATTATTTCTATTTAAGCACTCAGATCCATGGGTCTTTGTTGCGCCCATAAATAGATCAGAGAGGTGGGGACCATGGAGGAAGATGCTCCCACCTACCCAATCACCCGTTTCTGCTCCAAGGACACCTGAGCTCCATACAAGGAAACCTTAAGCTCACCAGAGCAAAATGCGCCATAGCAACAGCCTGAATCCCAAAAAGTCTTCCCAAAAATAAGGAAGACTGTGAACAGCATTAGAGTTGGGTGCACTCTGAGCCCAGGGACCAAATGGGGAATTTTTTAATCTTGCCTTGGCAGGCAGAAGCCAAAAACTTGGTAATTTTTTAAAAATATGAAGCTCTCTGAATGCAGGAGAATGTTGTTCTTGGGCAGGTATCCATTAACAACATGTCCGAAGCCCATGGAGCTTGTAAATTGCGCTGAGTCCTCCTGCTCTGGCCCAAGACCCAGCCTGTCTGTTCTCATTCCCCCAAGGCTGGGAATACATAGAATCATTTGGAAATGGAAACTCAGCTGCCAAGAGAAGCCTCAAGAAGGACGGATGAACAAAATACCAGGAAAGAGAGTGCAAGGAGAAGGGAAGTCTAGCACCTGAACAACCAATTGCTTCAAGAGGGCAGCATGGGTAGGTACTGGGGTAAGGGTAGGCAGAGCCATGCCACGGGTACTGGCATGGGAAGGGGGTGTCTTGAAACCTCCTTTGTCCGTTCTGAGGTGCAGAATGGACAAAGACTGTGCGAAAGCGATGGCACAGTCTTGAACCAAGGAAAGGTCAGGAAACATATCCTGTCTCCACTCTTGTGAGCTCCAGCAGGCTCCTGAACCTCTCCATGGCCAAGGATGGAGCAGACAGAGCCCTGTGTGGGGTTTTTGGCAAGGACACAACTTCCCTGAGATGGAGGAAACTTCCCCAGTCAGGGAGAGAAATCATGATCGAAGGGATCAAATATGATGCAGAGGGGTGGAATATCCATCTGGACAACCCAGCATCATTTGAAGAAAGAGCCCGGGTTTGTTTTAGAGACCTGCTGGGAGAGATCCATCTTCCTGGTGCCTTGCTGTGCCTGTGGCAGCCACGTGCCCCCCCACCCCTCCGGCCTGGGCTGCTGTTGCTGCTGCCAGTGACATTCCTAGGCATGCTGAGGAGCTGTGTAGGCTGAAGCCAGTGACAAACTCCAGCATGCTCCTTTCAGCCACCCTGGAAGCAGAGGAGAGCAGGAGGTGGGGAGCACAGGCTTCCCAAATGACAAAATACAGAGGGAAGGGCAACACTTGCGAAAGAGTTCAAACTTCTAGGTCTGACTAAGGTCAGCCATGGGCACACTTCTTTCCGGGTCCCTGACCAGGAGAGAACAGAGGTGGTGCAGGAAAAACAGCATGACCACAAGCAGAACAGAGAAGTGCCAGCCAGGGGGAGGGGCTGGCCCTCAGCCTCCACCCTAGGCCGGCTCCCTTCCATCTAGAGCAGGTCAAGCCACACAGGGGCTGTGCCTGATCCAGCTCCCCAGTGCCAGAGGAGCCGTTCCAGCAGCTCCTGCTTCCAAACAGAAGGCAGAAGACACTCAGAACCAGAGGAACAAATGAGGTAGGGCATCCATCCCTACCAGCAAGCCAGCAAGCCAGCAAGGCTCCAAAACACACGTGTGAGTATGCAAGTAGTAGAAGCAGAAAGAAGAAACACAGAAAGGGCAAGGCAGTGCCAGAGAACCTAGCTGAGATGGAGCAGAGGACACTGCAGCACAACAGGAACACAGACAGTCTGTGATCTCAGTCCCCACCAGATCCACACTGGAGAATAAGGCACAGCCACATCCTGATTCTTCAGTACAAAGGACAAGGAGCCTTTCTGCTCCAAACACAGTTTTCCACAAAAGCTACACACCCTGATGGAAAGGGAAATGCTAACACCACTTTACCTGTTTGCCTTTGACAATGTGCTTGGGCACAGGCACTTTAATTTCCAGGTCACTGTAGTCTTGGGACCAGGTGTAATTCTCTCGCACAGCTCCATTGTAGCTGTCAGGGTTTGTCTGGAACTGCTCCTGTCTCCTGGTTGGGGGGAGAAAGTGGTGACATGTTAAATATCAGAGAGATCAGAGCCTGGAAAGGGCAGGACGCCTGCGAGCAGGATGCAAGAAACCAAAATCGAGGGCATAGCCTCTGCTCAGCCCTCCTACAGCATCCCCAAGGCTGGGCTCCTGCCCGGTCTCTTCCTCACTGCTGGCTCTATAGAAGGGAGCAGATCCAAGTAAGAAGCCACAGGACAGAGGGACCACAGCCATACTGCCCATTGTGGGTGACTCATCGTCCCCTCTCCCCAGCCTGCTGGAGCACCGGTCAGGCTGATGAAAGGACAACTGGTGAGACACACGATGGCAAGAGTTTGGCTGCCCAAAAGGTGTAGTTGGCTCCCACTGGGCCCTGGCCAACTCTGCTCCAGTAGAGAGTTCCTTGCTCCCTCCACTTTCCATCACAGCTGGAGCAGGGACACTGGCATGTGCTGGGTGTGAGCTCTCCCCCAAGCCACTCTCATGGCTGCAGAGGTGGTGGCCTATAGTTGTGACCCGAGTTCACCATGAAAACACAGCACTGGCTCTCCAGTGGTTTTCACCCTGATTTTAATGTTTTGGAAAGTCACCAGCTGTTATGATCAGGGCAATTGTTTACATGGAGGTGATGGAGCTGGGGACCAGGATGCCTCAAGAGTCATCCCAGGGTGCCGGGACAAGTGAATCATGAGCAACACTCTGAGCACAACACAGCCCCTTTCAGCTGTGGAAATGTCAGAAAAGCTGAGGAGATGGCTGCAGGGGTAAGATGGGGTTTATTGATAAGCAATAATCAATACAGTGTTTCCAGCCAAGAAATGAGATCACCGCACCTGTATCCCTTTAAACTGCTGGGCTGGGGATCTATTCCACTGAACCCTAACAGAGAAGGCTTTCAAATAAAATCAAATCTTTTCTAAAGATAGCTGCGGTGCTAACAAAAGGCAGAGTTATTTTAAAATGTTTTGATACCCACCTAGGCTTCAGTGTAGAGCTGGATAAACATGGGGCTCAGGGACTTACGTAAACAGGGGACTGGTGAAGATAGCCCTGGGGAGCCTATCTTCCTGTGCCCCACTGCCTTTCCTCCACTCTGGGGGGCCCTCACTAGTACAGGGTGGGCTTGGCTCTAGCAGCACAGTGCCCTGAGGGTTATGTAAGAGCCATCTATTTGAATTAAATTAGGCTGTAAGAGAGTCGGAGGGGGCTGTAAATGTGGCTGTGAACACCTCCCCATTTTTTTTTCTCTATGGTTTCACTGGGTGCACCAAGGGTTTCACTTGCCCTGTTACACCTGTGGACTGGGGTGGTTCTGATCCACTCCCAGGCACTGAAGGCACTACTGGGACTGGTGGCGTTCCCAGGCTCCCAGCCTCAGATGGCCATTTCAGGGGGCATCGCATCATTTTTCGGGCATCTTGGCCTTGCCTGGCAGTCGCGCATTGGGTGCCCATTGCCATGGAAACAGGGTTGGCATGGCAGCGCGCACCGGGCTGGTGCATTGGCTCCAGCTGTCGCTTCCCAACCGCCCCCGGATTGTAGGAGTCAAACAGGCTGGAGGGTGAGAAGCCGAATGGTGCAGGCGACCAGGGGCTGTGCTGACACGGTCCTCAGGGCCCTGCGCACACCCCCGTGGGAAGTAAACAAAGCAAACGTGCTGAAATGCGGTGGCACATCCCCAGGCACTGTCTCATGTGTCCCCTGGTCCCCACCTAGGAACAGCCCAGTGGTGGCACCCAGATTGGCTCTCAAGGCACAACTGTCTCAGAGACCACCCTGCATCAGCCCCTGGCAGGGAGGAGGGTCTGTGTGTAGCCTGGGGCAGCGTGGCTGGTTAAATGCCCTCGCAAGACATTTACCCATGCTGTAGGGTCTGCCCAGGCATGGCACAGCTTCATGGGATTCCTGCCCTCCACCCCAGGTTGGCCACGAGGCCACATGGTGAACCAGAGGACAAATCTGACCCGATTTTAAACCCAGCTGGGTTTATAATCTTCTAAGAGACTAAGCAGCGTGGGCCACTTTCTGTTCTTCTGTGACCTTCAGGGGCAGCAGCATGGAGAGGGTTTCAACTCCCCGCAGTCCCACCGGCACCACCCTTCAGCTCTCTGCAGCCTCCCTCCACGAGAAGCCCAGCCTTCTGGCTCAGTGACCATGCTGGCCATGGCAGAGCCCAACCTGGCTCCTCCCAAACCTGCCAGCAAGACATGTGGAGGAAGCTGGGAGTTGCCATTCCAAGTGTCTGTGGCTCCCCACAATCACAAAAGAACCAAACAAGAACCATCAAATAGCAGTTTCCCCTGGGCTGTTCCCCTCTGGACCTCTCCCGGGAAAAACTCAAAAGGCAGCAGGAGGAGGCAGTGGGCCTATACCCAGCCAAGGCTCATGAGACCAGATGCAGATCATCAAAGATTGGAGAAATCCATTGGTACAAAGGCACGCATGGTGAGATACCAGCTGCAAATGGCCTCCGCATGAATAAATATAGCAATCAAAAAAAAGCCTGCTGTCAAAAAGCCACCAGGTCCTGGATGTGCCTGCTCTTCCTCAGGAGAAGAGAACTGGGGCAGAGCAGATCCCAGCCAGGCAGTTCTGGACGTTGTAGCCCCATTGGGAGCTTACCAAACACAATCTCACTGTCTAGGAGGGCATGAGTGACTCGTCAGCCCCACAGCCAGTGTTAACTGTGTGACAGGGAAACTGAGGCACGACTTGCTCTGCAGGGACTTTGTCCAATGTCTCTCTGCACAGTATAGGGACTGCACAGGTGACAGCAGCCTTACTCCCAAGCCCAACTGTCCCTGTGGGACAGCTCTGTCTTTCTCCAGAGCTGTTACTGTGCCGTAACTGGAGCACAGCTGGATGACAGACGGACACGTCACCGCCACCTCTGCCATCACGTGCAGCTCACTGGACAAGCTCACCCCCACTGCCTCAGCCTTGCAGCCCCTCATCCAGCTTCAGGGAGAGAAGTTCCCCCTTGTGCCTAAACCTCCCTCCAACCATGGCTGCCCATCCTGGGGGGTGTGACTTCCAGTGCCATCACTTCTCCCCCGCCCAACACCTAGTCCAAATCCCTCCAGCTATTTTCCCAAAACACCACCAACCTCTGCTTCAGCTCTGTTTCCAATGTTAAAAATCCATGCAATGGGCTTTGTACCCCTGAACAGGATCACTGGGGGACTCACGAAGCCTGGATAATTTCACTGCCAGTGTAACTGCCAGCTCTGGAACCATGGAGGGTCCAGGGTGATGAAGGCAGGGTGCAGCCTTGTTAGGCACTGCTGACAAACAGGTGACAGCTCTACCACCTCTTGGAGCAACTCTTCCTTTCCTGGAGGTTTTCCAGCCAGATCTCTGCCTGGTCCAACTGTGCTTAGCATACACCAGTGGCACTTCAGAATTGGACCCTGCTCCTTGGCTGGGAGGCAGCTTTCCTCACCATTCACAGGAGACAGCTCTGGATTTCTCACAGCATGCTGGGCCAAGCCATGCCACCACACTGGAGGTGGCTGTTCTGGCCAAAGCCATCTGTCATGTTGTCTCAAGAGCACCACTGTGCAGTGGGTGAGAGAACCTCCTGCACCAACACCATGGTTCCTGCTCCCATCCCCAGACCCACCAAGTGGAGGGGGAGGCCAGATCCAGCCCACAGTGTGGGTTGAGTGGCAATTGTCCCAGCAGTATAGCTGCTCCTAGTGCGACGGTCACTCACCGGACTGCCTAAATGCCTGCTGGGCTGGGGCAGGTGGTGGCAGGACTGAGGGTAGGGAGGGTGACAAAGCACCAGCTTTTAAACCCAAGGGCTTGGCACTGTGTGCACTTGGCTGCCGGGTGGTGGGGATGGTGGGGGTGGGTCTATGTGTTCTGTCTTGTTCTATTTTTGCTCGCAATGTGTCATTTTGGGGGAGGTGAAACCTTTAACAATGCACAGTCAAGAAGCAGCAGATCTGTTTCCCACTCCTCGGAGCCACATGGCACAGCACGGCTGTGCTGTCCCTGGGACTGGAGCCACTCTGTACACACAGGATGAGACCCTCAGCAGCAGCACAAGGAGACCAAGACCCCCTAGAGAGGTGGCAGTGTTGTCCCTGGTGGGCATGCTAGATGTCTGAGGATTGAGCCATATGTCAAGCCCCATACACAGATTTCTAGGCATTTCTTACTCCGGGATTCCCAGCTCTGTGGGTTGGTGACGCATGATGAGCTGAGCAATGTGGAAATGGCAACAGCAATCCTCGCTCTCCGGACAGTCAGCTGCACACGTTTCTGTCCTTGGAGCTCAACAGCTGCAGCATCAATGCTGTGAACACAGTGCTGGACACAAAGAAAGAGCAGGAACCAAACACACCAAAGGATGTGTTTGAGCTGAGAAGAAGCAGGGTAGCTCACAGAGCTCCTCCTCACTGAGGAGTTTTGGTGCAGACACGTTAAAGTTGAGGAGAAGACACAGCAGCATGAGGAGCAGAGGTGGGAAAGTGTCATGGGAGGGAACTGGTACAGCATAATCCCAATGGACCTCTTTTTTCCCCATAAGAAGGAAAAAATTCCAGGGATTTTGAGAACAACTCAATGAAAGTGATCCTCTCAGCCTGGAGAAGTTCAACTTTCCAAGGCAGGCTCCCTGCCCTCTCAGGAAGGGAAGTCCAGGATACCTGGATCTAGCAGTCAAGGACGCCACGGCTCAGTGGCCAGTACAGCAGACACCCTCACGTCACTGGCATTCCCAGAAAGCTTCCTCCAGAGCTGGCACTGCTGTTTGCTATGACTCAAGGTGAATTATTTAGGCAGTTTTAAGGAAATCATGTCAGGCCAGATGTGGAGATATTGAGGAAGGATGAGAGGAGCAGCCCACTGTCTTGTCCCACCGAAACCGCTGCTGCAGGTAGCACAGGGCTGCTGGGAACCAGCACCATGTCAGCAGCCACCATCCTCCTGTTGTGGCAACACTCAGGTCACCCACCTAGTGTGGCCCGTCAGACCCCTGGCAGCCTCCATGCCTTCACATTATCACAAATCCCTGCTCCCTCCTGGGGAAGCACCTTGCACCACATCTGCATCCTGCCCTTCCAGCATTAAAGGGGCTGCATGCAGCCCAGCAGGGCAGAAACCATAGAGCAGTGCCAGCTAGGCAGGCAGGCAGGGGGACGGCAGAGCCCATTCTGCATCTCTGCAGAAATGCCACGCTCACCCAAAGACACCAGCACACACAGCAGAATACAGATTTACAGGAATAGATTTCCAGAACTTCTACTAGCCCTCCAGATGAGAACCCAAACTGCCTCAAGCCACAGGAAGGTCTGTGCACCCCAAAAAGCTGCTACCAAGCTTCAGCTTGAGCTGGTAAGCCAAAGCTAAAAAAACTCCTACTTCTAAGATGATTTTGAAGAGGGTAAAGTGTGCTCTATGCTCCTCAGGGTTCCAGGGTGAGTGCTGTAGCAACAGGTAGGAAAGCCAGAGGTTTAACCTCATCAGAAAGCTGCATTCCCAAAGCTGCAGGGATTGTATGCATGGAAAATCCCAGCTTTGTGCTACTTCTGCAAGCAAGCTGCAAAGAAGCCTCCCCCCTCACCTCCAGATCTAACATCTTTTGGCATCAAAACATCAGGACAGTTGCACTTTCTTGTCTCTGGGTTCTGTCTGGGAAGCACCGCGGTAAGAAAACATAAGACTGCAGCTCCTAGACCTTTGCTGGGGTCCAGGAGGCACCCAGGGCTCCACAAAGGCTTTTTTGTACCAACACTTCAACTAACGAGGGCTCTGGCACAGCACTAAGCAAGCTGACTGCCAAATCCCTTCCTTTACAGTTCAAGTCGCACTGCAGTCAATAAGCCTCAGGATCTACTCTGGTCCTCTCTTATCCATCCCCATCCTCTTCAACACTCTTCGGCCGGCAGCAAGCTCCAGCCCTGAGCACAGCAGTGGTCCAGGGCCCTCCTAGTCCTCAGGATTTCTTCCACTCCAGGGGTGTTTGGTTTGCTGGAGAACAACCCCAATCCAGTTTTGGAAAGTCTTCTTCAGCCCCAAAGTGGGCAGAAGTCTGTCAACACATCCCCATAGCCCATTACCCCTGGGGTCCTGAGCACATACCTCCAGGACTGCACTGTGCAGCTTGGTGGTCCTGCTCTCAAAAACAAAAAGTGAAAAATGCAAGCCCGTGCCTTCCCCTTCACTCAAACCTGAGGTACAGCCCAGCCAGGAAGCACAGCCCAGGCACCATCAGCAGCCATGCAGTGGCCACCATCAGCCTTACAAGGATCATGGAATCATGGAATTATTTTGGTTGGAAAAACCCTCTGAGACCATCAAGTCCAACTGTGTCCCCAGCACTGTCAAGGCCACCACTAACTCATGTACCCAAGTGCCAAATCTGCACATTTGTTAAATCCCTCCAGGCATGAGTACTCCATCATCGCCCTGGGCAGCCTGTGCCACAGCTGGGCAGCCCTTCCCATGAAGGAATCTTCCCAATATACAACCTAAACCTCCCCACCCAACGTGAGGCTGTTTCCTTTTGTCCTGTCCCTTGTTCTCTATGAGCAGAGCCAGATCCTCACCTGGCTGCACTCTCCTGAGAGTGTTGTCAAGAGTGAGAAGGTCCCCCCAAGCCTCCTTTTCTCCAGGCTAAGCCCCTCCAGCTCCCTCAGCTGCTCCTCATATGACTTGTACTGCAAAGGTCACCTCACCTTGAGGAAGCCTCAGAGCTTCAACTTACCACCAGGATGGGACCAACAACCAAAAATCAAGCCCATCAAGACACAATTACCCTAGATGCCATTGTGGCACCAAGCCTGGGTGATGCAGTGGGAAGGGGTCAAGGTTCCTGCATACCAGGTGCCCAAGGCACCACCCACATGATGCCTTCGCTGGTCTACTGAGGAGGCAACCAACAAAACCCCCACCTCCTCTGCATCTGGAGCCCCCACCAGCTCCACCGAGATGTTCTGCCCCTCTCCCTGCTGGGAGAAAGCCTTGCTCTTTTCCAAGCTCACTCACTTCAGGAGAGCTTTTAGCCTTCCCTTTTGCATCTCGAGTTATTTACAGAGCTGTTCGACAGCGCCAACTTACTGACATTAGGTAAGTTGAAATGCCACCACCAGCTTGCAGAAGAGTGTTGGAGTGCTGGCACCAGGGGGCTAAATTTCACTACTGCTGGGATATTTAGGTCAAGGACAGCAGGACATGCTGCTGCCCAGAAAAGACTCCTGGGATCTTTGTTTGCACATAGCTTATACAACCTTGGGCTTCAGAGATCTCCTGGGAGAGAGACCTACACACAGCCAACCAGGCTCCCCTGGGAAAGGAGGATAAAGCCAAAGGAAACCAATGGGATTGAGCTGTGGGAACAGAAGACAAGGTGGCCTCTCAGACCCCAGCATCACACAACACAGCTGGGCCCAATCCAGGTAGTTTTCCATGTTAGGCCCCTTCTGGTGAACACTGTAGTATCAAACCAAGCAAACAGCAATTGCTTTTTTACCTAAGAATTGGGCACATGCTGTCCCTTGGTTTCCAGCCCTGGAATTTTCTGCTTGTTGAGAGAAAAATTTATAGGTTTTAATTTAGTTATTTTTGGTCCCAGGACCTAATTTTGGAGCTCAGCACCTCAGTAGGGCAACCAAAAGCCTTAGCAGTTCAGTGCAGCACAGGAAAACTGGCACTCTGCTGCTGTTCTAAGCTACCCAACCGGAGGGGCCTGGGTCTCCATGAGAACACTGGAAAATTGGACCCTGACTGCTCCTGATCATCTGCAAAAGGCTTGAGTGACAAGAGCTGCACCAGAAAGGGCTAAAGGATTTCACCCTCAGCTCAATTGCTTCAGCCCTTTGCAATGATGCCTCCTGAGCAGTTAAGTTTCCACCACAATGGGAGAAGGCATATGGATTAAAATAATTCTCCCAGCAGGAATGGCTTCTCTCCATTGCATGAAAGATTCCACTTAGCAAAGATGACTTAAGTTACATTTCCCTGCTTCCCTCAGTGTTACCTGGACACATTCCTCCCAGAAACCAAACACAACAGCAGGTGCAGTGCGACAGAGCCTGAGGGTCAGAAGCCTTGGTGCCACATAAGGAGCCAAGGACACACTGGGGCGTGTCGGCAGAAGAAGGTCTCACCAACACAGAGCTTCCATGAAGCTCTTGCTCCCACCTGAAAAAGCAGTCAGCGCTGGGGAGAGCTGGGAAGGGAGGAAAAGGGGTTGGAGTGATGTCACTTTACTGTGAGGTATCACGTGGCTGGTAGAGGATTTCCTGGCCTCATTGCAAAAGCAGGACAGCAAAGGAGAAAAGAAACAGGGTAGGAGACACGAACACCAATGAGTCCACACACAAGCATGGGAATGGCCCTCAGAGTACTGGAAAATTATGCAGGACCAGGAGAACAAAGATGCTCAAGTGAGAAATAAGCATGGAAATTATGACTCTTCAGCCCAAAAACAGGCTGAAAGGGGAAAATGGACATGACAGAAGGCACAGAAGGGGACTGGGAACCCTCTCAATGCCTCTTCACCTGGACAGAGAAAAGAGCCAGTGCTGGCAGCACTGCACAACAGGGACCTGGTGCAGGATGCTGTTGCAGAGTCCCCAGGCATGGGAGGGCTGAAATTCAGAAAGAAAAGGGAAAATAATCCCCCCAAAGGGCTGAAGGATGAAATGTTTAGAAAACCTCTGAGCCACTATGTATCAGGACAGAGTGAAAGCACATAGAAAGTATCACTGCACCACTCATTCTGTTCTCTTTCCCCAGCATCTGCTGCTGATAGAGACAGGATACGGGGCCAGATGGAGCTCAGCTATATCAGGTCAGGCCGTTCTCTGAGCTCTGTCTGACTCCTGCTCATGACAGGCCTTGGCCGTGCTGGAGGAATTCCCCGTGCACAGCCCCATGTGCATAAGAGGAATCAGAACCAGGACAGAATCTCCTTAAATATGGATCAAGATCAGCTCCTTTCTAGGTCAGGCTGGAAGAACAGCACAGACTCTGAGGTGAGCTCATCAGGAAAGTCCATAGGGGCAGTGGGGAAGAAAACTAGTTTAACTGCCTTCTGGTCTGGACAGTCCCACACAAAACTGCTGGGCACCTAAGGGCTCCCCTCCCTTCTGAATGGAAAAGGATTGAGAGAAGAAAGCTTGGGACAACGCAGCCTCTGAGTCAAACAAAACCAGCCTCAAAGTTAGCAGCATGCAGCAACAGCTCCTCTTCATAGCCCTGTTCCCCCACAGAGGGTGACCAGTAGCGAAATTCCTGTTCCCAGCACCCCAAGGAGGATGCAGCCATGCCAGGAAGCCCATCCTGCAGGCACCTCACAACAAAATGCCATCTGGGCTTCCAGCAAAGCCAAGCCGTTGCTAAGTCCAGTTAGATTCACACAGGCACCTCATGGAAATTTCCCAGAGCACTGCTGTGTCATCCCAGGGATGCTCCCAGTGTGTCTCACAAAGGGTTAACTCCAGGTCATCAAGGGCTCTGGGACTGGGAGCGGTGGGTCTCAGGAGAGAGCTGGAATGTTAGGAGTCAGCTCACCAGATTAATGCATTTCAGTTCAATTCCACTCTGCTTCTCACCAACCAGCAAGCCAGGAGTACACCAGGGATTTTTGTAGGTCACTGGTGAGCCCCAACACCCACTCCCAGGGATAGCAGAGCAATGTCAGAGAGACCAGCCTGCTGGTGGAGCTCACCTGGACCAGGTGACTGGGGCAGTCAGGGTGGCCAGGGCTCCGCTGCTCAGCAGCAGCCTGTTTGCCCCGTTCCTGGGCATAATGGCACTGTGTGCATAGGGTAAGTGGAGTCCCCTCCTGAGTCACAGACTCCTGAAGGGTCTCCTTCAAGGCCCCACAAAGTGGGGAGCCATGAAGAGCCCCCTCCTCACCTCAGCCCACTACTCTAGCCACCTCTTCCCTCTCCACACTGCAGAAGGCGAATGGCTGAGGCCACAGAGACCCCAGGGTTTCATTCTGCTCTGCATGTTACTGTGCCACATTACCCAGCAGCCACCAGAGGCTTCCTCAGGAATGAGGCACTTGCATATCCTCCTGAGCCCACCTGGCATGGTGTCCCATGTCTCAGTGGCCCTGCTTCCAGCCCTGGCTGTGCCATCTACACCCAAAGATCCTCCTCTCAGAGACCTCACCTACCCAGATGATCTCTAAGGTACAGACCAGAGCTGCCCCATCCTGAGCACACCTGGTAGAAACACCTGGGAGAGACACAAAAGCTGGATGGAGAAACACATGAAGGTGAGACATTCACCATCACGCACAGGTTTCCAGGACTGCCCTTCCCAGCCTCCTGCCACTACCTCTTGCCCATACATGGAGTAAGGGAAGGGACTCACAGGGCAGGGGGATGAGAACTTCCCCGCCCCCGTTCATACCGGGAGAAAGCAAGGAGCAGAGGGAAGCCAGGAACCAAAGTCATAAAGCACAAGCACAGGCCGGGCTGCGCAGTGCCACACGTGGGCTGCCAGGCTCTATTTTAAATGCTGTGTGGCAAATATATGCAGGATGGAATCCAAGCTGGGGGAAGGGGAGGGTGCTGGGCAGCAGAGGTGTTCAAAATTAGGAGCTGAGCTCAGGCAAGGATGGCTTCTGGGAGCAGATGGGGGAAGAGCCAGAGCCGGGACTGTGCAGCTGCAATGCCAGGAAGAACAGCCCCATGATGAGGTGTGAGGAGGGCTGTTCCTTGCTACCCTCCTGGTAAGGTAGGGACAGCAAGAGAGCTGCAACAGCTGGAGAAGGATGGCTGGAACACCTGGAACAGCTGCAAGAAGAGCCTGGCTTCTTCTGTGGCACAGAGACCTCTGTGCCCCTTGGCACAGCTCCTGGCATGAGTGTCACCCCAAAGACAGCTCAGTTCTCGGTGTATTTACAGGGCAGCAAAGAGAAGTCGATTCACCTGCCTTTCACAAGTGGGGGAAGGTAAGAGACTTGGGGAGACCTGGCTGAGCCCCAGACTGACCCCTGAAAACCTCCACACCTGCAAAACTGGCTTGATTCATTTGGATTAATCCTGAAAAAGCTGCTACCATCTCACTGTGCTTTGTAAGAAGTTCCCAACCAGCACCCCAGCATCCAGGCACAGTGCGAGGCTCTGATGGGAGCTGGCAGATCTGGGATGGTACCTGCCCTACATTTCCAGAGCCGTCAGGCTGACAGAATGAGCAAGTTTTTATATAGATTTTGGTGGCAGTGGTTTTCTTCACCAGCGGCTGGAGGTGCAGGGGGAAGGAAGGGAATTGGAAAATATTTCTGTTTAAGCTCTTTTCTGCATTGCTGCTGCCAGAACTGTGCATTACTCGTGCGCCCCTCGTACCCAGGCTGGTAGCAGCTCTGGGTTTTGCTCAGAAGGCAGGGGCCAAGGAGAATTAAGCAGTTGGTTAAATTATTAATAGTCTCTCAGGGGGTGCCCACCCGGCCCCCACTGCCTTTCTGGGGGCTCCAGTGCCCCCCAGAGGCATCAAAACCAACTACAGCCCCGTGACAAACCCACGGGTTCCTCTGCCCTACTTCAAGACCGCAGACATCCCATTCTCCTGGCCTGGAAACCACTGGACTCCTGGGACTGGGACGGGGCCTCCTGCACCTGGTCTCACCCACCACGTGTTTAAACTGGGCAGGTGCCAAGGGGGCTGCAGGTGTTCCACCCCACCAGCGAGTTTAGGATGGTGGGAGCAGTAAGAGAAGAGGAGGAAGAGACCATCAGGGAGAGCAGAAGTTAAAGCGGCAGCTATATTCAGCACAAGACACCTTCTTTTCATGACAACACCCAGGGGAGAGCTGCCACGCAGGGCTTGGTGTTCAACGCCACAGCTGCAGGCTGCAAAACAGCACCTGAATGTCTGAGCTCTGACAGGGCCACTCTTCAGTGGTGCGAGGACACACTCAGGGTGCACACGCAAGGGCTGAGTTTTAACCAGGCTCTCACCACACACAGCGAAAACCATCCCTCTTGGCTCCACCACACTCGCTGTCAGACCCATCCTGCTCCCACACGAGCCCTCATCTTCCTTCCTGATCTCTCCAGTTTCCTTCCTGCAGCCCTGACATTTGTTTTCAGGCAGCTGAACTCCCCTCACACCAGAGCCTCCAATCTCTCCCTCTCTTCTCCACTGGGAGAAAGTGGGCTGGACACACCCAGGCCTCTGCTGGCCACTCTGGCAGCCCCAGGGACAATCCTCCTTTACCAGGAGAGCTCCAGCACAGGCATTGCAGCTGATTTCATTTTTAGCTTCTGGCTTATCTTTATCCTGTGGGATGCACATCAGTTACATGTAAATCCTTTCTCCTCCTCCCACTGGACCATGTGACTCACCAGGCACCTTGCTGGTCCCCTTTCCCCCTCCCCCAGTGGTGGCCCCTCTAAGACTCTTCCCCAACACAGCCTCCAGCCAAGGCTGCAGAACCTGACTCCACCATTGTCCTAGAATAATGGAATCATGGAATATCCTGAGCTGGAAGGCACCCACATGGATCATTGAGTCCAACTCCTGGCCTTGCACAGGACAACCTCAACAATTCCACCATTTGCCCAAAAGCATTGTTCAAATGCTCCTTGAACTCTGGCAGCCTTGAAGCCGTGACCAAGGAGCCTGTTTGAGTACTCAGCCATCCCCTGGGGGAAGAACCAAACCCCTCTCCATTCCTACCACGTATCATTCCACTGTTCTCAAGAATTTGGTCCTCAGACTGTTCTTTTCATATGCCAAAGGTCGACAGCCCCAAAGTCTGAGCTCTGAATTCTCTCTGCCCCTCAGGGGCATCAGCCATCCCAGTCCTTACAGGATTTGGGGCTCTTCCAGTGGTCCACTTCTTTCTGGCAGCTTGCTCTTCCCAATGACATGTCCAAAACTGGCTGGGAGGACAGGGATCACCAGCCCAAGCTTCCCTCCTCACCAAGCACCATGGGATGGCAAGGACAAGTCACAGCAAAGCCCTGCATATGGGGCCAGGACCATCATAGTGATTGGAGAGGGTCGGCACAGCCACCACATGGGGTCTGACCACAGAACACACCAGGGAGGGGAGGAGGAGATGGAGTCTGCACAGCCAGATCACAGCATCACTCCCTCAACTTGGTCAGCAAAGAAACACAGGAGTTTGAACCTCAGTGGGGAATGAGGTCCTGAGTAAGGGTTGGGCAGCTCTGACTTGGCTCATGGTCAAGGTGATGCCAGGGAAGGATGAGACAACCCTGCACAGGACTTGCATTCAGGTACACGGTTCAGAGAGGCCATGGTGGCCTTCTGGAGTTCATATCTTGCTGCTCAGCAAAGTCAGACTGCAAGTGTCTCAGAAGCTGTGGAAGGACTTTGACACACGGACATTTCTGCACAAATGGAGGCTGCTTGGCACTGCTGGAAAGCCACCAAGCCTGGCTAAAGAGAAAACTTTGCAGCACTTGCTTGATCTTCAAAGCTGGCCCTGCTCTGAGTCAACAGCTGGGCCAGAGACCTCTAGAGGGCTCCGAACCCTTTTGCTGCTGCAGCTGCCTGTCACACGGCCAGGCCTGCCAGCACCAACTTGCAGGTATTGCAGGTATCCGTGCACACTCCCAGACGGCTGCTGGGATGTCTCCCAGCACGCCAAGGAGCCCAGCACTAACAAGAAGGCTGCAGGCTGGTGCCAGGACTTTCACGTGAGCCTTCGCAAGCGCAGAAAAGGGACAGTGCACACCACAACCAGTTTGTGGAGGAGCCGGATGGCCCAGCCCAGCTTTGTGGGGCCACGTACAGCATATGCCACCTCCCCTAGTCAGAGCAGAGTGGGAAACCCTGAAACACCCACAGGACAACAACTGCTGCCCTCCTGTGAGGAGTTACACAATGCCTCTGCTCTTGGAAGCCTGCAAGGGAAATCCTCACAGCCTCCTGAAGGGCTGAGTGTCTGCAGTGGAAAGTCAAAATCCAAAATGGGCTGTGCAGGGAACAGTGGATACCCTGTCCACGGTTTTGCCTCCCCCCACCAGGAGCATGAAGAAAGTAAGAGACCCTTACGTGGGCAGCTCTGCTGGGGCAGCAGCCCCCGGAGGCTCCAGTGATACACGGCTGGGGGCTACGGCACCCTGGGCTGCAGCTGATTCCTGTGTGCCCGCAGCTTCCCCGCCATCTGCTGCTGGGATGTGCTCCGTTGTCTCCACCTCAATCTCTTGAGCTGCAGGGCACAGATTCACCCTCTCAGCAGCTGCAGCTGCCTCCTCCTCTTCTTCCTTCTTCCTCAGCTTTGCCTCTAGCTCCCGGTGCCTCTTCTCGTCATCCTGCCTGGCCATCCGTTCAAACACTCGGAATGCCTGGGAGAGAAAGCAAAGCAAGTGAGCAGCATTGCCAGCTCTGCCTGGGACGCCGAGAGAAGGAGCAGCATCACACACTCAAGGCACCTACTTCTTCCTGCCGTTCCTCTCTCTGCACCACATACCTACCCCAAGCTGCTTCAGTCACCAACAAAAATAGCTGCTGTCTCTTTGAAAAGTCCCATGGCCACATCAAGCACACCTCAGAAACTCCTGGAAGCATTCTGGAATTGTTTCTAGGATTGTATTCTCACAGCCAACCTCACCTCATGCTGGGAAGAGGGTTGGTTACTCCAGGGAAAAGCAGAGTGATGAGATTCAGCTGGGACGGGACTCCAAGAGAGCCCTCCCTTACCCCATATTCCAAGGCTCACCCAGGGACCATTTGTCTGGACTCAGACAAAGTCCCCAACAGGGAAACGGGATGAGGTGCCCCAGGAGAAGTTGCAGGACAGCTGACCTGGCACTGGCTGTGCCCAAACAGACAGCTGCAGGAGAAGATGTGACTCCAGGAGATGTAATCCTACCCCTCGTCTGACTTCCGGCCATGCCTGTCCAGTGCAGGCTGGCGGTCAGGAGTGAAGCCCCCAACTGTGTCTGCACCAAGGGGTGATGGCCACTCAGACTCTGCACCTGCTTCTTGAAAGGGCAGCAAGTTCTCCCACCCAAGTGCCAGGGCTTTGGCACTGTAAACATGTTCTAAGAAGTGTGCAAGCATCAAACACAGCCCTCCTTCGCTTCCCAGGAATTCTTTGGACTTCCAGCATTTAGTGCTTCCAGCAGTGGACTGGTGTAGCCCTGGTTTGTGCCTGAGATGTTTGGTTTTCTGAAATTCCTTTCCCAGGGAATTTTCTGTAAACAAGAGACATGTTTTGGTAATGGCAAAATCGTTTACATTCTTTCCCTAGGAGGTACTTCTTCTTGATGTCCCTCTGGTCTGACCAATGTGATTGAAGAGGTTTGTCTTCTTGTCACCAATCCAATTGATCTGTGTAGAATAGCATAAAAGGGGAGACATTCCCAAGAATAAAAGAGTCATTTTCATCCTTCAGAAGTCAGAGTCTTTGTGTCGTTGTGGTGTACTACAGCGTCAGACTGGCATCCTACTCAACTCCAGTCTTCCTCTGGGTCCAGGAGGTGCAGGACAAAGGACATGGCCCGGAGAGGGCTCCTGCCAGCACAATCACAAACGGACAGAAGCTTGTGCCACTCATCCTAGCTTTCCTTCCCAGGCAGTGAGCAAAAGGGAGAATGTGGGAGAGGTGAGTACCAGCCCTGCATGGACCATGCAAAGCAACACTTCAGAACTGTGTCCCCCGGACTGCAGTCAAGCAAGGATGAGGAGGAAATGAGCCCCTTCCACACTGTCCCCACACTCTGGGTACCTCTGGTTGCATCCATGAGGCTGCCCTAACACCTTCCCATGGCAGGAACACTGCACCTCCTTCTGTGTGCCCAGCCCCAGAAAGTCCCAAGTTGACACAGACAGGAACCCCATCAGCACAGCCCTTCTGCCCAATA
Organism: Trochalopteron elliotii; assembly: GCA_024734555.1. Taxonomy (NCBI): domain Eukaryota; kingdom Metazoa; phylum Chordata; class Aves; order Passeriformes; family Leiothrichidae; genus Trochalopteron; species Trochalopteron elliotii. The sequence continues at coordinate 94,919 of JANPWX010019791.1, forward strand.
GTTTGAGCTCCATACCGTCCCTCTGCTGCCTGAGCCCCACCTGGGCTCTGCCTAACCCAGAAAGGGGCTGCCCCTGGGGGTAGGACCCCCATGTGCCACAGGGCACTGCAGGGAGGTGCAGGACTCCTGTCCCCCCACCTGAGGCACGCCAGGCCTGATGTGTCTGGGAAGGAAAACTCACCCAGTCCGTGCAGACAAACACCCTAAACCCAGCCTCACTCTTAAGTTTTACGAGCTCGTTTCCTCCTTGCCAGCAAAGAATAACAGGCCAAAGGACCCCAAATCAAAGCTGATTCAACACCGAGCCAGGCAGGTTTTGCCCCGTCCCGTCCAGGAGCGGGACCAGAGCAATGCCGGTCACAAGCTCTTGCTGAGCAGAGCCCAGACCTGCCTCCCCCCACGACTCCCGGCTCCTCATCTGCTTCCTGCCCTTCTCTGGGCTCTCTGCTCCCACGGTTCCTGGCGGCAGCTCCCCGAGACCACCCTGGCCCGGCGCTACCGGGGCCTTGCTCCGAGTAGATGTCGCAACCCGGCTCTTCCCACCCGGGTCTCGCAGTCCTTGCCTGCCTCCGGGGCTCATCTTCTTACGAAGGTGACGCTTCCCCCCGCTTCAAGGGACCTCTCTTTCCTTCCTCTGCGCTTCTTCAGGCAGCGCCGGTGCCCCGGGGGCTGCTGTGCTGCCCGACCCCTGCCCAACACCCCGTGTTCTGCCCGGACCTGACCCTGCCGCCGGCCCGATACGAACACCGCCAAGCCGGGGAGACACGGCCCTTTCGGCGTGGCTCCGCGACAGGGACAGCGCCGGCCGCCAGCAAGCCCAGGCCGCGCCATCCCCCCGGGCCCCGCCGGTACCTGCAGGGCCATGGCCTGCGCCGCGCCGGGCGGGAAGCCCAGGCGGTCCCCGGGCCGCAGGAGGAGCCGATAGAAGTCCGTCTTGCGGTAGAGGAAGCCGAAGAGAATGCGTAGGAATTCCTCCACGTTGCCGACATGCTGCAGGATGCCCAGCAGCGCCTGGTCGTACATGTCAGTGAGCGCGGCCTCCATGACGGCCCAGGGCCCGCTGTCACGGCAACGAGTTCAGCCCCGTTTCCGGTCCGCCCGGAACCCGACCCGCGCACATGTATTCCGGCCTCCCGGGAGGCCCCTCCCGCCCCGATGGGGATTCCAGGGCATTCCCGGCTCCCCAGTAGCACCGCTGCGGCCTCCTGTCGCCTCCCAGAACCAGGGAACGCCCAGACCCCGGGTCCCCATGTCCCCAGTGTCCCACTCCCCATACCCTCCTTGTCCTCGGCCTCCCCCTCCCCTCGCCATTCCCGGCCCTTCCCCCACGGATTGGGGGGGGGGGCTGGGGCTGCAAGAGCAGCTCCGAGCCTCCAGGGGGCGCCCAGGCCCCGCCACCGCCCCTCGGGCGCGGGAGCGGAAGTGGCGCGGGCCCTGCCTGTCGTGGCGGGCGGGAGCGGCTGCCGCCATCCGGGCTTGCTCCCGCGGCAGCGCTTGCCTTCGGGGCTGGGGGAGCTCTCCTAGCAGCCCCCTCGCTCCTGCCCCCGGTCTCTGGCCTGGTGTCATCCCGGCCACTGTGACCCCTCGGCCCGCTCCTCACCTGTCACAGCACGGGTTTATCCATCCGTGTGCGGGAGGTTTGCTCCAGAAAGGTCCTGGGACAGACCGTATCAAAACTACCAAAATCAAAAGTGATTCCATCAGCTGCTCCCCTTGGTCGACTTGATCAACACTGCGACCATCCAATCAACTCACCCACCAGACACCCCCCTGCAAATCCCCCTCTCCAGGGGAGAGAAGGGTGTTGGGGGTGCCATTTCCGCAGCCCAGAGAGGTACCATCCATAGCTCGCCCTTTGTCCCTGGGTGGAATTGCTCCATCGCAGAAGACTGGTCAGGCAGAACTTGCCGTTGGTGAAGCTGTGCTCACTGTCCTGAATCACCTCGTGGCCCCCCTGAGCTTCAGTAGAACTTCCAGGAAGATCTGTTCCATAATCTTCCCAGGCGTAGAGCTGAGGCTGAGGAGTTGGTAGTTCCCAGTCTCAGTATTTCTTTTCAATCAGTCAGACATAGATCCTGTTTATGAACATTTTAATGTCTATACTAACACTGGAACATACTTTGCTATGTGTTGTTAAACATGTATTTAAAACTCTGCAGATACTTTTCAGGTTATTTTTAAGTTGTCTAAGGAACTACCTGAAAGTAGTAAAAATTTTTATCCAAAACCCATCTACCTGGAATTAGTGCATTAGGCTTCTGTTAAATCTGAATACTGACTTTGGGGCTGGACACATTGTTCATCTACACATGGGAATAAAACACAACATCTTAAATGTATTTTGGGAAGGTGGAGTTTCCCTTCCCCATCACCCAAGCCTTCACTTGATGGCTGTGACTTTTCCAAGAGCACAGAGAGGGGCCCAGCAACTCTGTCAGCCAGTTTCCTCAGAGCTCCAAGATGCACTTTGGCGGCACATGCTGTTACTTTTGCTCAGCCCTGAAGTCCTGGGCTTTTCCACTTTCACTCTGTCTCTCGGGCAGAGGAACAGCATGGCCCCGAGGGTGGTGGGCAGTGTTAGTGCACTGCTGCTACAGGGACAGGAGCCCTGGGGCAAGGACAGTGCTCAGGGTGGGGCAGCATGTGGGGCAAGGCTGATGCCAATGGGGCCTGCACCTTCCCAGGATCCACACCTGGGAAGGGGTCCAGAGTTTGGATGGGAAATGGGCAACAAGGAGAGATGATGATTCCAGGTACTCCCTGGTCAGTGATGGTATTTTTCTTCTTATTATTCCCCCACTCCCCACCAATTCAGCCAGACCACTGGAGGAGGGTCCCTACCTGGCCTGCAGCTGATCCATTGCCACTCTTGGGGTGATTTGGGGTGATTTGGCTGCAGCAGTGATGCACAACCAAGCTGCAGAGCTGAGTGCAGGAGACACCAGGAAGGGTGTATTGGCCTGAGGCTTTGAAGGGTTTTGCACTCACACCCATCCCCACTGCAGGGAACACTGCTCGTGTTCAAGATGAAGGTGCTGTATCCCTTGTGTGTCTGTCCCCTTGTGTGTCGGCCCTGTTCCCCCCATCTGCCCTTGTCCCAGGGGCTCCGTGCTGCTTTCTGCATGAGGCTGTGGCCATAGAGTCCTGCATGGACCTATCAGGTCTGGCTACTTCCCCCAAGGCAGGGCACAGGGCAGCCACCTCTGCCTCTGTCGTCCCAGCTGGCCATGTCTCTGCCCTGGGGGCAGCTCGGGGCTGATTCTCATCCGGGGCTCAGCATGGCTCCTACACTTCTTGGGTGCTGTTCCCCAGTGCCCCCGGTACTCCCTTCCCCTCCTGCACAAAGCAGTTTGGAGAACCAGCTTTTAATGGAACACAACCGGGAGTAAATATCTCATAAAGTTACAATCTATCAACATTCCACGCTGAAATATATCCACACCTCCCACCCCAGTGCTGGCTGCCAGAGCCCCGCACTTGCTGGGGCCAGGGTTTGACCGGGTGCTCTTCTACTTCTCCTTCCACTTTCCACGTGCCCCGCGCGAAGGTGGGATATGGCAGGCTGGGGTGGCGGTGGGTGCTTCCGTGCACCCCAGCACGGCCTCCGGGGCTACATCCTGCCAGTGGTGACTTGCTCCAGACTCAAGATAATTGGTGCTCTTGGAAACGCTGCAGTGGGGCTGAACAAGTCTGCCGGCAGTGAGAGCAAACCAGTGTCTCCGTGGGGGATGGCTCCAGGGTTCCAAGCCATGGGAACGCTGCTGGGATTGTCCTGTCTGACCAGGGAGCAATCTCAAAGGATCTCCTTGGGCAGTGCCTCGAGGAGGATGTGGCTGCCCTGGGACATGTGACTGCCAGGGTGTCCTGGGTTGTAGTATAAGATATGCACAAAGTATTCTATCACCATCTTCATGAACTGTTAAAACCAATTGCTATCACCAATAAGCAGTGTTCTCCCAGGTTCCCCCTCCCTCTTCTGTTAGTATGTCTTCTGTTAATGGCCTGCTGCATGACTCACAGATAACTCCCTCTGGGAGTTATCTCTCTTTAATGGGCCATCAAGGACCCCCTGTATGACTCATTATCCCACTGTGAGATGCTCCGCCCAGGGGGAGGAGCCAAGCGTTCTCACCTGGATATAATCTGGGGTTTGGGACAGTACAGGGGCCCTTACCCACTGGATTCCCAGAGGATCAGAGCTACCAGACCTTTCTACGGGATCACTACTTCCATCATCCTGCTCAGGTTGTATTCTGACTCTGTCAGTGGTCTTTTGTATTATTGCATTTATTTTATTTTACCTTTTTTTCTTATTATTAAATTGTATTTCTGGCTTGGAGCCTCTCACTCGTTTTGCTTTCAAACCACTACACAGGGGATGCCCCTGCAGTGGTGGCTATGATGGATGTTGGCAGCACCGTGGGGGCTTGGGGCCACCTCTGCCCCTCTCTGCTGGTGCCAGCAGGGTCCCCAGGTACGTGGGTCACTCCTCTGCACTCCTTTGGTGGGTGGTGAGGTGTTGTGATGGGCCCCTCTTGTCTGGACTGCCCCAGGGCAGTGGCACTATGGCCCAGCATGGAGGTGGCCAGCAAAGGTGGGTTGGTGCTAGTCCACTGGAGACAGAAGCTCTGGGGGCTGAAAAAACAGCTGCACGGTGCCCCCCCCCGGCAAGTGGGAACAGTGCTGGGCTGGGGGGAGCCTCAGGGGCACTGGCTGAGCTGGCCTCCATTGCAGGCGACCCCAGCTCTCTGCCAGGCACGTGGGGTGCTGGTGGCAAGGGCAGTCCTGCACCAGGTGGGTGCTGCTGGGTCAGTGGGATGGGCAGCAAATCAGGTAGGAGACAGGAGAGGTGGCCCCAAGGAACTGCTTGCCCTGGGTCGAAGACTTTTCTGTGTCTCGTGGTCTGCCAGGGAGGAGGTGTACTGAAATCTGGGAGGGAGAATGGCTGGGACAGCTGTCCTGAACTGGCCAAGGGGATACTCTGTGCCATAGAGCATCATGCCCAGTATGGGCGAGTTACCCAGAACAAATGGGGTTTGGGGACTGGTTTGGCATTGGTTAGTGGATGGTGAGCAGTTGTAATATCCATCACCTGTTTTCTTGTGTGTTCTCTCCCTCTCACCATCTCCATCATCATCATCATCATCATCATCATCATCATCATCAATCATCATCATCATCATCATCATCAATCATCATCATCATCATCATCATCATCATCATTATTATTATTATTATTATTATTATTATTATTATGTTACTGCATTCCAATTATTAAACTGTTTTTATCTCAGCCCACAAGTTTTATTTTCTTTGCTTTCTTGAGTATGCTCCTTACTCCATGAGAGGCAACGTAAGTGAACAGCTTCATGGTGCTTAGTTGCCAGCTGACAGTCCTTTTTGATGACTGATGTGGGGCATGAAGGGTTTGAGATAATTCCCAGGTGCCAGTTCGTGACTCCTCCAAGGGAACTCCAGGAAGTGTTTGGTCCATGTTCAGGGCAGGTCCACACTAGCAGCTGCCTGACACCCTCAGGCACTTCCAGGAGCACTGGGATTTGCTCTGGAGACAGGTGAAGTCCCAGGTAGTCACTGCAGAGTCTTCTAGAGCAGCTTTCCAGAGAACCCTGGAAAGCTGTATGTGTATATGCATACAGCTGTGCTGTATGCTGGGGAAGGGCTGAATCTGTTGGCTCTGCTTGACCTGTCACCAGCACCTGGGGAATATTTGGGCCCCCCGTGGAGATGGCAGAATGTTCCTGGTAGAAGCCCCCATGAGGTCACAAAGTGCCCTGTGGAGCTGTAAGTCAGGCCCTGGTGTGCAGTGTAGCTTGGGTAGTCAGGGGCTTCAGCAGCAGTGGCAGGAGCAGCAGCAGCTGCATCATGGTACAGGCACGGTGGGCCCTGACTCTCATCCTCGTCCTGGTGGCCCTGCCAGCCCAGCATGTTGGGGCTGCTCCATGGCGAGCACAGGCAGTGGGTAGGTAGGCAAGCCAGGGCCAGCACCCAGCTCTGACAGATCCTAATGAGCAACAGTGACTTGGAATTCATCTGACACACTTTCTGTCTAAAGTGCTGGAGCGTGAGGCTTCGCAGGAAGAAGCATCTCAAGAAGGCCATCAGGCAGTGCCAGTCCCTGGGAAAAACACCAGGGCCTTTCACACAACAGGTGTGTTGGGTAATCTGCTGTCCTTTGGCCGTTCAGACACCCGGGGATCTTAGCAGGTTGTTGCTGTTGCTGTCCCAGGGACACACACTCAGATGCTCTGTGGGTGCAGCAAGATGCTCACCACCTCTCACACTCCATTCTCGGGGATTTCAGAACTTTGCTCTTTTGGGAATGAGGTCATCTGGACATCCCTCAGCAAACGATGGGAAATGTGACTCTGGGTCTAATGTCCCTCCCCCAGCACCTGCATCCCAGACCTTGCTGTGAGACCCTGGAGGCCCTAACACAACAGAGGGGGATCCCTCCTGGGAACTGGGATTCAAAGGGGTGCACTCTCAGATCAGCATGGCTTAGGGGGACCCTACATCATCCTCCTGCAAACTCTGTGCCTGAGCCATGCTGCAGCTTTATTTTTCCCTGATCCTTAGCAGTGCTGGCCAACTCTGGGAAAGGCCCCCATGCCAGGATATAGGAATGCTTCCAAAGTTATCCAGGCACTGGGCAGTGCTGCCACAGGTTGTAAGTGGGAGACAAGTCCCCTGAAAACTGGGGGCAGGCAAATGCTGCCCACATTGCAGAAAAGGCAATAAGGGAGAGGGAAGTTCATGTATCTCCCTAGAAGGCCTGACTGCATCCCCTTGGGGTGTGGGTGCTGGGCTGGGGAGGGAGAGCTGGGGGTGGCTCTCCTTGACACAGGAATGGGTTTTGTCCCTCTCACTCCAAGGGGTGATTGGTCAGACAGCTGTGCTCCCCCCATGCTCTCTGTCCAGTCCCTTGAGTCCTATCCACAGGGACAGCTATATCTTTCGGCATCAGAGAAAGTCTCCATCCAGGTCAGCACCTGCCAAGCCTCGAAAGGAAAGAGGGGCAGGTGTAAGAGGAATTGTGGGCAAATGTGAAGGATCCCCAGGAACAGGGAGCAAGGCCTGGGTGTGCTGTGTTCTTCCATTATCCTCTTCCCTGTTCTGTTGTTCTGTCAGGACAGATGGTGCTCCAGGCTATAAGGGGAGCTCCTTGGGGAGTGTCTGGTTGCAGCTGTGGGCACAGGCAGGGCTTTTTCCCAGCTTCTTGGCTGGACCCTGCACTGGAACTCCCCTGGCACCGCAGGAGACACTGGTCAGTCCTGACCAACTGCACAGCCTGAGCACTGTTTCCAGGGTTTGCTGAGGGGAAAATGCAACTTTATTCTTTCCATTAAGGTCCAGAGTATCAAGATGGAAGGGCACAGTCTTCCATGGAGACATCCAAAGTGCTGCATGAAATCCTGAGGGAGCTGAAGATGATACTAGGAGGTGAGTACACTCCCAACAAGCACATTTGGGCAGCAGAGGTTTCAGGTGCATGTAGGGGCACACCATAGTCCCCCCCTGCCCACACCTCACACCCTCACTGTAGGGACTCTCCATGTCATGCATGCCCTCCAGGTACTGGTGAGTTGCAAGGATGGTCCAGAGTCTCTACTGCCAGTTTTGTCTCCAGCTGAGTCCCAGGGACTGTGTTTGCCCCAGTCAGATCATCCCTGGCCAGAGCACAAGAGAAATTGTGGGCGCATGTGAAGAATCCCCAAGAGCAGGGAGCAAAGGCAGACACTGGAAGAACTGGATTGTGGCCACTCCAAAGTGTAAACAAAGCTGAGAGGAGAGAGGATCCAGAGAGCAGGGACTTACAAGGCCTTTGGGAGTTCCCTTGGTTTCTACGGCAGCCATGGAAATGTTGCCGCCACAGGATATTCCCTCGTTCAGAGATGCTAGTGAAGTGGGAAAGAACATTTGTTGGCAATGTCAGCCCTCCGGTGAGATTGCCAGAGGTGTGCAGGATCCCCTAATATGCACAATTGGTCCTCCAGGTGTGAGCAGCCTGAGCCTCAACAGCCCTGTCAGCCGGAGATCCGCCAGCACTGGGAACAGCAGGGCAGAGCCAAATGCTGTGGATAACGGGGCAGAGCCAAACGCTGTGGTGGGCAGGGCAGACACAAATGCTGTGGATGCTAATTCTTTCCAGAAGTACTGCATCGAAGGCATTGTGGCGGTCCTTGGCTCGATGCTGCTGGGAATGGTGCTGTGTTGTGTGCTCCATGTGTGGAGGAAGAGGAGAAAATAGGTTGGTGGGGCAGAGGGGAGCTGCCAAACCGGTATTGGGTGGCTTGAGGCATTTTGAGCTCTGGTGCTCTGGATGCCCAGTAAGTTACTGTGGAGATTGGTGCTGTGAGCTGGTGCTCCGTGCTCTGCTCAGAGTTCTCTGTGCCCACACCTCCCCTCTGCAGTGAGTGCCCACAGCCCACGGGCACCCAGTGCTGCTCTAGACCCACACACCCACCCTGCACCCCAGCCATGCCTCAGCAGCTTCCCCTCTCCATAGGCAGCTTCCTGAGCCGCTTTGGAGCACCCAGACAGCCAGACAGAAGCCAGCAGAATATTTGGAGAAGTATAAATAAAGAGCAGCAGCACAATCAATTGTGTTGTACTGGCAGCAAACTCCCATGGATGCCACTGCAGGGCCTGGGGGTCCCGTGGGTACTGAGGGAGTGCAGGGACCCCATGATGCCACTAACTTGCCACTGATTCAAATTGATGCTAATTTGATTTTCACTATATGCATTATCCATGCTGTAAGCAATATGGTGACCTTGGACATGACCCTTTGTTGTGTTTTTGCAAATTCGTATTAATTCCACCTAAACACGAGAAAGAATTTTTCTATGCAGGTGACCACACACTGGAACAGATTGCCCAGGTTGGGGAGTTTCACCCTCTTGTGATATTTCAGGATTGTCTGGACACAATTCTGTGCAATCTGTTCTGGATAACCCTGCTTTAGGAGGGAGGTGGGACCAGATGACCCCAGTTATTGTCCCTTTCAACCTTATCCACAATGTGATTCAAATTTGTTTTCACGAATACCTTTGCCACTGATTCACCAACATGTAGTAAGTGGAAGGGGTCTCCCATGCTGTGAGATTTCTTCATATGCTGGGCACCATCTCCTGGAGAAATGCATGGTAAAGAAAGGAGCTGGATGAGTGAGCTGGGGCAGACCTTGACAGGGCTTTTTCCATTCCAGCTTACTGGTACACCAGGAAAAGGTGGGCTGCATGTACAGGCATCCCCTGTGGAGCTCTGCCACAGGGGCCCTGTGTCTGGCTAGTGTCCAGAACAGGCACTGAGTGCTTCCCAGCTTCCACCAACACATAAGAATATTTTATACATATTCTGTTCTATACCTTTTGTCATGACATATTAACACTCTGTGGTTCATGCATTTATTCTGAACCTGCTTCCCTGTTGCTCCAATAAGCCAAACTATTCATGAATCTGGATTGTGTAAGTTCTCATGGAACATGACCACACTTACAGTGTCCAGTTGGTGATACAGAGAGGGGCAATGTAGGCATATGTGGCGGGGGTGTGAGCAGTGGAACAACTTTTGGGGTGAGGTAAGGGGAGAGAGATCATTCAACAGTTAAGTCATGGGCAAAACACTTGACTTGGTAAAATTAATTTTAGTTTATTACCAATTAACAACAGAGTAGGACAACATGAAATAAGAGGATCAGTTAGGAGTGGAGCCCAGATAGGCAAGGGCACCAACCTCTGTGGTGCTGGGGGTTTCCAGAGACCGTTGATGACACTTAAGAGGTCTATAGTGTGCTAATGAGGGTTGGGATGCCCAGTGATGCTATTGAACACCAGGGCATGTGCAGGGACCTGTAGGTCAAAGCTGGCACCAGGACTGGGAGTGCTGATGCCAAGCAGGTGGATTTCAGGGCAGGCTCAGCATCCATCAAAGATTCCCAGTGCAGGAGTTACTGGTGTTACTGGGGCGGGAGGATGTAGACCCTGGGTCTGTATGTGAGATGGCCACAGGCTGGAATGTTTCCCAGGGCTTTTCCCAGCAGCTCCCAGAGTGCTGTCTCACTGCTTTAAGTGCCTCCAGTGTCACAGTCCCACTGCTCAGGAGTGGGGCTCACTGTAGGAGTGAAGCTGACAAAGGTCTAAGGATCCCCTCCCAGTGCTGGGAACCTGTAATATATTGTCCTGGGGGCATCTCAAAGGGCCACCCAGCCTGCTCCTTCCCAGCACATCCTTGGCCCTCCACCCCATCTATTCAGTTCTGTACCCATGTGATCAGTGCTGCTCCCCATGTGGAAGGTTCTGTACCCCCTTTTGCTCAGTGTTACACCCTTCCACACTTGGTCACACACCTGCACACTTTGTGCTGTGCTCCATGTTTGGTGCTGCACCCTATATGCCCTGTACTGCTCCCCAGACCTGCCTCTACCCCTGCAGGGGTGTAGACACACCTGGATCCCTTCTCAGCTTTGGGGGTACAGGGTTATGGGACCTGGAGGCCCAGAACATGGATCCTCCCAGCTTCATCCAGGGACTCCTGCCCCAGTTCATGCACCTAGCGCAGATGGGGACACCCAGTGGTGACAGTAATGTGGAGTGGGTCAGCCCCTGCTACTGCTTTGGTGAGCTGAGTGGCAAGGGGTCCCCAGGCTCCAGGTACATGTCCCTCCTTCCCCCCAGGCCCAGCCTGGGCTGTGCTGTGGCTCTGCACACCCAGTGCTGCACGTGGCCCGGGACACAGGGCCCATGGGGACACAGGACGGACTCTGGCCGGGTGACGCAGGGGCAGTGATGCAGCAGGGCTGGGGCACCCTGGCCACTTCTCCCCCGCACCAGGTGCCATTTGCAACCCCTTGTCACTCATGTCGCCATGACATGATGGCATGCGATGGCCCAGCTGTGGCCAGCCCCCAGGCGCTGACCCGTGTGGCAGCACAACCCCTGGCCACACACCCCAGCTTCCTGTGCCGGCTGACCCACTGCCCTGGGGCTGCTTGTGGCCTCTGACCACTGAGCCGTGGTTCCTGCTGGGCAATGATCACCTCAAGATGGGAATGGACACTGCCGCTCAGGGCACACGTGTGCCCCCAGCATGTGCATGTACATGTGCATATGGGGCTGTGTGCATATATATCCAGAGGGCTGAGCGCTAGCCATGTGCAGGGATTCACCTCCACCCATGTCACCCAGGCTGGAGGTGCTGGGGGGGACCCAGCAGGACCTCCTGGGAATCTCCTGGGACCTTGCAGGATCCCCTGAGCTGCCACCACTCAATTGTGGATGCTGGTGCCATGGTTGATCCTGGTGGGTACTGGTTTCTGTCCCCATGTGTGGCCCTTGCTGAGGCCAATGGGTACCCCTGGGTTGGTGCTGTTGCTGGGTGCTGGTCTCAACCAGTGCAGGCACAAGGCCCATATGTGATGTCAGTTCAGAGCTGGACTGGGACTGAGCCACACTGGAGTGCCTGCCCAGTGGTCAGCAGCTCAGTGCCTGCCTCGGCTGGTGCAGCACTGTTGCCGTGCCTGGCACACACAGGCTGGTCATGCTGGAGCTGAGCAGAGCTGTTCCACATGTGGGCCAGACCTACACAGATGCACGCCCATGCCAAACCGTGTCGGGCTATGCTGGAGCCCAGCCTGGGCCCTCACACGTGCTAGGCTGTGCCCGTGCCACACTGAAGCAGAATCCACATCGGTGCCAAGCCGTGCCAGATGTACCCGACCCAGTCAAGGCCACACCCGTGCAGGGCTGAGCCAGAGGATGACAGAGCAGAACACACATCTGCGTCAGGATGTTCCACATCAGTGCTGAGCCGTGCCAGAGTCGAGTCAGCCCACTGCTGGGCTGGGCTGTGCCGGTGCCGGGCTGTGCCGGTGCCGGGCTGTACCGGTGCTGATACGTGCCGGGTCGGGTTGGTGCCGGGGCCGGGGCCGGGGCCGGGGCC